>CM066045.1:21964824-22478382 GCA_033557465.1 Ichthyophis bannanicus | reverse complement strand
TTCCCCTACCCCCAAACAGACAAAAGATCCACATCCCAAACACAACATCTCCCAAAGGAAACGGAAAACTGCTACAGCAGCAGCCTATTCCTCACCCTCGTGACCATTGCAGTTCCAGTCAGTTCACCTGAACAAAGCAGTTCACACTCACTGTAACATGCCCAGTCAAGATGTATGTACAGTTGCGCTCATCCGCTGGGGAAGAGCTTGTGATGCCATGCGGCATGGTAGTCAGGAAGGTGAACAGCAGTCTCATACAGGTCCAGCATGTGACCAATGGCTGTATGGACAGGTGAGGTTGTGCTCACCTTCCCCTGGCGTCCACAATGGCCTATAGAAGGCAGAGACACAGTCTATAATTTGACCCACCACACCCACTACAGATGATATACATTGCTCCTGCCAAAGGCACATTTCCTGACATGACCAGGAGATACTGATGTTCGTGTGCCAAATGCAACTGCTAGCTCCCCCTCTGTGCTGTGCGACCCAGGGGGTGGTATACATCCAGGAACATCTGGCCTGGGGCTTGATGAGAGCAAACTGCTAATTCGCCCACTAGGGATCTCCTCCTCCCTTTGGAACTGTGTCACAGACACCTGCCCTCTTCCCCCTGAAGGATCATACATAGGTGACGTGTGTTGTAACGTGCTTCCTGACGTCATTCCATTCCTAGGCCGTGGGAAATGTTTGGGCCCTTGCCCGTGGTTTGTACGGTTGGTCTCCAAGTGACAGCTGTAGTAGTTGAGATCATCACAGGTTGCATTCTCCCCTCTGACCCTGCTACTTGCCTTGTAGGTTCCGGTTATCCCGTTTGGGATACCAAGATGTCTTAGCCCTGCATTGCTGTTTCCACTACTGGACTACGTTGCTTAACCTGTCTCATTGTGCTCACCTGGCTCTTGCCTCCACAATATATTGTCTCGTGGTTGGTGTATGCCCTGGGCTACCCTCACCTGCAGAATGACACTGTTTAAATGTCTGCCATGTCGCCGCCCTCACTGTGTACACCTTCTCTCACCCTACCGTGTTAGTGGCGAACTGGGTGTGCCTGTAGGCTAGCATTGGATGTGTGTGTTTGTGATCTATGTTCCCTTTGGGATCTATGCTTAGGTGAGCCATCCCCCATGTACAGGTACACCCTTTGTCCCCTTCCCTACCCAGGGCTGTGTGCCACCCGGAGCAATACAATATGCAACACTGATGTGTACATTTGCATGGCTGCTAATATTGCACCGTGGAACACCACATGTCAATAGGGCACGTGATGTGTTGTGACCCGATGCACACCTCACTCCTGCCACGCCTGCTGCCAGGCACAATCAGGGATGCCCCACCCCCCTATATCTGGGGCTCAACACTCCCATCTGAGGCCTGCCACTAGCATTTGCATGCCTAGCATACCCCTGTACATGTACGTCTGGCGTCTGGGACCCTGTGCTGCAGTATAACAACATCACCATGGCCCTTGACAGCACGCAACATGGGCCCCAAGGTGTACATGCACTGTTATCTGCCCACTGGGGTCACCCCCGGGAGGGGTGGGTGGTGTGAGATGACCTTAGCTGTCAGCCACATGTGGGAGTTGTGGTTCAGCCATGGGGATGTTCTGGGAACTGCTGTTCACACCCCATCGCTCATTGTCATGAGCACTGCACTGGTCACATGGCCATGGTGTGTGTACCCGTCTGCTCTACCCCAACATTGTCTGCCTGTATGCATCCCATATCTCTTACTCATTGTGTATCCCCTGGTGTTGTTGCAGTCACTCCCACACCCTCCAGCCACCCACACCATGGACACTTATTTGCTGTCTGTCTCTGATAGTACCGGTACATCTGATGGACGTTGTTGTTTTTGCGCAGACGGTATATCCCTGTGTCTGTGCCTCACATCACGTACATGGTGCATGTCCTGTGTGTGGCCATGGCCTACACCTTTTTATAATGTTTCCTTACAGCACAATATGTATTTCATTAGTACAGTTTTTACCATGCAAAGGGAATTTGTGTGAGATGTGTTGCGTAGTTGTGCTTGACAATGGTACCCTCCACAGGTATCTCACTGACCACCATCTCTTCCCCACACAGGCATTCGTCAGGAACTTGCAGCTATACGGCACACAGGTGAACGCCTCATACAGGAGGTGGTGCATCTGCGCCACGACATCCAAGAAATGCCATTGGGGAGGATGTGTGTGGCCATGGACTGCATCCAAGCTGCCCTGGAAAGGATGGCACCACCGCCCCCACCGCCAACACCACCACCACCACCACCACCCCCGCCACAGGATGACCGGGTGTGGCCAGCTGCAGGGGGACATGTCTTGCGGCGTGGCAGACGTGGGAGGCCACGCCGTCGTCAATAGTGCATTACATATTACGGTGACATTTCATACCTACTACGTCTCAGTCCAATGTGTTTCCCTTTTATACCATAGGTTGTGTGCACATGCATGCCTTGACCGTGGCCAGAAGAGTTGAGACCCGGACCGTTGTTGCCGGGGTGTTCATACTGTCATGTATACTGCACACATGCCATTGCCTGGCATTCCGTAAATGCATACGATTTGTTCATTGCCCCTTGGCTGCAATACACCGATGTACACATAGGCCCAATAGCACATGTTGGCCAGCTCCAGGGTTACAGCAACACTATCTTGGGCATTCCCCGTTCCCACCCCCTTATACTGTGCACATTGGGGGAGGCTATGTGCCCATTGGCCCTGTCCTTGGCAGGGATGTCATGCGTGTCCCGCCCCTCCATGGCACACATGTGTCAGAGGCACACATGGGTGTCAGGTGTCTGTACGATGCTGCTCTGCACCAGCAATTGGTGTTGCGACAGACACATCCCTGTGACATGACTGTTTAGGTGGGAGATATTAACAGCAGCATAACCTGTGGCTACCCATGTCCCATTTCTATGCACACATGTTTATCCCACAGCTACGCATGTGGTGCTGGTAACATTATGATGGCCATGGCTACATTACTGTCCAACCAGGTGTATGGACCTGTCCCATGCTTGCGTACATGTTGTGTGTGAGGTAAACACGTGACCAGTGAGGCAGGGTCATAACATTTTTATTGACAACCAATAAAACACACAATGGGCAACATGCCCAACATTAACAGGTGCATAACGTGGGGGCGGGGGAAACACAGCACAGCAGAGGGCACATAGGGGCATCACAGGTGCCAGCCGTGGTACCTGTCACGCTCTTTGGCAGGTGGCCATCGGGATGCCAGATGCACCACATCAGTGGCCACCTGCCGAACAGCCCCAGTCAGACACTGCAGGGCGTGGTACACGACACGGATGTCGCGTCGTACGTCATCCAGGGCCACAAACACATCGTGGATACACCTGCCAGCACACAGACACACATTGGCTGTGGTCTGTGTGCTGGCATTAGCATGAGGTGTGCCAGTGGCCCTGGATGCTGCACGATCGTGCTCACGTCCGTGCCGTGCAGACGCCTGCAGTGCCGGACTGGTGCCCCGGTGGCCCTCTGCTGGGCTGTGTTCCCCCCACCCACCTCCAACCCCTCCCTGCTCCCTCCACACCCACCCCCCACCCTCCCTGCCCAGACAATCACCCCAACTCCCCCCTCCCTGCCCGCACCCCTGCCCCCATTGCCCCTCTCCCCTGCACCCCCCATTGTCCCATCTTGGTGCTGCCCCTGGTTAGGGGTGTGGCTGCTGCCATCCGCCTCGTACTCCCCCACATCACTGGAGGAGGACACCACCACCACATCTGCCCTCTCAGGGCCTGCATCTTGCTGCTCCTGCTGCTGACACATCCCTCTGGCCTGGTCATCCTCCTCCTCCTCCTCCTCTGTTGTGCGCCGGGTGGTGGGCCTGCGTAAACAGTACGCAGAGGTGTGTGGGGAGGCGTCGCTGGCATCACTGTCTGTGAAGGATGACATACATCAGGGCACGTCCATGTGTGACACATACCGAATGTGCAGATACAGGCGAGAGACAGGCTGGTGGCCCTATGGCCCACCTGAACCTGTGATTTGGCCCTTCCAATACTCACCATCGTGGCGGTGCTCCCGCTCCCTGCAGGCATGTGCCAGGAACTCGGGGTGGTAATGGCGAAGTTCGCACCCCTTCTTCCTCAGGTCCTCCACCTGTGGATATGCAAACGTTGTCTGGTGTCAACACATACCACCTGTCACTGGGGCTATGGGTAAACATACTTTGCCTTGTCTCGCCCGCATCATGCTTCTCCCACACCCCTGCTGTTTGTGGCATGTAGAGCATAGTAACGCACCTCCAGCAGTCAGTCCCTCCCATATGTGCGAATAGGTTAGCACATAGGTGTCACAGCGGTATGACATGAGCATAGCGTACATCCACCTGCACTGTCATGTAGGGCAGCACACAACAGCATCACATGGTGACTGCATGCTGCTCCTCACCCATATCCCCAGAACACCACACCACAACGGTGGACTGGTGGGAGTGACAGTGAGAGACATGGGTGGAGACGAGTGGCCATAGGTGGGACGTCACAGAGACAGAGGGGATGAGGGGGGGAATAGATCACCTAGGGGACATGGTGTGCATTGCAGGTCATGTCCCTGCTGTGCAATGACAGCAGCTGTCAAAGGTGTGTGTGTCTGATGTTTCCTGGAACAGGCAGGACATGGTGACCGATGGAGGTGACCAACTCTGAGCCATTGCCACTGTCTGATTCCCACAGTGTGTGTCCCCTGTGGGGCAGCTCACCTACACAGTAGGCTTCTGGGTCACCCCCTATGGGTGTTGCCCAGGGACGGCCATGTGTGTACTTGGTGTTTCACAGCATCATCATGACACATCGCATCCCTATGTGTCTGTGCCCTCATGTAGTCTCAGTTAGGTGCATATTGGGGCTGTGTAATACACAACCCGCCTGTTGCGGTGCCCCCACTTGTACCCCTTGTAAGCTAGTTTGCAAATCTCCCACAAGGCATGCTGGGGTTATATTCTGGGGTTTGTCCTCACGTTGTGTTGTGCAGGGTAGGTGTGTTTGGGTCTTTTGCATGGGCCACCTCCCATGGTTGACAGTGTCCAGGCCTCCTATGGTGTGTCGCAACACACATGCATGCGGGGACATGGGGATCATGAGCTGTCCCATATCTGTTTCAGTGGTTTGCAGGGGGGTGGGGATGTACCTGACCAGGTGCTGGGATGTCCTCTGGTTGCTATTACTACTGTACAAGCTACGGCTGGGTGTTTTCCAGATGTGTTCTAGTGTTGAACATGTACATTTCTCACAGGTAGAGCTGGGTGTGGGCCATGATGGCCATATGACTGCTGGGCTACGTTTGTGCTGCACAGTGTGTAGTCATTGTTGGCTTTCCATTTGCTGGGTAGTACTGTTTGGCCCCCCTGGCCAGGACAGACCTGTCAGCATCCACCTCATGGATCCTTGCTGTCACTTTGTCCATGACAGTTAGACACACATACAGTGGGTGTATCAGACATTATTGTGTGACAGACATGTCACTTTCGGCGGCATATGCCACAATGTCAAGGGCAGGGACTCACCCTATGTGTCCACACAAGCCCAATGATACCCTGTTGCCATCATTTGCCCTCGAAACACGCATTACTGACAGGCGCTACCCATACCTCCCCCATGTCATATGGGAGGGCCACATCTAGGTGCTCTACATGTTCATCAGACGCCATCCACGCTGTCCCCTGCAACATTGTTTGGGTCAGTATCCTGTGTGAGAGCAGGGATCCATGGCACACACGGCAGCCAAGGCAGCACTGTTCATACGCCACTAACAGAGTGTCTGATGACATGTAATCTGTGACATTGTGTTGTGAGCATAACCGCCTACACCACAATGGGGTGCACAGGGGGCTTTCAATTTGGCACCACAGGAAATGTTTAACGCTGCATAGTTATTATCTCAATATGTGCCATGTGGGTAGGGTTTGGGGGGTATATCCCCTCCTGTTCAGGGTGTTATCCTGTATGTCTTGATGTCCAGCCAGGGTGACACCCTCCCTTGGCGTATGTGGATATTGATGGTTGTCAGCCTCATGTCCCCTGTGTTGTACCTCATTTCTGACTGCAACTGAGTGGAGCATGGCCACAGGCCAGGGCAGCCCCCAGTGGGTCTGATCTTAGGGTGAGACTATTTTCCTTTTTGGACATGCAGGCACCCTCTTGCAAATTACATTACTCTACTCTGAGCTGTCCCATTCACTAGGCACCTAGGTGGATTGGACATATATTGTCCCTGTGGTTTTTGGGAGCATGCGGTTTGGGGACACAGGTGCGTAGTGCCAGAGGTTACGTGGAACCAATGTGTCCCACACAATAAACATCTACATTGATGGTCCATATGCCCATGCTGTGCGCCAAAACATTGTGTGTGCCAATGACACAATAAGTGTGGCCTGGGGTGTTGTCCGGTGCCCTGGTGTATTAGAGATGGCTGCAGGCCCGCGTCTTTGGCACATCAATGTGTGTGCTAGTGACACCTGCTATGCCGTTGCAGTTGTCATGGACACATCCCATGCCCCAATGCACAGCACGTGGTGTTATGACGCATGTCCCGACTCCCCACTGGTATTGTGGTTACTGACTCACTTTGTTGGGCCTGGTGGTCACACCAGAGCTGTTGTGACAGACTGCATTTGTCAGTGCCATTGCCAGGGCATCCCGATGTTGTGGGGTTTGTGGCCCTCTGTGATCATGCCACATTATGTTGGTCTAGATGTGATGCACAGGACACATGGCGCTCCACAGGGGAAATGGCTACCAACACAGCCACATTGTGGGGTGGGGGGGGTGGTGCGCATGGCTGGGCGGCTCGGTCAGACACCACCCCTGGATGCCATCCCACTGGTCACTCATGGTGACAGGTCACATGTAGGCCCTTGGCATTCAGCACACTAGGCATGGCTGACAGTGACCAGAGAGTGATTGGCACTCCTGGCTCATGTCCTCCGGCACATGGTGTGTTCTCCATGCTGATGGCATGGTTTGGCCCTATGCATACATAGTGGAGCAACGTAATAGTGTCATTCTCACTGTTCCCCTGGTATTGTCTGTGGATCATGTCCACACAGCTACTAGTGCTGGGGTATCAGATACACCAGTGTCACCGTTAGTGGGGACCTCAGCAGAGACACACACAGGGGTTGCTTTAACATGCAGGTGTATTGCACTTAGACGGACACAGAGATGACATTTTTGCGTGACATTATGCACTGGGGAGCAGCAATTGGGGTTTGCATCAGGGCAGGCCACATGAGCTGTGGGGTACTCCCATATGCTTTTATAGTGGATGGTGGGGAGCAGTCGCATGCTGTCTTCCATACTGCATCTCAGACAGATATGGGTCACGGCATTCATGCTTTTTCCAGGTGATTATCTGTCCCCAGTGCCACATACATGCCTCAATGTGGGTGTGGACATGTGTGCAGTGACACCTATGTGCAATGTCCGTGTCTCCCTGAGCGCATGGGGATGTTTCCCTTTGGCACCCTTGACAGACATGGCTTTGCCATGCCACATTTGTTTGGCCAATGTGCATGTCCATGCAGAGGCCTTAACACCAGTAGGTATTACTTTAGATACATGTGTGGTCACATTATCTGTACATGTCATGCAATCCAAACGCAATGGCACCCTGATCTACCGGCAAACATGTTTGTTTTCACATACATGTGACATTGGGTGGTTTGCCCTATGCACCGTGGCAGGGGGCAGGTCCATGACACGTGGATATCTACATGGCCATGGATGTCATTACCTGACCCACCACATGAGTTGTGTGTCCTGTATGTCATAGGGCTACTGATAGCTACATCAGACCTACCTTGCCGACTGTTAGACACAGCATACTGGCGACAGTGGACATGCATCTGTCACCTTCCAGCCTCTCCGGTGTTGTTTTGTTCCTCTGACCTGTGTCCTTGAGGGTTATATGAGATGTGCCTGCACACACTACGGGCAATGACACATTACACGGATATGTGCTTTTTCTGCCCCTGTACATGTGTGGATTATAGGCTGTTGTGTGCAACCTGGATGTGTGTCTGGAACCCCCCAGGGGCATCTGTGAGGTACATGTACAGAAAGGGTCATTGTGCCTGGGTGCTTTTGGGGAGGAGAAACCTAATTCTGCATACATAGCTGTGGACATGTCCCTCTCGCAAGGCTTTTGACGTCCATCTCGAGGCTAATGTGTGATAGATGTTGTTGACGCACATCCGTATCTGCATCTACCATAACATGTCCATACGTCTACAGTGCGTGTGTTGGACTATGTGCCACATAGAGCGAGTGTGAGGTGCAACCAGACCACTATACCCTATGTGACAGATCAGACTAACATACCCTCTGTTACAATCAGCTATCAGCCACCAGGGTCTTGGGTGTCCTAGGGCACATCATCAGCAAGATACAGCATTGCAATATGGTGACACCCTGGACGCCATGTGCATGAGTCAGGACTGCATGAGGTACAGATGATTGACTTAACGCCATCCTCACCCTGCACCATATCACCAGGGTGACTGTGGCACACTGTGATGGGCTGGGCAGACAACTGGGGATTGGTGGATGTGTTAGCCTACACTGGCACATCCATACAAATCTCCAGGGTGATTGAGAACCCACTTGGATGGCCTCTCAGCACTCCTGGAGGTAAGGGGGAGGCTTGCAACTGCAATAGGACACAGATCCATATCTCCAGGGTGCTAGAGGACCCACTTGGATGGGCTCTCTGCACACCTGGAGGTAGGGAGAAGGGGTTCACACTACATTAGGACACAGATCCATAGCTCCAGGGTGCTAGAGGACCCACTTGGATGGGCTCTCTGCACACCTGGAGGTAGGGAGAAGGGTTCAAACTACATTAGGACACAGATCCATAGCTCCAGGGTGCTAGAGGACCCACTTGGATGGGCTCTCTGACCTCCTGGAGGTAGGGAGAAGGGTTCACACTACATTAGGACACAGATCCATAGCTCCAGGGTGATGGAGTGGCCACTTGGATGGGCTCTCTGCACACCTGGAGGTAGGGAGAAGGGTTCAAACTACATTAGGACACAGATCCATAGCTCCAGGGTGATAGAGGACCCACTTGGATGGGCTCTCTGACCTCCTGGAGGTAGGGAGAAGGGTACACACTACATTAGGACACAGATCCATAGCTCCAGGGTGCTAGAGGACCCACTTGGATGGGCTCTCTGCACACCTGGAGGTAGGGAGAAGGGTTCAAACTACATTAGGACACAGATCCATAGCTCCAGGGTGCTAGAGGACCCACTTGGATGGGCTCTCTGACCTCCTGGAGGTAGGGAGAAGGGTTCACAATACATTAGGACACAGATCCATAGCTCCAGGGTGCTAGAGGACCCACTTGGATGGGCTCTCTGCACACCTGGAGGTAGGGAGAAGGGTTCAAACTACATTAGGACACAGATCCATAGCTCCAGGGTGATGGAGGACCCACTTGGATGGGCTCTCTGCACACCTGGAGGTAGGGAGAAGGGTACACACTACATTAGGACACAGATCCATAGCTCCAGGGTGCTAGAGGACCCACTTGGATGGGCTCTCTGCACACCTGGAGGTAGGGAGAAGGGTTCACACTACATTAGGACACAGATCCATAGCTCCAGGGTGATAGAGGACCCACTTGGATGGGCTCTCTGCACACCTGGAGGTAGGGAGAAGGGTTCAAACTACATTAGGACACAGATCCATAGCTCCAGGGTGATAGAGGACCCACTTGGATGGGCTCTCTGACCTCCTGGAGTTAGGGAGGAGGGTTCAAACTACATTAGGACACAGATTCATAGCTCCAGGGTGATAGAGGACCCACTTGGATGGGCTCTCTGCACACCTGGAGGTAGGGAGAAGGGTTCACACTACATTAGGACACAGATCCATAGCTCCAGGGTGATAGAGGACCCACTTGGATGGGCTCTCTGACCTCCTGGAGGTGGGGAGGAGGGTTCAAACCACATTAGGACACAGATCCATAGCTCCAGGGTGATAGAGGACCCACTTGGATGGGCTCTCTGCACACCTGGAGGTAGGGAGAAGGGTTCAAACTACATTAGGACACAGATCCATAGCTCCAGGGTGATAGAGGACCCACTTGGATGGGCTCTCTGCACACCTGGAGGTAGGGAGAAGGGTTCACACTACATTAGGATGCAGATCCATAGCTCCAGGGTGCTAGAGGACCCACTTGGATGGGCTCTCTGCACACCTGGAGGTAGGGAGAAGGGTTCAAACTACATTAGGACACAGATCCATAGATCCAGGGTGATGGAGGACCCACTTGGATGGGCTCTCTGCACACCTGGAGGTAGGGAGAAGGGCACACACTACATTAGGACACAGATCCATAGCTCCAGGGTGCTAGAGGACCCACTTGGATGGGCTCTCTGCACACCTGGAGGTAGGGAGAAGGGTACACACTACATTAGGACACAGATCCATAGCTCCAGGGTGCTAGAGGACCCAGTTGGATGGGCTCTATGCACACCTGGAGGTAGGGAGAAGGGTTCAAACTACATTAGGACACAGATCCATAGCTCCATGGTGATAGCGGACCCACTTGGATGGGCTCTCTGCACACCTGGAGGTAGGGAGAAGGGTTCACACTACATTAGGACACAGATCCATAGCTTCAGGGTGCTAGAGGACCCACTTGGATGGGCTCTCTGACCTCCTGGAGTTAGGGAGGAGGGTTCAAACTACATTAGGACACAGATCCATAGCTCCAGGGTGATAGAGGACCCACTTGGATGGGCTCTTTGACCTCCTGGAGGTGGGGAGGAGGGTTCAAACTACATTAGGACACAGATCCATAGCTCCAGGGTGCTAGAGGACCCACTTGGATGGGCTCTCTGCACACCTGGAGGTAGGGAGAAGGGTTCAAACTACATTAGGACACAGATCCATAGCTCCAGGGTGATGGAGGACCCACTTGGATGGGCTCTCTGCACACCTGGAGGTAGGGAGAAGGGTACACACTACATTAGGATACAGATCCATAGCTCCAGGGTGCTAGAGGACCCACTTGGATGGGCTCTCTGCACACCTGGAGGTAGGGAGAAGGGTTCACACTACATTAGGACACAGATCCATAGCTCCAGGGTGATAGAGGACCCACTTGGATGGGCTCTCTGCACACCTGGAGGTAGGGAGAAGGGTTCAAACTACATTAGGACACAGATCCATAGCTCCAGGGTGATAGAGGACCCACTTGGATGGGCTCTCTGACCTCCTGGAGTTAGGGAGGAGGGTTCAAACTACATTAGGACACAGATTCATAGCTCCAGGGTGCTAGAGGACCCACTTGGATGGGCTCTCTGCACACCTGGAGGTAGGGAGAAGGGTTCACACTACATTAGGACACAGATCCATAGCTCCAGGGTGATAGAGGACCCACTTGGATGGGCTCTCTGACCTCCTGGAGTTAGGGAGGAGGGTTCAAACTACATTAGGACACAGATCCATAGCTCCAGGGTGATAGAGGACCCACTTGGATGGGCTCTCTGACCTCCTGGAGGTGGGGAGGAGGGTTCAAACTACATTAGGACACAGATCCATAGCTCCAGGGTGATGGAGTGGCCACTTGGATGGGCTCTCTGCACACCTGGAGGTAGGGAGAAGGGTTCAAACTACATTAGGACACAGATCCATAGCTCCAGGGTGCTAGAGCACCCACTTGGATGGGCTCTCTGCACACCTGGAGGTAGGGAGAAGGGTTCAAACTACATTAGGACACAGATCCATAGCTCCAGGGTGATAGAGGACCCACTTGGATGGGCTCTCTGCACACCTGGAGGTAGGGAGAAGGGTTCAAACTACATTAGGACACAGATCCATAGCTCCAGGGTGATGGAGGACCCACTTGGATGGGCTCTCTGCACACCTGGAGGTAGGGAGAAGGGTACACACTACATTAGGACACAGATCCATAGCTCCAGGGTGCTAGAGGACCCACTTGGATGGGCTCTCTGCACACCTGGAGGTAAGGAGAAGGGTTCACACTACATTAGGACACAGATCCATAGCTACAGGGTGCTAGAGGACCCACTTGGATGGGCTCTCTGCACACCTGGAGGTAGGGAGAAGGGTTCAAACTACATTAGGACACAGATCCATAGCTCCAGGGTGATAGAGGACCCACTTGGATGGGCTCTCTGACCTCCTGGAGTTAGGGAGGAGGGTTCAAACTACATTAGGACACAGATCCATAGCTCCAGGGTGCTAGAGGACCCACTTGGATGGGCTCTCTGCACACCTGGAGGTAGGGAGAAGGGTTCACACTACATTAGGACACAGATCCATAGCTCCAGGGTGATAGAGGACCCACTTGGATGGGCTCTCTGCACACCTGGAGGTAGTTAGAAGGGTTCACACTACATTAGGACACAGATCCATAGCTCCAGGGTGCTAGAGGACCCACTTGGATGGGCTCTCTGCACACCTGGAGGTAGGGAGAAGGGTACACACTACATTAGGACACAGATCCATAGCTCTAGGGTGCTAGAGGACCCACTTGGATGGGCTCTCTGCACACCTGGAGGTAGGGAGAAGGGTTCACACTACATTAAGACACAGATCCATAGCTCCAGGGTGATAGAGGACCCACTTGGATGGGCTCTCTGCACACCTGGAGGTAGGGAAAGGGTTCACACTACATTAGGACACAGATCCATAGCTCCAGGGTGATAGAGGACCCACTTGGATTGGCTCTCTGCACACCTGGAGGTAGGGAGAAGGGTTCAAACTACATTAGGACACAGATCCATAGCTCCAGGGTGATAGAGGACCCACTTGGATGGGCTCTCTGCACACCTGGAGGTAGGGAGAAGGGCTCACACTACATTAGGACACAGATCCATAGCTCCAGGGTGCTAGAGGACCCACTTGGATGGGCTCTCTGACCTCCTGGAGTTAGGGAGGAGGGTTCAAACTACATTAGGACACAGATCCATAGCTCCAGGGTGATAGAGGACCCACTTGGATGGGCTCTCTGACCTCCTGGTGGTGGGGAGGAGGGTTCAAACTACATTAGGACACAGATCCATAGCTCCAGGGTGATTGAGTTGCCACTTGGATGGGCTCTCTGCACACCTGGAGGTAGGGAGAAGGGTTCAAACTACATTAGGACACAGATCCATAGCTCCAGGGTGCTAGAGGACCCACTTGGATGGGCTCTCTGCACACCTGGAGGTAGGGAGAAGGGTTCAAACTACATTAGGACACAGATCCATAGCTCCAGGGTGATGGAGGACCCACTTGGATGGGCTCTCTGCACACCTGGAGGTAGGGAGAAGTGTACAAACTACATTAGGACACAGATCCATAGCTCCAGGGTGCTAGAGGACCCACTTGGATGGGCTCTCTGCACACCTGGAGGTAGGGAGAAGGGTTCACACTACATTAGGACACAGATCCATAGCTCCAGGGTGCTAGAGGACCCACTTGGATGGGCTCTCTGCACACCTGGAGGTAGGGAGGAGGGTTCAAACTACATTAGGACACAGATCCATAGCTCCAGGGTGCTAGAGGACCCACTTGGATGGGCTCTCTGACCTCCTGGAGATATGGGTTATGTTTCAAAGTACATTAGGACACATATCCATATCTCCAGGTTGCCAGGGCACACTTTGAGTGGCTCTCTGGACCCCTGAGGGGAGGGGGATGTATTATACCACATTTGTACATGACCCCTGGGCACCTGTGTGCGTCAGGGCCCTTGTGCTGAAGGTTCCACGACCCCTGATGGTTGCCCCTATGTGTTACCCTCCAGATGCAGATACCGCCATCAGCACATGGTGATTCTAGACACTCCTTAGGCAGATGGTTGGCCTAGCTGTGTTACAGTGGTCTGTAGTGCATCAATACCAGCAGCTGTCATGACACCAGGGGGTCACTTGGATGGGCTCTCTGACCTCCTGGAGTTAGGGAGGAGGGTTCAAACTACATTAGGACACAGATCCATAGCTCCAGGGTGATAGAGGACCCACTTGGATGGGCTCTTTGACCTCCTGGAGGTGGGGAGGAGGGTTCAAACTACATTAGGACACAGATCCATAGCTCCAGGGTGCTAGAGGACCCACTTGGATGGGCTCTCTGCACACCTGGAGGTAGGGAGAAGGGTTCAAACTACATTAGGACACAGATCCATAGCTCCAGGGTGATGGAGGACCCACTTGGATGGGCTCTCTGCACACCTGGAGGTAGGGAGAAGGGTACACACTACATTAGGATACAGATCCATAGCTCCAGGGTGCTAGAGGACCCACTTGGATGGGCTCTCTGCACACCTGGAGGTAGGGAGAAGGGTTCACACTACATTAGGACACAGATCCATAGCTCCAGGGTGCTAGAGGACCCACTTGGATGGGCTCTCTGCACACCTGGAGGTAGGGAGAAGGGTTCAAACTACATTAGGACACAGATCCATAGCTCCAGGGTGATAGAGGACCCACTTGGATGGGCTCTCTGACCTCCTGGAGTTAGGGAGGAGGGTTCAAACTACATTAGGACACAGATTCATAGCTCCAGGGTGATAGAGGACCCACTTGGATGGGCTCTCTGCACACCTGGAGGTAGGGAGAAGGGTTCACACTACATTAGGACACAGATCCATAGCTCCAGGGTGCTAGAGGACCCACTTGGATGGGCTCTCTGACCTCCTGGAGTTAGGGAGGAGGGTTCAAACTACATTAGGACACAGATCCATAGCTCCAGGGTGATAGAGGACCCACTTGGATGGGCTCTCTGACCTCCTGGAGGTGGGGAGGAGGGTTCAAACTACATTAGGACACAGATCCATAGCTCCAGGGTGATGGAGTGGCCACTTGGATGGGCTCTCTGCACACCTGGAGGTAGGGAGAAGGGTTCAAACTACATTAGGACACAGATCCATAGCTCCAGGGTGCTAGAGCACCCACTTGGATGGGCTCTCTGCACACCTGGAGGTAGGGAGAAGGGTTCAAACTACATTAGGACACAGATCCATAGCTCCAGGGTGCTAGAGGACCCACTTGGATGGGCTCTCTGCACACCTGGAGGTAGGGAGAAGGGTTCAAACTACATTAGGACACAGATCCATAGCTCCAGGGTGATGGAGGACCCACTTGGATGGGCTCTCTGCACACCTGGAGGTAGGGAGAAGGGTACACACTACATTAGGACACAGATCCATAGCTCCAGGGTGCTAGAGGACCCACTTGGATGGGCTCTCTGCACACCTGGAGGTAAGGAGAAGGGTTCACACTACATTAGGACACAGATCCATAGCTACAGGGTGCTAGAGGACCCACTTGGATGGGCTCTCTGCACACCTGGAGGTAGGGAGAAGGGTTCAAACTACATTAGGACACAGATCCATAGCTCCAGGGTGATAGAGGACCCACTTGGATGGGCTCTCTGACCTCCTGGAGTTAGGGAGGAGGGTTCAAACTACATTAGGACACAGATCCATAGCTCCAGGGTGCTAGAGGACCCACTTGGATGGGCTCTCTGCACACCTGGAGGTAGGGAGAAGGGTTCACACTACATTAGGACACAGATCCATAGCTCCAGGGTGATAGAGGACCCACTTGGATGGGCTCTCTGCACACCTGGAGGTAGTTAGAAGGGTTCACACTACATTAGGACACAGATCCATAGCTCCAGGGTGCTAGAGGACCCACTTGGATGGGCTCTCTGCACACCTGGAGGTAGGGAGAAGGGTACAAACTACATTAGGACACAGATCCATAGCTCTAGGGTGCTAGAGGACCCACTTGGATGGGCTCTCTGCACACCTGGAGGTAGGGAGAAGGGTTCACACTACATTAAGACACAGATCCATAGCTCCAGGGTGATAGAGGACCCACTTGGATGGGCTCTCTGCACACCTGGAGGTAGGGAAAGGGTTCACACTACATTAGGACACAGATCCATAGCTCCAGGGTGATAGAGGACCCACTTGGATTGGCTCTCTGCACACCTGGAGGTAGGGAGAAGGGTTCAAACTACATTAGGACACAGATCCATAGCTCCAGGGTGATAGAGGACCCACTTGGATGGGCTCTCTGCACACCTGGAGGTAGGGAGAAGGGTTCACACTACATTAGGACACAGATCCATAGCTCCAGGGTGCTAGAGGACCCACTTGGATGGGCTCTCTGACCTCCTGGAGTTAGGGAGGAGGGTTCAAACTACATTAGGACACAGATCCATAGCTCCAGGGTGATAGAGGACCCACTTGGATGGGCTCTCTGACCTCCTGGTGGTGGGGAGGAGGGTTCAAACTACATTAGGACACAGATCCATAGCTCCAGGGTGATGGAGTGGCCACTTGGATGGGCTCTCTGCACACCTGGAGGTAGGGAGAAGGGTTCAAACTACATTAGGACACAGATCCATAGCTCCAGGGTGCTAGAGGACCCACTTGGATGGGCTCTCTGCACACCTGGAGGTAGGGAGAAGGGTTCAAACTACATTAGGACACAGATCCATAGCTCCAGGGTGCTAGAGGACCCACTTGGATGGGCTCTCTGCACACCTGGAGGTAGGGAGAAGGGTTCAAACTACATTAGGACACAGATCCATAGCTCCAGGGTGATGGAGGACCCACTTGGATGGGCTCTCTGCACACCTGGAGGTAGGGAGAAGTGTACACACTACATTAGGACACAGATCCATAGCTCCAGGGTGCTAGAGGACCCACTTGGATGGGCTCTCTGCACACCTGGAGGTAGGGAGAAGGGTTCACACTACATTAGGACACAGATCCATAGCTCCAGGGTGCTAGAGGACCCACTTGGATGGGCTCTCTGCACACCTGGAGGTAGGGAGGAGGGTTCAAACTACATTAGGACACAGATCCATAGCTCCAGGGTGCTAGAGGACCCACTTGGATGGGCTCTCTGACCTCCTGGAGATATGGGTTATGTTTCAAAGTACATTAGGACACATATCCATATCTCCAGGTTGCTAGGGCGCACTTTGAGTGGCTCTCTGTACCCCTGAGGGGAGGGGGATGTATTATACCACATTTGTACATGACCCCTGGGCACCTGTGTGCGTCAGGGCCCTTGTGCTGAAGGTTCCACGACCCCTGATGGTTGCCCCTATGTGTTACCCTCCAGATGCAGATACCGCCATCAGCACATGGTGATTCTAGACACTCCTTAGGCAGATGGTTGGCCTAGCTGTGTTACAGTGGTCTGTAGTGCATCAATACCAGCAGCTGTCATGACACCAGGGGGTCATCATGCCCTCTGTGGCCACATGGATCTGGAATTGGCTACATGGGCAACCACTCAGATGTGTTACACAATGCATATGGCATGTGGTTACCCTGCTACATGTACTTTATCTAGACTACTTACACACAACAGCATGGACAGCTGACATTAACCCTGTCTGTGTATATGGTTTTGTGACCTGTGGCCATTCACTTACCTCACGTGGGTGGTCTGCCTCACGATTGAAGCGCCTGGTCACCCTCTCCCAGGCCCTCAGCACCTTCCCCATGTTTCTCCTCCTGAAGGGCCCTGGGAAAAGCCGCTTTTGTGTTGGCCCAATAAGGGAGGCCAGGAGGCACAGCTCCCGATGGCTGAATGCAGGCTTCCTGCTTCTCGTCGCCATTTTGTTTTGTGGGCGTGTAGACGCGCGAACGCTAAGGATGCAACTTCCACATTTGCGCGTATCGGAGCACGCACGTGCACGCCGCATGGCTGCGGCCCTCATCATTGCTTGCCCTTGCGTTCCGCATTGCTGCGCGCCAGAAAAGTGCAAAGATTACCGGCACGCAGCATTCATACACATTTCTTATATTTAACAATAGAAATAGGTTTCATGTTCTTGACATACTCACATAGCTACAAGGTATCTCTCATGTCTCTATAACAGACTTTAATTATTATGGATTTCACTTGTTCACACAGTGTGGTCTTGAACCTCTGGACACATATGCACTGATTCCTGGGCCATTGTCAGATGAGGTGTGCTATGTGTGTCACATAGCAGGTAGTGCTCTGACACTGATAGCAATGGGTGCAAACAGACCATCAGCGTCAGGGGTCAAGCAACCTGGTGATATGGGGTTATGTGTGTTAGTGGGCTATGTTCTGTGGTGACTCACCATGTACAGACAGCAATGATGTGGTGGTTGCCATAGGTGTTTTGAGGGGGTTCATATATGTGCATTACACACGAAAAGTAGGTTGCGTGTTAGACATTAGGGGGCAATGTGGTCAGCATGTCACCACAATCCACATTAAACTTTGGTATATCTGCTGGCATACAGTCCTGGGGGCTGAGATATAGCGCAATGGTGGATACATTGGCTGCTTAACCTGGCATCATGGGTTACATCTTCCTTTTGCGCTCTGGAGTGCCTGTCTCAGGCAGCTCACATTATCATACTTTGTTACAACATTGGGCATGGTGCTTTCCATGTACATCTATGCTGTGCACGGCATATATTTTCATACTTTGCAACATTATTACTTGGCCCAGAGCCCTTTCTGCATTACAGAGGTGCTGCTGGTGGCAAGACACTCACACTGCTGCATACATCATGTGTCATACACCATTCTCACTGATGGGGCAACACAACCCTGGTAACAGCAACACACAGTCTGCATGATTGCCTCTTTGGCCAGCCAGGCATCTGTTGTTAGCAATCTAGCTGTGGCCCACACCTAACCTTGCTGCATGGGGAGCCAGAGGTTGCATACTTCCCTAAACAGTGGGTTTATTGGTGAGTGCAGCCAATGACAAGTCCATGACTGTGGGCTACTGGTGGTTGTTTGGAGATCCTCACAGTGCTGTCAGCAGCAGGTGCTCCACAGACCACCTTATAGGGTGTACCTGGGTTAATGCACTGTGATGGTGTTTAAGTTGCCAGTACTAGAGGACATTACCCACGTTCCAGGCCTGACAGCCCCCATGGACCTTGGAAAAACATTTGCCTAATGTGACACTGCCTTGTTCAATGTATGTTGTTTTTCTGAATGTTTACCTGCACTGCTGCTGACTGGTGGAGTCTGTGGGCCAATGTCAGGATGTATAAATTACTTTCCTTGTACAACCACACTTTGGATTTGAACCAACAACCTTTTGCTTCTGAGGCATTGCAGTCACCACTGGACTACAGCTCTGGGGCTGTGATGAGATATCTGGCTGTCTGCAATATAACCTATGCAGACTTTGTGCTGCAGTTAACAGGGTGGGGCCAATCCACTCACACCCATGGATGCACTGCACATGCACAGCAGCAGTCTACTAATGGTCCTACGATAGGGTGTGCAACCACACAGCACCTGGGCATATTTTTGGGCACAGACCTTCTGTGTTGCAGGTACAGAGTGGGTACAGAACCTCACAGTGTGTGTGGCTTGTACTCACCCTGAGTGTGAGGTGAGACACACAGCACCTGTCCTGGCTGGGAGGGCCAGGAACATCAGATCAGCTTGTCAGACGATGTCTGATAGGTTGACACATCAGACACACATATAGTCCTCCTTCAAGCATCTGTATCTCCCTGACCCATCTGGGCCTTGTGGGCTACAATGCTCACCCAAGGGTGTATATCCTTTGTGGGTGCCCTGCCCTTCCTGATATATGTGAAGGGGTTGTAGGGGTTAGGGAGATTTCTGGCCACATTGGCTATTTATGTCTGACCACCTGAACTTCCCTGTCGAACACAGTTTGCACAATATTACGATTATGCATATTCTGTAGCCCAACTACGGTGCTAGCAGTTGCCAGCAACCTCATTCCACCTGTCGTACACAGAACCTACAGGTCACTCTCTGCAATTTTGAACATAATCCATATGTCTAGATCAGGCAGACAGACAGTAGAGCCAGAGCCACACAGCTCAACCAACACCATCTGACATTTTGAAGCAGAGGGCACAGTGTGTGCCCAGCTACTGACCCTGCAAGGTGTTCCAGCCAGACACATGTTAACTGCTTTCAGGCCGCTTGATGGTCCATGGTGCATGCTACCATGCTATGCTCTGTGCACCCATAACTGGGATGTGAGCACAGCCACCATGCAGTTGACTCAGTGATTGGGCCCCATATATACAGGACCCATAAAAATCACATAAGAGAACTAGTGTATGGCAATATGTTGTAACCTAGCCATGGCGTGGTCACTGATCGTTCGGGGTGAGGGTTACCTCCTCACAGTACATGCTATGGGCACCATGTCTGTGGAGGTGATGGCACAGCACAACATGGTCCTAGGCATGCACATTTGCCCTGTGTAGCTGCATCCTGCTCCTGCCACCCTGTCTGTTCTATACCCAGAGTACTTTGCTCCTCATTATGCACATTTGCAGGCCAATACTGGCAACGGTGCTATCATTGTGGGCTGTGGGAGGTGTTGGCAGCCAGCACACACTGGATCAACAGACACACACTCCCTACACCTAGGACAGCATTGAGACGATGTACTGTTATTTAGGAGCAGAGACCAACGCAACAGTAATGGGCACACTGGGGGTATGGCAACGTTGGGGTACACTTTTGGTGAAATGTTCCAGGCTGTTAATCTCTGGAGGGCACATGACCTGACACACGTTGTACATACATCTGAGACGTTGGTCTGTTACAGCTCGATGATCTGCTTATGCTTGGCATAGGCATTTCTAACACTCACTGCTCATACCAGGCTTCTGATATGCGTGTGATGTATCGCCATGTGTAGTGTGTGATTGGTAATGTCTGCACATGCTAGTTTTTGGAGGGGCACACAGGGCCTGACATACTGCCACTGCATTGGTCTTCAGATATTGGGGCCTGCAGGTGCAGGTGTTTCTGCCCCTGTTGGCCACTGCTCTACGGCAGATTTTCAAAAAGCCAGTCAATATGGCACATACACTGGTCAGGTTTTCATGATGTCCGTGATGAGTATGCCTCTCAGACAGATGCATACCATGGTGGTGTTCAATTAACTTGCAGCACACGCATCTTTATTGGATACATCAGCGAACATGAGTGTTCTTTGTCCCTGCATGGCTGCATTTGGGGGACTGTGCTGTGGGTGAGGCATATGTTTATGTGGTGTGGGCTGTTTATTGTAAAATATGTTGTCTTGACCAACGCTTATGTCATCAGCAGGGGAATTCCAGTCTTTACTAACAGGTTTTCTGCATGGAAAAGAATATGGGGAGTGGGATGGCAGGTGCCCCAGCTGAGATTTGAACCTGGGGCCTTCTGCTCTTGGGGTACTTGCTATGTGTACTGCACCACCATCTTAGCACAGCAACAGTTCATTCCCGGGGGAGTCCATGGCTGTTTGTCACACAGTGCCTGTCTGGTGGATTGGACTGCAGCCACATGAGGGTGGCTAGGCCAGCATCTGCTGTGGTGCAGCAGCCACTGCCCCCTCTGCCAGCAGTAGGCGTCCAACACCATGATAAAGTGGCCTTATATTGGGGACAGCATCACAGCTAACTGACATGTGGCCCTCCGGTACTGCATTGTGTGTACTCTGCTGTAGCTGTTGTACATTTCTGAGGGGTATGAGCTACTTATGGTAAAATAGCAATCCTCAGAACATGCTTTTGTTCTCTGCAGGTGGGGTTTTTATTCCCTATAACGGTTTACTGGTGGATAAAATATGTGCACTGTGTTGCCGGTGGCCCCAGCTGGGAGTTGAACTTGTTATCTTTGTCTCCACAACACACTGACTGTGTCCCCTGCACCACACTGCGGACACAGAGTCAATGTAGACCCTGCAAATAGCATGTCTGCTTGTCCTAGCGGCCCTTTCTGTTGTGGGCCACTGCACCCACGTGTCAGGGGCTCTGGCTCCATCTTCTCTGGCCACCTGCCACTGACCCCACTGATACCAGTACACCTCTGCTAACATGCTGCAGGCCCTGCTAGTGCTGGTGCCACTCAGTTGTTGAACATCCACTGTGCATGTACGCAACTACCTATGCTGTGCATTATGGGTTTGGGGTGACTACCTAGTCCTCCACACATCCCCACAAATCACACATGCTGTTGTGCAACATGTGCATGCCCTAGGGGAAATCACCATTGGTGTGGGGACACCTGCTCTCTCCTTCATCAATGTTGACTCATCCACATGTTATGCTGCATGAGCCGGGAACCCTTCCAACATGCCTATTTTTTAGCCCTGCCTTTCTTGAGAGTGTATGTTGATGTTTCACATTGCTGTGACCATTAGCCAGTTTGGTCGTCTTGTGTGGTACAATCAAGTGGTTTAGCAGCCCTGGGCGACACACCAGTCCTGGGAACAGTACAGGCATGGGTATGTTACACATAGCTGTTGGGGGTCACCCACCCAGGATGTACACACTGTCAGACAACAGACCTGCTGCACACATAACCCACATCTGAATGATTGTCATGTGGTGCTCAATGGGCAAAATATACTGAGCATATACATCCATATTTCACTGTGTTCAATGAAAACATTAGATAGCTGTGTACCATGTCCCCAGGTGTGGGGTGGCATTGGTAACGTATGCAACTGCTACTATTGGGGGTTACAGGCAGGGCCCACTTTCCTGCCTTTCCAGGATGCATTGTGCAATGCGGCCTGTGGGTGTGGGTGTGTCAGGGCCTGTTGGCTGGTGCTTTTCATCGGGCCTTCCCACATCATGTCATGGTGTGGCAAACACTGTTGTGGTTTTATGCTGTCCCTCATGGATATGCATGTGCTACATCTGCATGACATGAGGGTGGTACATAGATATGCAGCACAGTCATTTGTATTAGAGGCAGCATGGAACCTGACTGGTGTGTGGTCCTCCAGGACTGCATTTGGGATACTCTGCTCTAGGTGATCACCCTGTTCATGGTGTCTGTGCTTGGGATGGTAAATGTTAGGGGTTTTACTGATGCCACTGTCCTCTGCCTTAAAGGTTTTGCTTACTACCACGGTTTATTTGTGTGTAAAATATGTGGTCATGATTGGCAATATCCCCAGCCGAGCTTTGAACCTGTGACCTTCTGCTCTTTCATACACTTTCTGTGTACACTGCACCACTGTGTATCCACAGCTTGGCTGAGTTCCCTGGGACGTCCATGACTGTACATCCAACAGGGCCTGTCTGTTACAGTGGACGGTGCCAGCCTGCACCTGGCTAGTCAAATGTCTGCTGTGGCTGGCAGGCACTTCCCTCTACACCATCTGTACAGTCCCACCAACATGCTAGCATGTCCTTCTCTTAGCATAAGCATATGGCCTGATTGAGTGGAGCCACTCCAGGACTGCATTTGGGCGACTCATATGTGGGTGATGACCATTGTTCTGATGTGTGTGCGGTGTGGGGTAAAAGAAGGATGTTTGCAACATGTTTATGTTCTCTGCAATAAAGGGGTGTCTTTCATATCTCTGTTTAGTGGTGGGTAATATATTGGCATGGGCCCCAGATGGGATTTGAACCTGTGACCCTATGGTCTTACAGGTACTGGCACTACACTGTTGCCACAGAGATGGTGCAGTACCTGGGGATGATAAACCTGGTAGGATGGGGTCCCACACCCTGCTCTGCACATTTTTACTGTGGGTTCCTTCACCCTGTCCGGTGACAAACATGCAAATAATACACAGACATGACCACGGAAAGGGGCGATAAAATATAACCAACATGGGCTACAGTGATTTTCATGAACAAACATGGGGGACACTCCCAGGACAGCTACAAAAGAGAGGATTTTGTTTTTTGGAAGAGTCTCCGCTCCATACACCTTTCCATGGTTCATTCCTTTTTTTTGGAGCTTTCCTGGGTGTGTTTTTTATTTGTGCCCATTGCTAGCACTGTTCCCCAGCTGAGTTATAATTTTTAAAATGTTTGTTGTGGTCATTTTCGCTTTTTATTTGCACTTTTGTTCTGTGCACATGTATCACACTGCTGACGTTTTGCAGGTTTCCCCGGTTTTGCTGTACATTGCTGACGGAAATGGTTTCTCTTCCCTTTAAATGCTTTCTACCGCGAGTGTTTCACTCGCGGTAGTTTTTACATGGAAATTCGGCCCCGATACTGTGCGGGGAGCCTCTCCCCTCCCACTCTCCACCCATTGACCCCGTCCCTCCGCCCCTCCGGAGCCTTCCTCCGCCCTTCTTTAGCCGTTCCACGCCTCTATCGGACATTTGCGGGCCCGCACTTGTACGGGGCCCGTTAGTGTGCCGCGTACCTGGGCGGGGGTGACACACACGTGTGCGGGGCGTTTAAACGCGTTTATTCGCGTTTCAGTGCCGCGTTTCCGTGTGCTATTTTGCGGCGCGCACATTTGCGGATTTTAGTAAACATCCCCCTAAGCGGTATATAAGCCCAGCTAAACAAATAAATAAACAAAGCTATTAAATAAATAAATGATAGGCTTTTTCTATAGATCCTGAGTGATTGGTACAAAATTTTGTATTACTTCACAATAAACTCAGTACTGTTGAGGGTTTACAGTATATTGTTATTACTGAGATTATATCAGAATCAAACATTATTTTTTGTATATTAAATTCAATTCAATGGAGAAATCTCCTCTGCACCCACTGTGAGAGATGGGTTTCTTTGGATGTAGAATATGGGGGTTATTTTAGAAGCCCTGTTTGTTCTTTGGACGTCTAAAAATGGACATGGCGATGTCCCCAGAGACATTTAGGAAGCTGACTCTGTGGACATCTCTGGGGTGAGGACATCCACGTCTGAACAGATGCATGGAGTAGACATGTCCAGGGTGTTCCCAGAACTTGGATGTCCTCACCCAGTTTTAGAAACAACCTTGCGTCCTGAGCCATGTCCAAGTTTATACCTGCTCTAGACCACCATAAGCATCGGAAAAGTTTCATTTTGTCAGACAGATATTTGGAGGGTGTGGATGAGGTGGTCTGCTCATGTTTCCTATATCTTCCATGTTGACAATGAACACTGATGGAGAATGAGAGCTCATGTATTAGTTTTGCTACATAGAATTTTAAAAAAAATTATATGGCCTGGGAATGTATTGCTTTCTTTATTTTTGGGGTAACCAGCTAATCAGTGTTATGAGTGTATGAACCCCCTGCTTCCTAACTGGAGCTCCGAGGAAGCCCCTCCATTTTGGCTGCTGTGGGGGTGGGGCGCCAACTCATCTCTTGCCTCAGGCAGCAGGTTGTCTTGAGCCGCCCCTGGCTGCCACTGCACACTGGGAAGAGGGTTTCAATGTGTAATCGATGATGTGGCCTAAATCCTTTTCCTGGATGGTGGTTCCTAATGTGGAACCTTGCATTGTGTAACTGTAGTATATGTTGTTCTTCCCTAAGTGCATAACATTGCACTTGTCCACATTCAATTTCTTTTGCCATTTGGACATCCAGTTTATCAAGGTCTTCTTGAAATTTTTCACAATTCTCTTGTGTTTTAATAACTTTGAATAATTTGTGTCAACTGCATATCACTTCATTCATTATTCCCATTTTCATGCAATTTATGAATATATTAAAAAGCAGTGGGCCCAGCACAGATCCATGAGGTACTCCTCTATTCACCTTTCTTCACTGAGAAAATTAGCCATTTAGCCATACTCTCTGTATTCTATCTTTTAACCAGCTCCTGATCCACAACAGTATACTGCCTATTATCCCATTAGTTTTTAATTTTGCCAAGAGTCTCTCATAAGGGACCTTGTCAAAGGCTTTCTGAAAATTGAGATATGCTATATCAACTGGCTCACCTTTATGTACCTGTTTATTCACACCTTCAAAAAAACAGATTAGTACACATCTAATTTGCATGGCTCCAACTCTGACTCTGTGACTAGTACTGGTGGAAGCACAGAGCACAGGCCCTATCTCCTGAAACCCTCACAGCACACATTAGCAGTCATTTGACATCTATCCAGTGCATACATAGACATGAACAGCAGTCTGTCAAGGCAGCTGTTGATGTGTCTATGGATGTTTGCCGACTGTCTCAACAGGGTCATTCCTGACCTGCAGACCCTGATTTTGTGGTTGTCAGGCTGCTGTGGTGTGCTGCCATGGCAGCTGCACTATGCAGCCCCTCCAAACAGGCAGCCCAGGCAGGGGCCTATATATCTGTTGACATCGCCTATTTGCTCTATTTTTACTTATATGTTTTCCCTACTTTTTCCCTTCGTATTTTCTAATGCTCATGTCCGAACGTACGGTTCGGAAAGCACTAGCAAGGAGGGTGAAACTACCGCACACGCTAGTGGACTGTTTGTGTCGCTTCATGGGATTAGCGTGGCTACCCTAGCTGTATGCCACATCCCTGTCCTCTCTCTGTTTACTGTCTGTCTTAATACCACCTAGTCACATGCTGCTGTGGTAGTGCAGCATTTGTTAGCATGGTTATCCTTTGGCCATGTACTCTTGGCTACTGCACAGCAAAAAGGCGCATTAGCCGCATGCTAAACCTCGTGCTAGTGGCTACCGCATTTTAGTAAACATGCCCCAAAATATCACAGTTAAACTGGAGAAAATACTTTTTCACTCAGTGCACAATTAGGCTCTGGAATTCATTGTCAGAGAATGTGATAAAAGCGGTTAGTTTAACAAGGTTTAAAAAGGACTTGGCAAGTTCCTGAAAGAAGAGTCCATAAACCATTACTAACCAGGTGGATTTGGGAAAGCCAGTGCTTACCCCCTGGCAGTGCCATGGAATCTGCCAGGTACTTCTGGATTGACCACTGTTAGAAACAGGATACTGAGCTTGATGGACCTTTGGTCAAACCCTGCATGGCAGTTCTTGTGTTCTTATGTCTCACTGCTCCCCTCTTGTCCCACAGGGGTGTCTTTAAATACTGTCAGGTAATGTGTGTTCACAATATAGGAGGGCTAGAGTAAAGCTGTGTGAAAGCAGGATGTGGCTAAAGTCAAATCAGTGTGTACACTCGCACAGAACGCATATATTTATCCACAGGGAGACACTCCCTCATGTAAGTTTGCATTGGACTTTTTTCTCAGTCCTGTTCCAGGGAATATATTTGTTGCAATCAGAGGAGTTAAATGAAAGGATTATTTCTCCTTTTTTTTGTTAACTAATTTTCTTTTTTTTTTTTTAATTATAGTTTTGTTTCTAAAACAACAACAGAGTATTTAGGGAAGAAACATTTTTATGAACTGAATCAAGATCTCTTGCACTGGCAATTAGTTTCTGCTTTAAAGGGTCCATTCAGCTACACAGTATTGAGCCTTCTTTGAGTGAATAGCAACAAATATTTGACTTTTACCCAAATGAATACTGCTGCAAAAGGATCTATTCAGGGCTGAATAAAAGATATTCATCATGCTTGAATAAAGATATTTTAGGTTAACAGGAGGAAAAACCACCATCAGGGTCAGCAATAGTGAATTGTGAATAGTGAATAGCAGTAAAGAGTGAATTTCTTGAACTCTATGGGGTATGTTTACTAAACCGTCTTAATGTGCGCCCGGCAACGTTATCGGGCGATAAGGTACCTTATCGCCCGATGAAGGCGCGTTACCGGGCGATAAGGTACCTTAGCGCACGATAACGCGTGCAGCGGCACAAATGAGCGCTGAGGGTGGAGAAAGGCTCCCGGAGGGCGGAGGAAGGCTCCCCAGGGGCGGAGAGAGAGGGTCAATGGGCGGAGAGTGGAAGGGGAGAGGCTCCCTGCACATTAACGCCGTGGAATACGGGGCTGAAAACTAACGCCAGTGAAACCATGGTGTTAGAGCAGATTTAAAGGGAAAAGAAACCATTTCCGTCAGCAATGTACAGCAAAACCAGGGACACCTACAAAAAGTGATGTGTGATACATGTGCACGGAACAAAAGGGCAATTAAACAGTGAAAATGACCAGAAGAAAATATAAAAAAACATAACCAAGCTGGGCAATTGTGATATTAATGGGAAACATCAAAAAACACTCCTGAGAAAGCTCCAAAAAAAAGATATAAATTTTGGAAGAGTCTATGCTCCGTTCCCATACAAGGTGAATGAGCCCACAGTGAAATTGCGCTGATCAGGCTTTTCCCTCTCCATTGGACAGGTTTCCTGTGGTGCACAGATGTTCCGCAACAGCAGGGCGGGCATGTCGGAATGGGCAACTGGACAGATGCTGGAAAAGGGGACACAGAGGGCTGCAGGCGGCACATGCTGTGGTGCAGCTGGGCCACAGTGCGGACTAGGGTGATGCTTAGGTGGCCCATAGGAATGCTGAAACAGTAGAGCAGTCAGACAGCAACTGATAAGGGTCCAACATGGGCATGAGTGTGCTTCCCACAGTGTCACAGGGGATAGTACCCAGCAGGTACCCCCAAGGGCACAGAACATTGGCAGGTGGTGCTGGGGGGAAGCATGGACAGCAATGCAGGCACCCCTACCCCAGAACCCACACCATAAGCAGCCGACTACCCACACATTGGATGGCCTGAGACTGCGCACCGCCAGCACCACCAGCAGAAGGGCATGTCAGCATGGTGGCAGAGGGATACTGGTGGTGGAGGGGGCAGTGGCAGCTGCCCAGAACAGACCATGGCCTAGCCCTGTGTAGGTGGGTGCCAGGCACTGCAACAGACAGGCCCTGTCTGACGAATAGTCATGGTATCACCAAGGAATGCATTGTCCCTGTGGCAACACAGTGGTGCAGTGCACATAGCCAGTATGTTCAGGAGCAGAAGGTCACAGGTTCAAGTCCCAGCTGTGGTTTCTGCCAACCCACTACTAATGCTAATACAGACAGAATCTTTATTGCAGATGACGTAAACATGCACAAAACACCTACATTTTACCCTACAGAGCACAAACACCATAAACATGCGCATTACCTAGAGCAGAGTCTCCCAAATGCAGTCCTGGAGGGCCAAACACCATTCAGGTCCCATGCTGCCTCTAATAAAGATGCCTGTGCTGCATTTCTATGCGCCGCCCCCATGGTATGCAGATGTATCTCATGCATATTCATTAGGGACAGCATGAAAACCTGAACAGTGTTTGGCCCACCAACACCGGAATTGGGAACCTCTGCCCTAAAGCAGCGGCCAACAAGGGCAGACACACCCGCACCCACAGGCTCCATTATCCAATGCCTCCTGGATAGGCAGGATGTTGGGCCCTGCGTGCATCTCCCAGTACTAGCACTTGCATACCTTAGCAATGCCACCCTAAACCTGGGAATATGGTACACATCTATCAAAAGGTTGCTATGATTACTGGCAGATAGCAATTTCGAAGTTAAGTACAATTTTCTGATTGAGCTGCATCATAGCAACCTTTCTGATGTCTGTGGAGTGTGCTACAGGTCTTGTGTCTGACAGTGTTTACCTCCCTGGGGAGTGACCCCAACAGTATTGTGTACCATAGCCATGCCTTCACTGTGCTCAGGACTGTTGCGGTGGGCAGGGCTGCCAAACACCTCTATAGTTGCACAATGCTGGCATAGGTGTGGGGAGTGTGTGTCTGTCTATCCAGTGTGTGGTGGCTGCCAACACCCTCCACAGCCCACACTGCTAGCACTGTTGCCAGTATTGGCCTGCCAATGTGCATAATGAGGAGCAAGGTACTGTGGGAATAGCTTGGACAGGGTGGCCCGGCCTGGATGCATCAGCACAGGGCATAGGGCAATGGCTCAGACATTGTAGTGCCCGGCCACAACCTGCACCGACAGGGTGGCCACAGCATGTCCTGCTGGGAGGTCATTCTCACCCTGACTGAGCAGTGCCCATGGCATGGCTAGGCTTCCCCATAGTGCTATATTGCATTTCTCTTAAGTGAAATTTATAGGTTCTTTTCTCTGTGGGCCTAGTCATTGACTTATCTGCTTGGTGGGTGTGCTCACATCTCCTCCAGGATCATGCACTCTGGACTAGCTAGCAGACTGTCTGCAGTTATATGTGTATGGCTGGAACCCCTTGCAGGGTGAAGCGGCTGGTGACTCACTGCGCTTGCAGCTGGAGAATGTCAGATGGTTGTGGGGGGCAGCTGAGCATTTCTAGGCCTGCTGTCTTTCTGCCATTGTCTTAGGGATATGTACAGCTCTCCATTGGCTGCCCTGTAGGGTGTCTGCTCCCTAGCAAGACTGGGGTTGATGCCCCCCTCTACTACCACCATTGCAGGGAGGTAGAATGTGGATGTGTTGGTGGGGGACCCTGTCTCCCACCCGAGCCAACCTTCTCTTATAACATGTGACCATGGCAACCACACAGGATATGTACTATTCTGGCTGTGTCATAGTCCACAAGGGCTAAAAGTGACTGGGAAATACAGATGGACACAGGTGTATCTGCCAGGACTACCTACCACACACTGGCACTGATGGGGACCTGCAGCATAGCCTATCTCAGCCAAGCCAGGTATTGCGGACCTAGTGCTGGGCGCCCCACCTCACCCTCAGGGTGAGCACAGGAACCGCACAATGTCATGGTCTGTAGCTACTCTGTGCCAGTAACACACACGGTCAGTTCCCCCTACTAGGCCGGGGTGCTATAGAGGCGCATACCCCATCCTGTGATCAGACGTAGGCTGCTGATCTGCATGTGCAGTGCATCATGGGCATGGGTGGGTTCACCCTATCCTGGTAACCACAGCAGACAGTTTGTGTGGTGACCTGCAGTCTTTCTGTAGCCACCCAGTGGCGTGTTAGCTGCTATAGAGATGTAGCCCACTGGCTACTTCAATGACTGCAAAGGCAGAGAACATGGGTTTGATCCCAGAGTGGTGTTATTTACTAAAGCTGTCTGAGGCTTTTCCTTTTCATTTAGATCAGTGCTGCCAGAAGAAACACCCTCGCAGTGCCATAGCCTAAGGTGCCTTGGCAGACAGGGCACTTTATAATGTGCCCTATGGAATGCCTTATAGGTAGCCTTATGCCGCACTTTAGGTTACTGTGGTGTAATCTTAAAGCAAGTTCAGCCTTCCCCTATGTAGTCTCAGACAAACATTGCGCTCTTGATCACATATTACTAGTGAAAACAAATAGCGCTGCTCAACATCAATGACTACAGGGGAGCCGTTTTTTTGTTTGGTTTTTGTGAGTGCTTTGTTAAATACACCATTCGTGTTTCCAACCCATTTGTATAGTTATGATTTTCTAGTAACACAAGCTTATCTTAATTTCTTGTCCCCGCTGGTATGGGGGTCACTCCGTTGTGTTGAATCTTCTCTTTATCTTTAGATGTTGAGCAGCGCTATTTGTTTTCACTAGTAATATGTGATCAAGAGCGCAATGTTTGTCTGAGACTACATAGGGGAAGGCTGAACTTGCTTTAAGATTACACCACAGTTCCTTCTCAATATAGCCGTAAGTTAAATGGAGTAAATTAGTTTTGAAACATAGGTTACTACTCCAAGAAGACCAGTTTAATTGTTGCACTTTAGGTTACGGCACTGTGAGGGTGTTTTTGCAGGCAGCACTGATTTAAATTAAAAAAGGAAATGCCTCAGACAGCACTGATTTAAATTACAAAAGGAAATGCCTTAGACAGCCTTCTTACATAACACCACTGTGGGATTGAACCCATGACTTCCACCTCCACAGTCATTGCAGTAACCAGTGGGCTACATTGTTAAAGCTTCTAACACTGCGCTGGCATGAACTTAGGGTTAACACTTGTTAACGTGCTACGGCGCCCACTATTGCGCCATACAGATTCTTGCTACTTTGCCGCCGGAATGCCTACTCCTTATATGGCATTCTTCACATTAACGCTGCAACAAGCGCCGGTAACATTAAGGGGCATGTTTGCTAAACTGCGGTAACTTAGCAGCAGCTACGTTAAGGCACATTATGTAACGTTAACGCATATTAACGTAACGTTACGTAACGTTAACGCGCCTTAACGTTACATAATGCGTGTTAGCGTTCCCGGCCACGGTACGTCCCACAGAGGGTGGAGAGAGGGCGGAGAGAAGGGGTCAATGGGCGGGGAGGGGGGGTAGGCAGGGAGAGGCCCCTTCCACAATAATGTGGGGAAATGAAGGGCTGAATCTTAACGCAACTGAAAACCTGGCATTAGATGCACATTTTCAGGAGAGAGATACCATTTAAGTGTCAGCAATGTAGAACATAGGCAGGGAGCCCTAGAAAGGTGATAGTAGTGCTCCATTTGCAGCAACAGCATAGTGTCCAGGTATGAAAGGCCACTATGGTGATGGCGCAAATGGGGCATGGGGGCTGCAGGCGGGACATGCAGTGGGGGCTACTGGGGCACAGGGTGGACTAGGTGGTTGCATCTAGGAATGCAGAAAATGGAAACCAGCAAGACAGCAACTGACCAGGGTCAAACATGTCCTTGAGTCTGTGTCCCACAGTGTCCCATCCAGGGGACATTACCCAGCAGGTACCCCAAGTGGCACATAACAGTGACAGGCAGTGCTGGAGGAAGCATGGACATCTATGTAGGCACCCCTACCCCGGAACCCACACCTTAGGCAGCCGCCTACCTGCCCCATGGATGGCCTGGGATGGCGCACCACTGGCACTGACAGCATATGGTCATGGCGGCATGGCAGAGGGGGTGGCTGATTGTGCTGGAGGGAGCAGTGGCACCCGCCTGCAGTGTACCTAGGCCATGCCCTGTACCAGTACGTGGTGTGCAGTGCAACAGAAGAGGTCTGGCCGAGGAACGTAAGGGTAGCCCCAGGGACCACTATGCTGCTGTGGTAACAGTGTAGTGCAGTACACTCAGCCAGCATGTCCAAGAGCAGAGATTCACGTCCCATCTGTGGATCCTGCAGAGCATCTCCCCATAGTTTTAGCCCACAATGCAGCCACAACAACAACATGGGAAACCCCAACACAGCAGTGCACAGGGGTACGGACACCCACTCACAAGGGCTCCACTATCCACAGCTTCATGGAGTGTCAGATTGTTGGCCCCAGCACAGAGCTGCAGTTATCACCAGAGCACTACTACTACCCCCTGCACAGATTAGCAATGTCGGCACTGTGATCAGGACCAGTGCGGCGGGTAGGGTTGTCAACCAACTCCATATCTGCACAATGCTGAGATAGGTGTGGGAGTGTGCGTATGTCTCTCCATTGTTTTGTGTCTGCCAACACCTCACTGAGCCCACATTGCTCACACTGCTTCCAGCGTTAGCCTGCAAATGTGCATAATGAAGAGCAAGGTATTGTGGGTATGGCCGAGACAGGGCGGATTGGCCAGGATGCATCTGCACAGGGTGGAGGGCAATGGCTGGGACACCGTAGTGCTTGACCACCATCTGCATGGACAGGGTGGCCACAGCATGTTACGCTGGGGGGGGGGGGGGGGTGTCACTCTCACTCTGACCAAGTAGTGACCATGGCATGTCTATGTTCCCACATAGTGTTATTTGTTTCCAGTGTTACTTGTGCAGTCCTGGTTCTGGGGTCTAATTGCAGAGATACCTGCTTGGTGTCTGTTCTGTGTGTCCCGTCTCTGGCTGCACAGGGTTCTCCTGTGAGCATGCACTATGGACTGGTTAGTGGGCTGTTTGTAGTTTGCCTGTACATGGTGGGAGCACCTTGTAGAATACTGCAGGTGCAGTCTGATTGTGCTGTCTGTTGATGAATAGCAGACCGTGGTGTGGGACAGTTGAACCTTCCCCTGCCTACTCCCAGCATCACTGCTGGTCTGCAATGGTCACAGGTATGGCACTGGCCTAGCAGCCCTGGAGGGCTGTCATCTGCCAGCAGGGCTGGGGTTGTTGGTACTGCAGCCATTCTGAAGGGTGCAGACACCTGTCCCACCACACCCTCATCTACAAAAGGGATGATTGAGGCCCCTTGGGGTATATAGTGCATACCACTTAGGCCCATAGGGGCAGTGCTACATGGCCCTCACATGAGTCTAGACACCCGCTGCCCTGATAACAAGTACCCATGGTAGCCAGACCTTAACACCAGGTACGCACTCATCTGGGTGATGTCCGGTCCCACAGGGCCATATGTGATTGCAGAACACAGCTGGAACAGATGTACCCTCAGTTGCACTGCTAGGAACACCTGTTATACACTAGCAGTGCTGGGGATGTGCAGCAGGACCTATCTCTAGTACCACATGTACTGTGGACCTAGTGCTGGGCACCCATCCTATCCCTCAGGGTGAACACGGAACCTGCACAATGGCATGGTCTGTAGCTACCCTGTGCCAGTATCACGCACTGTCAGTCCGTCTTACCATGCTGCAGTACCGGAGAGGTGCAGACCCCATTTGGTGGTCAGCTGTAGGCCACTGTTCTGCTTGTGCAATGCATCATGGGTGCTAGTGGGGTTACCCTATCCTGGCACACAGATCAGATGGTTTGTGCGGTGACCTGCAGTCCTTCTGTACCCAGCCATTGCTATGCAACAAGCCATAGAGGTATAGCCTACTAGTTAGTACACTAATGTTCTAGGTCAGGGGTGGGCACCTCCGGTCCTGGAGGGCCGCAGACCAGTCAGGTTTTCGGGATATCCCTAATGAACATGCATGAGATATATATGCATTAGAGATATCCTGCCAACCTGACTGGTTTGTGGCCCTCCAGGGCTGGATTTGGAGACCCCTGCCTTACACCTCTGTCATTTAAGATCGTGAGTGGGCAAGGTACAGATGTCCTAGACATCGAAAGGGTATATAGAATGTGTTGCATTCCTCCTCGATTCTCACCACCACCAAAAAGTTGTCTAATAGACAATTTTTTGGTGGTGGTGAGAAGTGAGGAGGACTGTGACAAGCTCTATCTAACCTTTTTGATGTCTTCGACATCTGCACCTTGTCCACTCACAATCTTAAATGACAGAGGTGTAAGGCAGGGGTCTCCAGATCCAGCCCTGGAGGGCCACAAACCAGTCAGGTTGGCAGGATATCTCTAATGCATATATATCTCATGCATATTCATTAGAGATATCCCGAAAACCTGACTGGTCTGCGGCCCTCCAGGACCAGGTTTGCCCACCCCTGTTCTAGGTAGAGGTCATTGGTTTGATTCCTTGTTGTTCCCTCCTGTCCAAGGCAGATATTTTGTCTGTGGCAGTCATATCTTTGCAGATCTGTGCTGCCAGCCCATAGTACCCTCACCACAGTTGCCAACAATCCTTATAAGGCATTATAAGGCTCCTAATTAGGCACAGTACAAGGCATGTTACAAGGCTCCTTATTAGGCACAGTACAAGGCATGTTACAAGTCACGTTACAAGGCACCTTATTAGGCACAGTACAAGGCACGTTACAGAGCACCTTATTAGGCACAGTACAAGGCACGTTATAAGGCACGTTACAAGGCACCTTATTAGGCACAGTACAAGGCACGTGTCTTGTACTGTGCCTAATAAGGTGCCTTGTAACGTGCCTTATAACGCGCCTTATAATGCGCTTTACCTGACACGGCTTGCCATAATGATTCCCCGCCCACGCCTTTATATGGGCATCTGTACCTTTACCATGGAACCTAACGCGAGTGACATTACCGCAGTTTAGTAAACATGCCCCTAAGACAGTTTAGTAAACATACCCCAAAGAGTTTACCCAAAAAGTAGCAGCACTATAAATATTGCAGTGAGCCCTAGAACATAGATAAACCTATTTGGAAATTGAACAAGCCAGGTTGCAAGCCAGATTGAAACTCCATTCAAAATGAATATCTGACATTGATCATAGCATACAGATAGATCCTCACCAAGTAGGGATTACATTACCAGAAACTAAAAATAAAATTATGTAGACAAAAATTAATTGAAATTAAAAAAAAAAATACTAGACTGCATCCAGTACAACATCAGTGAAATAGAGATCTGCAGATGCCTCTGTGCTGTGCAAAGTAAAAATATTCAAAGGGGTTTATCCAGTTAGCACCAGGGTTGACCCAATCACTAGGCAAACTAGGTAGCCACCTAATGCAGCAGCTTTTTTGGGGCAGCAAAGAGCAGAGCATGCAAAGCTAAACAATAGATTCTGACAGTCGGGGTGGGGCTCAAGGCTTAATGTATGCCTGTGGTGCTAACACCTTGAACCAACTCTGGGGCCGACCCTGGTTAGCAGGACCTTCTAACTAGATAAAGCCTGCTGATAGAGAGATTCAGAGGGCACTAACTGGGCAGTGCTGCTGAATATCTCCTCTAAATGCCATGGGACTGTCAGTACATGGGCAGGGCAAGGGTATTCCCAGCATTTAGCTGGTTAGTAGCAATTTTCAGTCCTATAACCGGCTAAGTTCCCATATAAAGTTAGGACCATTCAATAATTGTCCTAACGTTATACAATTCGGCTATCGGAACAGCAGCTGAGTATTTCCACTGTCTTAACAGCTGCACCGGTCAGCACTAAATCCAGGAATTTAGTGCTGGAGGATATTTATTTATTTAGATCTTTTATATCCGGATACAAGTGCTGAATATCTGGTTTCACTTCTGCCCATGGTGGTCAGGCGCTTTAAAAATGCTGACCGCCACAGGTTGAATATCGAGCCTATAAAATCCAAAGACAGACATATTTCAATCACCAAATTAAAAATAAAATTAATTTTTCTACCTTTACATAGAAACATAGAAAAATGACGACAGAAAAAGACCCCATGGCCTATCTAGTCTGTCCTTCCATATCGACAACTACAACAGTCCCCTTTTTTCCCCTTAGAGATGCTCTGTGTTTGTCCCATGCTTTTTTGAATTCAGATACTGTCCTCATCTCTGCCACCTCCACTGGGAGACTATTCCATGGATCCACCACTCTTTCCGTAAAGAAATATTTCTGCATATCACTCCTCAATCTATCCCCTTTCACCCTCAAACTATGTCCCCTTGTAGCAGAACTTGCTTTCAACTGAAAGAGGCTCTCCCCCTGTGCATTTATGCCATGGAGGTTTTAAAGCAGCTCAATCATATCACCTTTATCCTGCCTTTCCTCTTTTTTTTTTTTTAGTGCCATTAAGTCAGTGTTGACTCATGGTGACCCAGCTACCCTCTGGGTTTTCTTGGCAATGTATCACTGGAAGTAGATTGCCAGCCTTTTCTTCTGAGGCAATGGAGAGTAAACTGACTTGCCCAAAGTCACAAGGAGTGTCAGTGGGGACTGAGCCCTTGATCTTCGAGATACTAGGCAGTTGCTCTAACCCAGGGGTGGGCAAACCTGGTCCTGGAGGGCCGCAGACCAGTCAGGTTTTCGGGATAACTCTAATGAATATGCATGAGATATATATGCATTAGAGATATCCTGCCAACCTGACTGGTTTGTGGCCCTCCAGGGCTGGATCTGGAGACCCCTGCCTTACACCTCTGTCATTTAAGATTGTGAGTGGACAAGGTGCAGATGTCCAAGACATCAAAAAGGTTAGATAGAATTTATCACAGTCCTCCTCACTTCTCACCACCACCAAAAAATTGTCTATTAGACAACTTTTTGGTGGTGGTGAGAATCGAGGAGGAATGTGACACATTCTATATACCCTTTCGATGTCTAGGACATCTGTACCTTGCCCACTCACGATCTTAAATGACAGAGGTGTAAGGCAGGGGTCTCCAAATCCAGCCCTGGAGGGCCACAAACCAGTCAGGTTGGCAGGATATCTCTAATGCATATATATCTCATGCATGTTCATTAGGGATATCCCGAAAACCTGACTGGTCTGCGGCCCTCCAGGACTGGAGGTGCCCACCCCTGCTCTAACCACTAGGCTACTCCTCCACTCCTTTCCTCTAAGGCAGTGTTTCCCAACCCAGTCCTACGGGGCACACCGGCCAGTCAGGTTTTCGGGATATCCCTAATGACTATGCATGAGATATATATGCATTAGAGATATCCTGCCAACCTGACTGGTTTGTGGCCCTCCAGGGCTGGATTTGGAGACCCCTGCCTTACACCTCTGTCATTTAAGATTGTGAGTGGGCAAGGTGCAGATGTCCTAGACATCGAAAGGGTATATAGAATGTGACACATTCTTCCTCGATTCTCACCACCACCAAAATATTGTCTATTAGACAACTTTTTGGTGGTGGTGAGAATCGAGGAGGAATGTGTCACATTCTATATACCCTTTCGATGTCTAGGACATCTGCACCTTGCCCACTCACAATCTTAAATGACAGAGGTGTAAGGCAGGGGTCTCCAAATCCAGCCCTGGAGGGCCACAAACCAGTCAGGTTGGCAGGATATCTCTAATGCATATATATCTCATGCATAGTCATTAGGGATATCCCGAAAACCTGACTGGCTGATGTGCCCCGTAGGACTGGGTTGGGAAACACTGCTCTAAGGCAGGGGTGCGGAACCCTGGTCCTGGAGAGCCGCAGACCAGTCAGGTTTTTGGGATATCCCTAATGAATATGCATGAGATATATATGCATTAGAGATATCCTGCCAACCTGACTGGTTTGTGGCCCTCCAGGGCTGGATTTCGAAACCCCTGCCTTACACCTCTGTCATTTAAGATTGTGAGTGGGCAAGGTGCAGATGTCCTAGACATCAAAAAGGTTAGATAGAATGCGTCACATTCCTCCTCACTTCTCACCACCACCAAAATATTGTCTATTAGACAACTTTTTGGTGGTGGTGAGAATCGAGGAGGAATGTGACACATTCTATATACCCTTTCGATGTCTAGGACATCTGCACCTTGCCCACTCACAATCTTAAATGACAGAGGTGTAAGGCAGGGGTCTCCAAATCCAGCCCTGGAGGGCCACAAACCAGTCAGGTTGGCAGGATATCTCTAATGCATATATATCTCATGCATATTCATTAGGGATATCCCGAAAACCTGACTGGTCTGCGGCTCTCCAGGACCAGGGTTCCCCACCCCTGCTCTAAGGTGTACATACTAAGATCCTTAAGTCTGTCCTCATATGCTTTATAATGAAGACCACTAACCATTTTAGTAGCCACCCTCTGTACTGACTCCATCCTGTTTATATCCTTTTGAAGGTGCGGTCTCCAGAATTGCACACAATGCTCCAAATGAGGTTGCACCAAAGACTTGTACAGAGACACTATCACCTCCTTTTTTCTGCTAGCCATTCCTCTCTGTATGCACCCAAGCATCTTTCTAGCTTTTGCTGTCACCTTTGCTGTCTGTCTGGCCATTTTATGCTCTAATCCTGTTGATCCCAGCCTCTGGTTTGTTTTTCTTGATCTTCTCTTAACTCACCCTCTAGGGCAGTGGTTCTCAACCCAGTCCTCTGGAAACCCCCCAAGTCAATCAGGCTTTCAGGATATCCACAATGAATATTCATGAGATAGATGCAGGAAGCTTGAACACCGCTGGTGATGCTCCAGACTGACCAGTGACAAAGATGCCTACCTGAGCAAACTACAACAACATTGAAAAATGATTAACAACAAGAGAAAGGAACATCACACCAACACCCACATGTGCTCTCTTAATAAACCTCGCAAACTCTTCAACCTAATCAAATCACTCATAAAGGATCCATCTACAAAACAACCAATAAACACTCCAAGCCCAGATGAATTTGCCACCCACTTCCAAAGCAAAACCACATCACCAACAACCAACCCAGCGAGACATGAACTACCCATGACTCTTTTAATCGGGGGTGCTTGTTGTGAAAGTTCCACAATCTTGGCAAGGACATGAATTTACTTGACTTGCAAAGGATTGTGGGTCTTGTAGTTCCTTCACACAAAAACTAGCCGTTTAACAAGAATAAAGAATTGTAGTTGCTCGAGTGTAAAGCAGAAAACAGATTTTATTTATGGGGTGTTATTCCCTCGCACAGATATGCTTGGTAACATCAACAGGATAACTTCTCCAGGAGTTTTATTCAGGAAACAAAACAAATAAGGCAACTGAATTACTTATGCAACAACTTAGTAAAGACCTTGATGGAACAGAAAAGGTCTTTCTTCTAGCACCTGCTAATAAACTTTCTTAGCAGTGCTGGAATGAAAAATAAACCCAAAAGGAAAATTCTCTTTATCAAAAAAAACAGCTTTCTTCCTTTCACACAGAGAAGAAGCTTTTTCCAAAGTCCCACGTGCACTTGTTCCTTGCCCTAATCACAGGTGCTTAACCAGCTGCAAACCATTGCTGGTCCACTCTCCACGTGGCTCCAACTTTCCCCAAAGTTTCTCTCAAAGAAACCTTTCTGGGAAGCTAAAAATCAGTACAGTTCCTTTTGGTGTTTGATCCTTATCTGAGGATTACTTTAGAACAGCAGTTTAGAAAGAGAACAAACCATACATTCAACTTCCTCATCTGATATTTCCCCTTGCTCTTGAAATATCATAGGATCACTTCCATACACTGGCTCAGAGGATTTCTCTAACTGATCTCTACCAGGATAGAAACTGTTTCCCTGCTGTCTTCCTTGTGCAAAGCTAGGGAACAGATCAGAGTTCATACCTGAGATCACGTTGTCATTAGGTTTCCTCTCTGGGTATTTTGGCCAGTAGATAGCAAAGCTTCTGTGCCCAGCTCTCCAGTCAGAATCTCTGGACTTTAGGTCTCTTTTCCCATACCTCCTTAAATAGGTATTAGAGCTCCATCTTTCTGTAGATGCAGCCGTCTCCTTTACAGGTGCTGTCCGAGGTTCCTGGCTGTATATCTCCAAGCCTCTGACTTCTTCCAGTCCAATGAAGAACGCTTGCCCCAGGAATCTCTCCCAGTATACGTACTGCCTTGGGCTCCTTTCTTAGAACTTCTGGACGTCTTGCTGTTTTTCCTTCTGTTCACGATCAGTTTCTCCTTCTCCAGCTCCCGTTGCTGTCCTTGCTGCCATCGCTGTCCTTGCTGTCTGTCTGATGAATTTCTTCTAGCTTTAAAGTGCCTAGATGGCCGCTCCACCCTAGCACACTGCAGGTGTTCTGAATTAAGCCCTGCCCTAGGAGATGTGTGATTAGGGATTACATCATTGCTTCTCTGATTAGGCACACGTTTCCCTACTTCAGCTCTCCTAGAGGCTTTCTGTAAACCAGTGCATTCTGGGTCTGGTAGTCTTTTAGGTAAACATTCTGGGGTATGTTTACTAAACTGTGGTAATCGGAAATAACGCGCGTTATGTAACGTTAACGATCGTAAGCGCATCATAACGCGCGTTATGACGCGCTTACAATCGTTAATGTTACATAACGCGCGTTAACCGTAGTTAACGATCGTAAACTCCCATGGCGCGGTAAAACACCACAGAAGGTGGAGAGAGGGCGGAGAGAAGGGGTCAATGGGCGGAGAGTGGGCGGGGAGAGGCTCCCTTCACACTAACGCGCTGATCTGAAGAGCTCAATTCCAACGTGAATGAAAACCTGCCGTTAAATGCACATTACAGGGGAGAGAAACCATTTCAGTGTCAGCAATGTACAGCCCAGGCAGGGAAACCTAAGTGTGATACATGTGCACAGAACAAAAGGGCACATAAACACTGAAAATGACCCCAACAAACTGGAAAAAGACCATAACCAAGCTGGCCAATAGTGGTAGCAATGACAAACATCAACCCCTCCCCCCCCCTGAGTAAGCTCCATAGAACAGATATAAATCGTGGAAGGGTCTATACTCCACCCCCATACAAGGTGAATGAGCCCACAGTGATATAGTGCTGCTCAGATTTTTCCCCACCAACGGACAGGGTTCGTATGGCGTGCACATGTCCCGCAACATCAGGGCGGGCATGTCGGAACGGCAACTGGACAGATGCCGGAGAAGGGGATACAGAGGGCCGCAGGCGGCACATGCTGTGGTGCAGCTAGGCCACAGTGCGGACTAGGGCGATGCCTAGGTGGCCCATACGAATGCTGAAGCAGTAGAGCAGCCAGACAGCAACTGCTGAAGGCCCAACATGGGCACGACTGTGTTTCCTACAGTGTCACAGGGGATAGTACCCAGCAGCTACCCCCAAGGGCATGGAACATTGGCAGGCGTGGCTGGGGGGAAGCATGGACACCTATGCAGGCACCCCTACCCCAGAACCCGCACCATAGGCAGCCGCCTACCTGCACACTGGATGGCCTGAGACTGTGCACCACCAGCACCACCAGCAGAAGGGCATGTCAGCATGGCGGCTGAGGGATACTGGTGGTGGAGGGGGCAGTGGCATCTGCCCAGAGCAGACCGTGGCCTAGCCCTGTGTAGGTGGATGCCGTGTACTGCAACAGACAGACCCTGTCTGACGAACAGTCATGGTATCACCAAGGAATGTACAGACTCGGTGACAACAAGGTGGTGCAGTGCACAAAACCAGTATATTCAGAAGCAGAGGGTCACAGGTTCAAGTCCCAGCTGTGGTTCCTGCCAACCCAGTCCCCATATTTTACCCACTACTACAACATAATACTACAACAGCACCTTTATTGCAGATGACGTAAAAATGCCCAAGACACCTACATTTTACCCTACAGAGCACAGACACCATAAACATGCACATTACCTAGAGCAGAGCCTCCCAAATGCAGTCCTGGAGGACCAAACACCATTCCGGTTCCATGCTGCCTCTGATAAAGATGCCTGTGCTGCATTTCTATGCGCCACCCCCATGGTATGCAGATGTATCTCATGCATATTCATGAGGGACAGCATGAAAACCAGAACAGTGTTTGGCACCTCAGGACTGGAGTTGGGAACCTCTGCCGTAAAGCAGCAGCCAACAGGGGCAGACACACCCACACCCACAGGCCCCATTATCCAAAGCCTCCTGGAGAGGCAGGACTTTGGGCTCTGTGTGCATCTCCCAATACTAGCACTTGCATACCTTAGTAATGCCACCCTAAACCAGGGAATATGGTACACATCTATCAAAAGGTTGCTATGAGTACTGGCAGATAGCAATTCCTAGGTTAAGTACACTGTTCTGAGTGAGCTGCATCATAGCAACCTTTCTGATGTCTGTGGAGTGTGCTACAGGTCTTGTGTCTGACAGTGTTTACCAACTTGGGGAGTGACTCCTACAGTATTGTGTACCATGGCCATGCCTGCACTGTGCCCAGGACTGGTGTGGTGGCCTGGGCTGCCCAACACCTCTATAGTTGCACAATGCTGGCATAGGTGTGGGGAGTGTGTGTCTGTCTATCCAGTGTGTGGTGGCTGCCAACACCCTCCAAGCCCACACTGCTAGCACTGTTGCCAGTATTGGCCTGCCAATGAGCATAATGAGGAGCAAGGTACGGTGGGAATAGCATCAATAGGGTGGCCTGGCCTGGATGCATCTGCACATGGCATAGGGCAATGGCTCGGACATTGTAGTGCCTGGCCACCACCTGCACGGACAGGGTGGTCATAGCATGTCCTGCTGGGAGGTCACTCTCACCCTGACTGAGCAATGACCATGGCATGGCTAGGTTCCCCCATAGTGCTATATAGCATTTCTCTCATGTGATATTTATGGGTTTCCTTTTGGGGCCCAATCACTGATTTATCTGCTTGGTGTGTATGCTGACATCCCCGTTCTGGGTACATGCATCTCCTCCAGGACTATGGACTAGCTGGCGGACTGTCTGCAGCTAGTATGTGTCTTTCTGGAACACCTTGCAGGGTGCAGCGGCTGGAGGCTTGCTGATGGAGAATGTCAGATAATGGTGGGGGGTAGCTGAGCATTTCCAGGCCTGCTGTCTGTCTGCTATTGCGTTATTGATGTGTACTGCTCTGTCTGTTCCCCAGCAGGACTGGGGTTGCTGGTCCTCTCTACTGCTGCCATTGCAGGGCGGTAGACTGTGGATCTCTTGGTGGGTGATCCTGTTTCCCACCCTGAGCCCCAGAGGGTGGGTTGTGTGGTGGTACATACTCTGTCTATGGGTCCATACACCTCCCCTCCCCCCCTCCCCCTCCCCCTCCTCCCCCTATTGGGTCTGTCATAATTGGTGTGGGAATCAAAGGTAATCCCCTGCACATCAACCACCAAAAGGAACCCTTCTTTAAGCTGTTTTAAATAAACACCTATCAAGCTAGTGTGAATCTCGCATTCCTTTTCCAAATGTCCCTATCTTCCACATTTGTAACATTTCTTCTTACTCCACTTTATAATCTGGGTAGGTACAGTACTATTAGTCTCAGAAACAACATTTTTAACCATTTTCTTTTCTGATACAGCACAGCTTGCCTCAGCACCAACCTTCAGAGGGCCACCCATTCTATGGCAAGCCTGCGTGGCTTCCAAGAAGCGCTCTGCTAGCATGGTTGCCTCTCCCAGGTTCTGGCAATTTTGCTGTATAAGGAAAGTGTGCAAGTCTTTTGGCACAGCAGACATGAATTGTTCAAACATAATAATGTCCAATAACATTTCCATATTCTTTCCCTCAGGCTCCAACCATTTTATAGCCAATCTTCTGATTCTCTGACTCAGAGCCCTGGGTGTTTCACTCACTCTTAATGCAGTAGCTCTAAACATTTGCCTATATTCTGAAACAGACAACCCTGCGATCTCTTATAGCAGATTTTAAATATCTATAATTTAAAGCCTGAGCTGCTGGCATTGCCCTATAGGCAGCAAGCGCCTCCCCAGTTAATTAGGTTGCCAACCTTACTGCCCACTGGGTCTCTGGCCATGCTATTGCTTGTGCCACTCTCTCAAAAGATTCAAGGAAATCATCAACATTATCTTCTGGTGTGAGTTTCCCAAAACTAAATGCCCCAATTTCCTGACTGAGTCCCACATTGTCCACATGTGGAATACCAGGTGTTACTGCTGGTCTTGCACCACCTTGGGTGTGAAGTGCAATTAAGGCTTCCACAAGGTCAAGCACTGGCTTCTGCTGCTCCCTCAGGGCTTTGATTGCAGAGTCCTGAGCCTGCTGCGCGACCTCTTGTTGCTTGGCAAATTGAGCTGCCATCCAGCTGGCCAGTTCCCTAGGATCCATCTCTGTATATCCCTGCAAGAAACAAAAAAAAGAAAAAAAACCCACAGAGCAGCACCCTACCAACAGGTGTTTCCTCCTATTTTTTTTTCCAAATTACCCCTGTGCCTTACTCCTATCCACCACTAGTCATGCCCAGGTACTTATTACCTTATGCCAGCTCCTGGAACAGCTTCTTTTTTTCCTCCAAGGCGTTGTTAAGGGAAAAATCCACTCTCCAGCTTTTGACTTGAACTTTTTTCTTTCACTTTTCAGTTCTAATCCTTATAAATCCTGGAAATCCTTTGTGTAAAAGCAATCCGAAAGACTATGCCACTGTAAACGGGGGTGCTTGTTGTGAAAGTTCCACAATCTTGGCAAGGACATGAATTTACTTGACTTGCAAAGGTTTGTGGGTCTTGTAGTTCCTTCACACAAAAACTAGCCGTTTAACAAGAATAAAGAATTGTAGTTGCTCGAGTGTAAAGCAGAAAACAGATTTTATTTATGGGGTGTTATTCCCTCGCACAGATATGCTTGGTAACATCAACAGGATAATTTCTCCAGGAGTTTTATTCGGGAAACAAAACAAATAAGGCAACTGAATTACTTATGCATCAACTTAGTAAAGACCTTGATGGAACAGAAAAGGTCTTTCTTCTAGCACCTGCTAATAAACTTTCTTAGCAGTGCTGGAATGAAAAATAAACCCAAAAGGAAAATTCTCTTTATCCAAAAAAAAAAAACCAGCTTTCTTCCTTTCACACAGAGAAGAAGCTTTTTCCAAAGTCCCACGTGCACTTGTGCCTTGCCCTAATCACAGGTGCTTAACCAGCTGCAAACCATTGCTGGTCCACTCTCCACGTGGCTCCAACTTTCCCCAAAGCGTTCTCTCAAAGAAACTTTTCTGGGAAGCTAAAAATCAATACAGTTCCTTTTGGTGTTTGATCCTTATCTGAGGATTACTTTAGAACAGCAGCTTAGAAAAAGAACAAACCATACATTCAACTTCTTCATCTGATATTTCCCCTTGCTCTTGAAATATCATAGGATCATTTCCAAACACTGGCTCAGAGGATTTCTCTAACTGATCTCTACCAGGATAGAAACTGTTTCCCTGCTGTCTTCCTTGTGCAAAGCTAGGGAACAGATCAGAGTTCATACCTGAGATCACGTTGTCATTAGGTTTCCTCTCTTGGTATTTTGGCCAGTTGGTAGCAAAGCTTCTGTGCCCAGCTCTCCAGTCAGAATCTCTGGACTTTAGGTCTCTTTTCCCATACCTCCTTAAATAGGTATTAGAGCTCCTTCTTTCTGTAGATGCAGCCGTCTCCTTTACAGGTGCTGTCTGAGGGTTCCTGGCTGTATATCTCCAAACCTCTGGCTTCTTCCAGTCCAATGAAGAATGCTTGCCCCAGGAATCTCTCCCAGTATAGTACTGCCTTGGGCTCCTTTCTTAGACCTTCTGGACGTCTTGCTGTTCATCCTTCTGATCACGATCAGTCTCTCCTTCTCCAGCTCCCATTGCTGTCCTTGCTGCCATCGCTCTCCTTGCTGTCTGTCTGATGAATTTCTTCTAGCTTTAAAGTGCCTAGATGGCCGCTCCACCCTAGCACACTGCAGGTGTTCTGAATTTTGCCCTGCCCTAGGAGATGCGTGATTAGGGATTACATCATTGCTTCTCTGATTAGGCACACGTTTCCCTACTTCAGCTCTCCTATTTCTTCCTGAACTAGTATAAGCTTCCTTATCACACTCTCCACAACCCCACCACTGACTCCCCCTCACCGACCCTGGAATCCTTCTATCCATACCCTCTAGATCAAATAGAAAGACTCATCAGTGGGATCAACACCACAACCTCCCCAACAGACCCTTATGCACCCTTCTGGATCAAACAAACAAAAACATATCTCAGCCCAATCATAGCTAAAATAGTCAACATATCACTAGCTGAAGGCACCCTTCCACCCCCATTGAAGACAGAAGCTATCAGACTTCTGATCAAGAATAACAAGCTTGACCCATCAGATATCAAGTCCTACAGACCCATCTCTAGCCTCCCCTTCCTAACCAAAATAATAGAAAAAAATTGTGTACCAACAGACCCAGGACCACATTGACTCCTATGCACCTCTAGACCAGCAACAGCATGGATTTCGGCAACAACATGGTGTTGAAACCCTTCTCACAACCCTTCTGGACAGACTCCATATAGGCCTCGATAAGAAAAAACAAGGCTTCATCCTCATATTTGTGGACATCGCCTCAGCTTTCAACACTGTCAACCACAATCTTCTGCTTACCCAACTCTATCAAAAAGGCATAAGAAACTTAGCTTTAGACTGGTTAAAATCCTACTTATCTGACCGACAACAACAAGTCTGAATAGACAACCAAGCATCCAGGCCTTTCCAACAAACACACTGGGTCCCCAAGGAATTTCCCTCCCATCCCTGCTCTTTAACATCTACATACAGCCAATCTGTGATATCATCCAATCACTCAACATACTCTACCACATCTACGCCGACGATGTGTTACTATACATGCCATTCAACACTGATAAACCAGACTACTCGACTATAATTGAATGCTTCAACACAGTCTCAGACTGGCTCATGACACACAACCTGAAGGTCAACACCAATAAGACTGAGGTTTTATTCATATCCAAAGACCCCACATTTATCTCACTGCGCTCTCTGAAAGTGAAAGACCTCGACCTCACAACCAAGCAAGAGTTCCACTATCTGGGAGTAACAATCAACCAACGCCTGTCATGGGAGACCCACACTCAAAATATCTCCAAGACAGTCTACCATAAACTAAGAACCCTACGGCACTTATGCCCTCAACTCGAAACCTCAGACTTATGCTCGGTGGTACAAGCTCTCATCCTCCCTCATATGGACTATTCCAACATTATCCTGCATGGTATGCCGAAGCATAACCTCCAGCCACTACAGCTCACCATGAACACAGCTGCCCACACAAGCCTAGCTACATCCAAATACGACCACATCACCCCCATTCTAATTCAGCTTCATTGGCTCCACATAGCAAGTCACCTGACCTACAAAGCAATGCTATTTAATTTCAAGGCCATGCATACAATGTCGGCAACCTCGCTTTCAGAACTGATACAAAGAACGCTGGAGACCAGGACCAGGAGAACAAGTATGGTAAACTCGCTGATGACCCCGTCAACAGTAAGGACCTGTACCCAGTCAACCAAGAACTGCGCCTTTTCCCTATTTGCGCCAACACAATGGAATGCCCTACCTTCAACGATACGTGCTATCCTGGATCTCACAACTTTTAGGAAGGCGTTGAAGACTCATCTCTTCCAACAAACGTTCAACCACCCACCCTAGACCAGACACACAAACGAAAACAGCTGACGGCACATGACTTTAAATATGTGCCATCGTATAATACTGTAACCTCGTCTCACCCTGTTCTACCCTGTCTCACCCCCTGTTTTACCCATGTTTGCACCCTCTAGGGTTGTCTTGATTAGATTGTGAGCTCTGATGAGCAGGGACTGTCTATTGTTTGTTCTTATGTAAACCGTGCTGATTTTAAATAGCGCGGTATATAAAACCAAATAAATAAAATAAAAAAATAAATATACTGAAAACCTAACTGGCCTGGGGGTCCCAGGGGACTCAGTTGAGAACCACTGCTCTAGGGTCTCTGGCCCATCTGTCATTTCTCTCCCCTCCTGTCTTCTTCACTTCCTTCCAACTCTGACACTGATTTATTCCAGTCAGCTTTTTTCCATTTATTTTTCTCTGTCAACTCAGATTTCCATCCCCTTCTTACTATCTAATCCTCAATCTCCCTCTTTTTGCTGTGTCTACCTACCATTTTCAACCTTTAACAATCCTCTTATTCCCTATCTCTCTATCCTTCCCCTGCCACTTATTCCCCAGTCTTTAACTAACTCTTCCCTTTCTCTTTCTCCCTTCCACCCTCACCATGTCCAGCAACTCTCCCCTTCTCTCCTACCCTATCCTGTGTCTATCCCTCTGTCTCGCATCTTCCTATGCTTTTCCTCTTTTTCTCATCCTATTTCCCCACTGTCCAGCATCCCCCTCTTTCCCTCTCATTCACCCTATGTCCAGCATCTCCCCATCTTCCTCAATTCGTGTCCAGCATATCCTCTCTCTCCCCATCCCGTGTCCAGCATATCCTCTCTCACCCTGTGTCCAGCATCTGCTCTCTGACCCCCACTTTGTATCTAGCATCTTCCCTCCAACCCTACCCTGTGTCCATCCTCTGCCCTCCATCTCCTATGCTCCAGCTCATATCCAGCATCTGCTCTTCATCTCCCTATGCCCAACCCATGTCTAGTATGTGCCTTCTACCCCCATGAGTCCAATATCTGTCCTCCATCCCTAGCCCTGTCCAGCATCTATCCCCTCACTCCACCTCACTCCCCCACCCTATATCCACCATCTGCATTTCATTCTCTTATGCCACTCACTCTATGTCCAGTATCAGCCCTCCACCCTGTACTTATGTCCAGCACATGACCTCCATCCTCCTTGTGGCCAAAATCTGCCCCCCACCTCCAACTTGTGTCTAGTATCTTCCCTCCATCCCTCCCATTTGCATCCATATGCCGTCTGTCCCCTCCCCCCACACACACATATATTGTGTCTAACCTCTGCCCTCTGTTCCCCAATTATATCCATCTGCCTCAGCCCTCCAACCTGTGTTCAAATAGGCCCTCCGCACTTGTCTATAATCTCCCTTTCATCCCCAGCCCCTGCCACCATCTGCTGCCATATCTATTGTGTCAGCAGCAGACCTCCGAGACTGGAAAAAAGAAGTGAGCCTGTGCATCATCCTGCTCCTAGGCCATTTAGCCCAACCCTCTGCTTTCTATCTTTTAACCAGTTCCTGATCCACAGTAGTACACTGCCTCCTATCCCATGACTCTTTAGTTTTGCCAAAAGTCTCTGATGAGGGACCTTGTCAAAGGCTTTTTGAAAGTCCAAATACACTATATCAACCGACTAACCTTTGTCCACCTGTTTATTCACACCTTCAAAAAAACATAACAGATTAATAAGACAAGATCTTCCTTGTCTAAAGCCATGTTGGCTGTCTCCCATTAGGCCATGACTATCTACAAGCTGAGTAATTTTATTCTTTATGATGGTTTCTATCATTTTTCCCGGTACTGACATGAGGCTCACCGGTCTCTAGTTTCCTGGATCACCCCTGGAATCCTTTTTAAAAATAGGTGTTACATTGGCGATTCTCCAATCTTAAGGTATTAGAGATTATTTTAATGATAGTTCACAGATTACTTATAGTAGGTCTGCAATCTCATATTTCAGTTCTTTCAATACCCTTGGATGTATACCATCCAGCCCAGGTGATTTGCTACTCTTCAGTTTATCTAATAGTTGTAATACATCTTCCCGATGTATCAATATTTCTTTCAATTCTTCCGCACCTTTAAATACCACTTCAGTCATGGATAACATCCCTACATCTTCCTCAGTAAAGACCGAAGCAAAGAATTCATTCAGTCTCTCTGCTATCGCCTTGTCGCCTCTTAGTGCCCCTTTAACCCCTCTATCATCTAATGGACCAACTGACTCACTCACAGGTTGTTTCCTATGAATGTACTTGAAAAAATCTTTATTTCGCGTTTTTGCTTCCGCAGCAATCTTCTTCTCAAATTCTCTCTTTGCCTGCTTTATCAGCGCCTTGCATTTGACTTGCCAGTGCTTGTGCTGTGTCCAGGTTTCGTCGTTTGGCTCTTTTTTCCATTTCCTGAAAGATGCTTTTTTGGCAACAACAGCCTCTCTGACCTCACCTTTAAACCATGCTGGCAGTTTTTTAGATATCCTTCCACTTTTCTTAAAGCGTGTTATAAAGCTGGTTTGAGCTTCCAAGATAGTATTTTTCAACAACACCCAAGCTTGATGTAAGTCTTTAACTTTTGCAACTGCTCCTTTTAGTTTTTTCTTAACTATTTTCCTCATTTTATCATAGTCTCCCTTTCGAAAGTTAAAAGGTAGTACTGTGGATTTCCTTACTATCCCTGCTCCACTAATTAAATCAAAGGCGAACATGCTATGATCACTATTGCCAAGTGGCCCCAACACCCTTATCTCTTGCACTAGATATGGTGTTCCACTAAGGACTAGGTCTAATATGGCTTCCCCTCTGGTCGGTTCAAGAACCAGATGCTCCAAGAAGCAGTCATTTATTTCATCTATGAACCTTATCTCCCTAGAATGTCCTGCCGTGACACTGACCCAGTCGATACCTGGGTAATTGAAATCACCCATTATTATTACTGCGCTGTAACTTTTGTTAGCTTCCTTTATTTCTTTGAGCATTTCATCATCCATTTGTTCATTCTGGCCAGGTGGTCGATAGTACACCCCACTGCCATCGCCTTCCCCTTTTTACATGGAATTTCAATCCATAGAGATTCTACAGCAAATTTTGTTTCCTGCAAAACTTTAATCCTTTCTGACTCAATGCCCTCTCTAACATAGAGTGCAACTCCTCCACCAATTTGATCAGCTCTATCATTACGATATAGTTTGTACCCAGGTATCACAGTGTCCCACTGGTTGTCCTCCTTCCACCATGTCTCTGATATTCCAGTCATATCTAAGCTCATATTTAGTGCTGTATATTCTAACTCTCCCATCTTATTTTTTAGACTTCTAGCATTTGCATATAAGCATTTTAGAGACTGTATTTTATTCATATTAATTTGGCTATTGGTAGACATGGGTAATTTGGGATTTTTAAGCTCTCTCTGCTCCATACTCGAGGGCATTTGGGCTACTTTACTCTTTTTTGGAACCTCTCTGCTTTTGGTAGTATCCTTCAAGGATACATTCTTCCGAACCATGCGCTCTTGGGTGACTGTCAGCTTTCCCCTATTATCTAGTTTAAAAGCTGCTCTATCTCCTTTTTAAAGGTTAATGCCAGCAGCCTGGTTCCATCTCGTTTAAGGTGAAGCCCATCCCTTCGGAAGAGCCCCTCCTTTCCCCAGAATGTTCCTCAGTTCCTAACAAATCCAAAACCCTCATCTCTGCACCATTGTCTCATCCACGCATTGAGACTCCGGAGCTCTGCCTGCCTTTTGGGTCCTGCATGTGGAATGGGAAGCATTTCGGAGAACGCTACCCTGGAAGTTCTGGATTTCAACTTCCTACCTGAAAGCCTAAATTTAGCCTCCAGAACCTCCCTACCACATTTTCCTATGTCACTGGTACCGACATGTACCAAGACAGCAGACTCCTCCCCAGCACCATCTAAGACCTTATCTAGGTGGCGCGTGAGGTCCGCTACCTTTGCACCAGGCAGGCATGTTACCAGGCGATCCTCACGTCCACCAGCCACCCAGCTATCTACATGCCTAATGATCGAATCACCAACTATAACGGCTGTCTTAACCCTTCCCTCATGGGCACATGGCCCTGGAGAAACTTCCTCGGTGGAAGAGGGTTTTATATCACATGGAGGACAGGTCCTAGTTACAGGATCACTTCCTGCCACACCAGGGTGATGCTGTCCTCCATGGCATGTGACCTCTCTCCTCCATGGCAACAGGGATGCTGCCAGACTGGAGGTGGGACTTCAGGACTATTTCCCTGTAGGTCTCGTCTATGTACCTCTCTGTCTGTCTTAAGTTTTCCAAGTCTGCTACTTTAGCCTCTAGAGAACGGACTTGTTCCCTGAGAGAAAAGAGCTCTGTGCACCTAGTGCACACGTAAGACCTCTCACCAACTGGGAGAAAATCATACATGTGACACTCAATGCAAAAGAATGGAAAGCCCCCATCTCGCTGCTGGACTGCTGTCTGCATCTTAGTTTTAAGTTTTTGTTTAGATCTTTACTTACTAAGGGTTGCTATGGATATTTATATCAAGAAAAATGTACCTAATACATTTAACATACCTTATTCACCTGAAGCTTAATTAATCTCAGGTCCTTAGTTTATGACTGATTTGGGTAACGAGCTTCACCTGAGAGCACCTCCTGTCTTTTAAGATGTGCAAGTACCTATAAAGCTACGATTATCCCAGGGGTGGGTGGGTGTGGGAAGGAGGGAGGGAAATAACACTTATTAAAAGAGGGCTGCTACACAATACCCTGTCCTGTGCTGCTGAGGTAAGCTATATTCTGATTTTATTTATATTATAGCTCTTTGCTACTGCTAGGTTCTAACTTATTATGAAATTTAAATTGCAAGCTCTCTGCTGGGTTCTAAATTTAACCAGAAAGCTCTCTTCTGTGTTTTAAATTTAAACTAAAAGTACTTTGCTGATGCTAGGCCCTGAGTGACTATTAAATTTAAACTACAGCTCTCTGTTGGGTTCCAAATTTAACCAGAAAGCTCACTTCTGTGTTTGAAATTTAAAGTAAAAGTACTTTGCTGATACTAGGCCCTGAGTGACTATTAAATTAAAACTACAAGCTCTCTGCTGGGTATGAAATGTAACCAGAAAGTTCTCTTCTGTGTTTGAAATTTAAACTTAAACTGCTGCTACTAGGTCCTGACTGATTTATTTTATTTATTTATTTATTTATTTATTTACATTCTCTTATATACCGCGCTATTCAGCATCAGTGTGGTTTACATTGAACAAACTGAAATTACATTGAACAGGGCATTATAACTTGGAGTTAACTATTTTACAGGGAACATGGGCTATGGAGGTTTAAGTGGCTTGCCAAAGACCACAAGGAGCACCTGTGGGATTTAACAAAAAATAGTGGGTTCACAGATTAATTAGCTTTAATAGAAAGAATTCCTTTCAGAAAATTCCCAGAAGTATATACTCACAATTGCAGATCTCTCTCCAGAAGTAACAGTCCCTTTTTCAAGTCCTTCAAGACACAAGGCCCCTCATCAGAGACTTTTGGCAAAACTAAAGAGTCATGGGATAGGAGGCAGTGTACTACTGTGGATCAGGAACTGGATAAAAGATAGAAAGCAGAGGTTTGGGCTAAATGGCCAATTTTCCCAATGGAGAAAGGTGAATAGTGGTGTACCCCAGGGATCTCTGCTGGGTCCGCTGCTTTCTGACATATTCATAAATGACCTGGAAAGTGGAATAACGAGTGAGGTTATCAAATTTGCAGATGACACAAAACTTTTTAAAGTTGTTAAAACCCAAGAGAATTGTGGAAAATTGCAAGAGGATCTTGATAAATTGGAAGACTGGGCATCAAAATGGCAGATGAAATTTAGTGTGGACAAGTGCAAAGTTATGCACCTAGGGAAGAACAACCCAAACTATGGTTCACAATGCAAGGTTCCACTTTAGGAACCACCACCCAGGAAAAAGATTTAGGCGTCATTGTGGATAACATGTTAAAACCCTCGGCCCAGTATGCAGCGGCGGCCAAGAGAGAAAATAGAATGCTAGGTATCATAAGGAAAGGAATGGAAAATAAAACAAAAGATATTATAATGCCTCTATATCGTTCCATGGTGAGACCGCACCTTGAATATTGTGTGCAATTCTGGTCGCCGTATCTTAAAAAGGATATAGCGTTATTAGAAAAGATTCACAGAAGAGCCACCAAAATGGTAAAGGGGATGGAAGGATACTCCTATGAAGAAAGGCTAAAAAGGTTAGGGCTCTTTAACCTGGAAAAGAGACGGCTGAGGGGAGATATGATAGAAGTCTATAAATTAAGGAACGGAGTGGAACGGGTAAACGTAGATCGATTGTTTACGTTATCAGAATATAGAAAGACTAGGGGACATGCAATGAAGCTACAGGGTAAACTATTTAAGACTAATAAAAGAAAATATTTTTTCACTCAACGTGTAATCAAACTCTGGAATTTGTTACCGGAGGATGTAGTAAAGGCTGTTAGTGTAGCTGGGTTTAAAAAAGGTTTGGACAAGTTCCTGGAGGAAAGGTCCATAAACCATTATTAAGAAGGGACCCAGGATATCAATGCTTGACCCAGTACAAGCATTGCGGAACCTATGTCTTTTGGGGAAACTGCTAGGTACGTATGACCTAGATTGGCCACTGTTGGAAAGTAGATACTGGGCTTGATGGACCTTGGTCTCACCCAGTATGGCATATCTTATGTTCTTATGTGCTTTGCACAGACCAGCTGGTTCTGCCCCCTTGACATGACATTACAGGGGGCAGGACCGGCCAGGCGGTGCATAGGAGCAGAATGAAGCATCAACCTGTGCTTTTTTTTTCAGACTGGACTTCAGAGGCCTGCTGCTGCTACTGCTGACATAGAAAAAGGAAAAGCAACAGTGGCAACAGTGATAGCATGCTGGTGATGCCACCAAATTGGTGATCTTTGTTTCATTTTTAGGCAGCGTGAGGTGGCTGCCAGTGGCATGATTTGGGGACATTCTTTTGTTGTGTTGTTAAGTGCCGTCGAGTAGGTGTCGACATCGCGACCCTCTGGATAGCTGTCCTAAACTGTATTCGGTCTTCAGTCATTGTTGACAGAGTGGCACCCATAGCTGCTGTTATTGTATCGATCCATCTCATTGCTGGTCTTCCTCTTTTGTGTTGACCTTCTACCTTGCCAAGCATGATGTCTTTCTCTAATCATCACTCTCTTCTCATGATATATCCATAGTATAGAAGTTGAAGTATTGTCACATGAGTTTCTAAAGAAAGCTTAGGTTTGATCTCCTCTAGTACTGACTGGTTTGTTCTTCGGGCAGTCCATGGTATGCACAGTATTCGTTGCCAGCACCATAATTTAAAGGCATCAATTTTCTTCCTATCTTTTTCACTGTCCAACTTTTGTATCTATATGACGTTATTGAAAATACCATTGCTTGAATGAGTCAAATCTTTGAATAGAGAGAGACATCTCTGCTGTTGAGAATCTTATCTAGGTCGTTCATAGCCATTCTGCCAAGAGCAATGTGTTATCTGATTTCTTGACTGCTTGTTGCTTCTTTATTAATACTTGATCCAAGTAGGTTAAAGTTATCCATTATTTCAATTTATTTTCTATCAACAATGAACTTATTGATTTTGCCAGTTGTCAGGATCTTTGTCTTCTTTCAATTAGGTGCAGGCCCATTTTAAGACTATGGGGCATGTTTACTAAAAACCGCAAAAGTGCGCGCCGCACAATAGCGCACGGAAAAGCGGCACCTAAACGCTCTTAAACGCTCTTAAACGCCCTGCACACGTGCGACGAAATCCCGCTCAGGTGCGCGTCACACTAACGGGCCCCGCACAAGTACGGGCCCGCAAATGTGCGATAGAGGCGTGGAATGGCTTACGGAGGGCGGAGGAAGGCTCCCGAGGGGCGGAGAGACGGGGTCAATGGGCGGGGAAGGGGAGGGGAGAGGCTCCCCACACATTTACGGGGCCTGATTTCCAGGTAAAAAATACCGCGAGTGAAACACTCGCGGTAGAGTGCATATAAAGGGAAGAGAAACAATTTCCGTCAGCACTGTACAGACAAACCGGGGAAACCTACAAAACGTGAGCAGTGTGATATATGTGCACAGAACAAAATATCAAATAAGACGTTAAAATGAGCACAAGAAAATGATTAAAAATGATAATACAGATGGGCAACAGTGATATCAATGGGCAACAATAAAAAACACTTCCAGAAATGCTCCAAAAAAAAGAAATGTTTTTTGGAAGGGTCTACGCTCTGTAGACCCTTTCACAAAGCATTTCCTTTTATTGGAGCTTTCCTGAGAATGATCATTGTTGATCAGTTTGGTTATGGGTCCATGCCATTTTTTCCAAGATCATATCTGAGATTTATCTTCCCTTTTTTCCCCATACAAGTTAAATGAGGCCAGATTACAATAATGCAGAGCAGGGTCTCTGACTAGTCCTGCCTTGTTTCCTATCTCCAGGGACTGCAATGTTTCTGTGGCCACATTGTGGTGCAGTGGACACAGGCATTGCCTGTAGGACCAGAGGGTCACAGGTTCAAATCTCAGTTGTGTCATCTCCCAGCACAATCCCCTTATTTTACACTTGAAGAAAACATGGCAGTGAATACTGCCTGGTATTCCTGGGAACAGGGACATGCCCCAAGTTTATATATTCAATAACAATGAACACAAACAACATAAAAGTGTGGTACCTAGAGCAGAGTCTCCCAAAGGCAGCCCTGGAGGGCCAAACACCAGTCACGTTCCATGTTTCCCCAATAAAGATGCCAGTGCAATGTAAACAGCAATGGATGCCGAATAGCATGTTGCCATAGGGTGTCTGGTGGTGGAGGGGCCAGTGTGTGCTGCTCACAACAGGTGATGGTCCATCCCCGTCAAGTGGGTCAGTGCAACCCAAAAGACAGTCCCTGTCTGACAAACAGCCATGGACACCCCACGGAATGCACTGTTGAGGTACTAAAATGGTGTTGAAGCAGATGCAGCCAGTGCCTTATGGAGCAGAAGGTCACCGGTTCAAAGCCCAGCTGGGGCACCTGCCATACCAATACCCACATTTTACACTTTGAATAACACATGATACTAAAGACTGAACCCCTTAATGTGGAGGACATAAGTGTGGGTGACACACTCATATCTTTCCTTAAATTACAAGTCCCACATAAACATATGTATTCCCTACAGCAGAGTCCCCCAAATGCATTCCTGGAGGTTAAATAATTATTTATTTTATTTATTTTATTTAGCTGTATTTATATCCCGCTTTTCACCGGGTCAAAGCGGTCAATTGGGAGATACATTTAACATGAGGGGATATGACACACATACGCTAATACTTACAGGGAACATGGGCAATGGAGGGTTAAGTGGCTTGCCCAAGACCACAAGGAGTGCCTATAGGTTGGATGCAGTCTCCAAGAAAGATGTGTTTTCCGCAATTGCAGGTCATGGCCCCATGGTATGCAGCGGTAGCAGAGGCATATTCATCAAGGACATCCAGAAAACCTGAACAGTGCTTGGCCCACCAGGACTGTAGTTGCGAACCTCTGGCCTAAAGCAGCTGGCAACAGGGGTGGAAACCCCTTCCCCTGCAGGCTCCATCATCCAAAGTCAAATGCAGAGGCTGGATTTTGGGCCCTGTGTGTATCTCCCAATACTAGCATGTGCATACATTAGCAATGCTACATTAATCATGGGTATGCGGTACACAGATATGGAAAGGCTGTTATGATTCCTGGCACATAGAAATGGTAATGTTAAGCACAATCAGCTCAATGAGTTGTATCAGACAAATCTCTCTGATGTCTGTGGAATGTGCGTAAGGTCATGTATCTGACAGAGTTCAGCACCCTGAAGCACGACAGCAATGTTCTGGATTAAAATAGCCATGCCTGCACTGTGCCCAGTAATTGCGCGTTTGCCAGGGCTGCTAAATACCTACTCAGATGCTCATTGCTGCCATAGGTGTGGGGTGTGTGTGTGTTTGTCTATGCAGTGTATGGTGCTTGTCAAAACTATCTGCAGACCAAGCTGATAGTACTGTGCTATTATTGTTCTGCCAATGTGCATAATGAGGAGCAAGGCACTGTGGGTATAAGTCATATAGGGTGCCATGAGCAGGATGCAACTGCACTGGGCATAGGGAAATGTCTGGGACATTGTACTGCCTGGCCACCACCTGCACAGACATGATGTCCACAGCATGTCTTGCTGGGAGGTCAATCTCTCCCTGACTCAGCAGTGACCACGGCATGGCTAGGTTCCGCATTGCAGCATATAGTGGTTCGCTCATGTGATGTGTATGCCTTCTGTAGGTCTGGGGCCCAATCACTGAGTTAACTGTCTGCTGGGTGTGCTCCCATCCTAGTCATGGCTGCACACATGTCCTGCTGTAGCATGCACAGTGGACTGGCTAGCGGACTGTCTGCAGTTAGTGTGTGTATGTCTGGGACACCTGGCATGGTTATGCAGCTGGTGACCCACTGTGCGTGTTGGTGGGAAATGTGGGATGGTGTGGGGAGTTTCAAGGCCTAGCGTGTGTCTGCGTTTGAAGTGTGTATGTGTACAGAACGGTAGAGGTTGCTCACTCCAACAGCAGCTGGACAGAGGTTGATGGGCTTGTCTCCCGCTGCCACCATTGCATGGATAGAGAATGTGCATTGGTTTTCTGGTGGATCCTTGGGTGCAGAGGGCAGGTTCGGTGGCCTGTCACACTCTGCCTAGGTGTCCGTAAAGCTCCATCACCCACACATACATCATGTGGCCATGTCACACACACAGGATATGCACTATTCCATGGGCACCCAAGTCCACCGGGTCCAGATGTGGCTGGATTAGACAGATGGACAGAGGTTTACCATAGGTGTGTCTGATGGAAAAACCAATCACACATGCAACATGAGGTATAGGCCTTTCAACAAGTAGAGGTGATGTGCACACCACCTCACCCTCACGGTGAGCACAGGCCACCCACACTGAGATGGTCTGTAGCCACTCTGTAGCAGCAACACAGAAGGTCTGTACACAGCACTAGGCCCAGGTGTTGTGGGGGTGCACACCCCACCTTTTGAAATTGTGTAGACTGCTGCTTTGCATGTGCAGTGCATCATGGGTGTGAGTGGAGTACCCCTACCCTGTTAAGCGCAACACACGTTATGCATACCTCATATTGTAGATAGGCATACCTAATTTAGCACGTATAGAGCTGTAGCCCAGTGGTGAATGCAATGCCTGGAAAGCAAAAGATTGTTGGTTCAAATCCCTAGTGTAGTTAACCAGCAAACATTTTTAGTTTGACACATTGCTGTATATACTGTGCTAGTCACCATCAGTGCTGTTTACTTGGCCCAAACTGCCCAGACATAGATCAGGTCATATTTACATGCAGATAAATATTCTACACGTTACATGGGAGCTGCCTGGCCTAGTATGTCTGTAATGTCATGTATTACTTCCAACAGCCAAACCATCACAATGCTTTAACCATATGCAGCCCTATAAGGTGGCTTATGGGGCACCTGAGGCTTACAGCACTGTGAGGAGCGTAGAGCTGCCACCACTAATTTCCATTAAAACATCTTTCTTTGTGTGCACCCCTAAATTACTGCGCTGTGGACAGGAACACACATCCACTGCCACCACAGGCTGTGTGGTGAGTTGTGGGAGACAGCTCTATAGCTGTGAACAGATGTCTGGCTGGGTAAGGTGGAAAACATGCAGACTGTGTGCTCTGGTTATTACGGGTGCATTGATACATTAGGAATAATGCTTCACTGCACATGACGTATATAGCACTGTAAGGGTGTTGCTCCTGCCAGTACATATGTCATGTAGAAAGGAAACTGATGCAAGTAACACAGTTGCAACGTAAGAAGATATATGCAGCACGCTGTAACAATGTACATTGAAAGCACTGTGTAGAAATTTCCATTGCTGAAGAATAATGTGTGCTGACGGAGACACCTAATCAACAGTCCCTCTGGATAATGGAACACATGAGGCCAGGTTTAACAGTCCATCTAACAAGCATTAACCTATGTGCTACATCTCTGCCACCAGCACTGTATGACAGCACACGTAGTAAAGAATAACGTGCAACACGGTATCATGACCACCTACATCACCTCCTAATGGTCTGCACGCAAACTATTGTGCATGTGCAACGTTCAAATATGGAGCCTCCCCCACCCCACCATGGCCAACACCACATCCTTGTAGGGGAAACATCAAGATACACGACTGAACATACTACAGAGGCACACACAACACCAAATTTCCATGGGGTCTGTTTGACCACGCTGATGGTTTGTCATCATCCCTCTTTAGAAGTGTCATGCCAATAACTGCTATGTGACACACATAGCACACCTCATCAGACAATGCACTAGCTATCAGTGAAGATGTGTCCATAGGTTCAAGACCACACTGTGTAAATAAGAATAATCCAGAATAATCAAATTGTTATTTTGAATATGAGAGATACATCGGTGGTATGTGTGGCTGCAGAGGTCAGTACACATACTGTTGTGCACACAGTACACAGTGTGTCGGAAACCTGCGTGCATTCACAATGTCCATATTCCTGGCACGCAGCCATGTGGAACGCTGTTGTGCACCTATCGCGGGCGCGTAGCCATGCGCCGCGCATGTGCGTCAAAGGATGTGCGCAAATGCGGAAGTTGAGTTGTGTGCGTCACAGCGTTTCTACGTGCAGACAAGAAAATGGCGTCCCGCACTAGGAAGCCTGCATTTAGCCATAGAGAGTTGCACCACCTGGCAATATTGATAGGGCCCAAGCAAAAGAAGCTCTTCCCAGGGGCCTCCAGGGGAAGGGACACCGGAAAGGTGCGTAGGGCGTGGGAACGCATCACAAGGCGCTTCAACCGTGTGGCTGAAAACAAACGTGAGGTAAGTGTATGGCAGCATGTCAAAATAGCTATATACAAACACAGGGCTGATTGCAGCTGTTCATGCTGCTGTGTGTAGGTGGGCTACATCATTCAAGTTCAACAGCTAAAGCCACATCTGCACATCTTTATGTATCACAGCTGAGTAGTTTTCCATGTACGCAGGTGTTGTCGGACGTGGTCACATAGGGCATGATGCCATCCTGTAGTCATGGGATCTGCTTCTGTTGATGTGCAACAACATACTGTAACCCAGCTAGGATATAGATCTTGCTAAGGAGGCTCTGGAAACATCATGTGATGATGCTGGGGTCTGCATCTGCAGGGTAACACATATGGCCAATCCTTAGGACCTGAGAAAACACCATCACATGGTCTGTCAGACTTCATGGAGCTATGGGTTTATGTGCCAATCGTGGTAAAGGTTACTCGCCTATTCCCAGGAGCCCTGAGTGTGCATCAGAGTGGGCCCTCAATCACCCTGGAGAGATGGGGTTCTCAGACCATGTTGTTTGACACATCCCCCATAACCACAGCAGTGCACAGATTCCATCAAAGTGGACCCACACTCACCCTGCAGATCTGGTAATGTCACCTAATGTGTTTTAACACATCCCCCTATCCCCAGGACCACAGAGAGCCCTTCAAAGTACACTCACACTCACCCTGCAGATATGGGAATGTCTACTAATGTTGTTTAACACATCCCCTCTATCCCCAGGACCACAGAGAGCCCTTCAAAGTACACTCACACTCAGCCTGCAGATATGGAAATGTCACCTAATGTGGTTTAACACATCCCCCTATCCCCAGGACTACACAGAGCCCTTCAAAGTACACTCACACTCACCCTGCAGATATGGGAATGTCTACTAATGTTCTTTAACATATCCCCTCTATCCCAAGGACCACAGAGAGCCCTTCAAAGTGGGCCCTCTGTCACCCTGCAGATATGGGAATGTCTCCTAATGTGTTTTAACACATCCCCCTATCCCCAGGACCACAGAGAGCCCCTCAAAGTGGGCCCTGTGTCACCCTGCAGATATGGGAATGTCACCTAATGTGGTTTAACACATCCCCCGATCCCCAGGACTATACAGAGGCCTTCAAAGTGGGCCCTCAGTCACCCTGCAGATATGGGAATGTCACCTAATGTGGTTTAACACATCCCCCTAACCCCAGGACTACACAGAGCCCTTCAAAGTACACTCACACTCACCCTGCAGATATGGGAATGTCTACTAATGTTGTTTAACACATCCCCTCTATCCCCAGCACCACAGAGAGCCCCTCAAAGTGGGCCCTGTGTCACCCTGCAGATATGGGAATGTCACCTAATGTGGTTTAACACATCCCCCTATCCCCAGGACCACAGAGAGCCCTTCAAAGTGGGCCCTCTGTCACCCTGCAGATATGGGAATGTCACCTAATGTGGTTTAACACATCCCCCTATCCCCAGGACTACACAGAGCCCTTCAAAGTACACTCACACTCACCCTGCAGATATGGGAATGTCTACTAATGTTGTTTAACACATCCCCTCTATCCCCAGGACCACAGAGAGCCCTTCAAAGTACACTCACACTCAGCCTGCAGATATGGGAATGTCACCTAATGTGGTTTAACACATCCCCCTATCCCCAGGACTACACAGAGCCCTTCAAAGTACACTCACACTCACCCTGCAGATATGGGAATGTCTACTAATGTTGTTTAACACATCCCCTCTATCCCCAGGACCACAGAGAGCCCTTCAAAGTACACTCACACTCAGCCTGCAGATATGGGAATGTCACCTAATGTGGTTTAACACATCCCCCTATCCCCAGGACTACACAGAGCCCTTCAAAGTACACTCACACTCACCCTGCAGATATGGGAATGTCTACTAATGTTGTTTAACACATCCCCTCTATCCCCAGGACCACGGAGAGCCCCTCAAAGTGGGCCCTGTGTCACCCTGCAGATATAGGAATGTCACCTAATGTGGTTTAACACATCCCCCTATCCCCAGGACCACAGAGAGCCCTTCAAAGTGGGCCCTCTGTCACCCTGCAGATATGGGAATGTCACCTAATGTGGTTTAACACATCCCCCTATCCCCAGGACTACACAGAGCCCTTCAAAGTATACTCACACTCACCCTGCAGATATGGGAATGTCTACTAATGTTGTTTAACACATCCCCTCTATCTCCAGGACCACAGAGAGCCCCTCAAAGTGGGCCCTGTGTCACCCTGCAGATATGGGAATGTCACCTAATGTGGCTTAACACATCCCCCTATCCCCAGGACCACAGAGAGCCCTTCAAAGTGGGCCCTCTGTCACCCTGCAGATATGGGAATGTCACCTAATGTGGTTTAACACATCCCCCTATCCCCAGGACTACACAGAGCCCTTCAAAGTACACTCACACTCACCCTGCAGATATGGGAATGTCTACTAATGTTGTTTAACATATCCCCTCTATCCCAAGGACCACAGAGAGCCCTTCAAAGTGGGCCCTCTGTCACCCTGCAGATATGGGAATGTCTCCTAATGTGTTTTAACACATCCCCCTATCCCCAGGACCACAGAGAGCCCCTCAAAGTGGGCCCTGTGTCACCCTGCAGATATGGGAATGTCACCTAATGTGGTTTAACACATCCCCCGATCCCCAGGACTACACAGAGGCCTTCAAAGTGGGCCCTCAGTCACCCTGCAGATATGGGAATGTCACCTAATGTGGTTTAACACATCCCCCTAACCCCAGGACTACACAGAGCCCTTCAAAGTACACTCACACTCACCCTGCAGATATGGGAATGTCTACTAATGTTGTTTAACACATCCCCTCTATCCCCAGGACCACAGAGAGCCCCTCAAAGTGGGCCCTGTGTCACCCTGCAGATATGGGAATGTCACCTAATGTGGTTTAACACATCCCCCTATCCCCAGGACCACAGAGAGCCCTTCAAAGTGGGCCCTCTGTCACCCTGCAGATATGGGAATGTCACCTAATGTGGTTTAACACATCCCCCTATCCCCAGGACTACACAGAGCCCTTCAAAGTACACTCACACTCACCCTGCAGATATGGGAATGTCACCTAATGTGGTTTAACACATCCCCCTATCCCCAGGACTACACAGAGCCGTTCAAGGTACACTCACACTCACCCTGCATATATGGGAATGCCACCTAATGTGGTTTAACACATCCCCTCTATCCCCAGGACCACAGAGAGCCCTTTAAAGTACACCCACACTCAACCTGCAGATATGGGGATGTTTGCTAATGTTGTCTAACATATCCCCCCTATCCCCAGGAGTACGGAGAGCCCATCAGAGTGGACCCTCAACCACCCTGGTGCTATGGGTTTGTTTGGCAATGTTGTTTGATACATTTCCCCCTATCCCCAGGCGTACAGAGAGCCCATCAGAGTGGACCCTCAACCACCCTGGTGCTATGGGTTTGTTTGGCAATGTTGTTTGATACATTTCCCCCTATCCCCAGGCGTACATAGAGCCCATCAGAGTGGACCCTCAACCACCCTGGTGCTATGGGTTTGTTTGGCAATGTTGTTTGATACATTTCCCCCTATCCCCAGGCGTACAGAGAGCCCATCAGAGTGGACCCTCAACCACCCTGGTGCTATGGGTTTGTTTGGCAATGTTGTTTGATACATTCACCCTATCCCCAGGAGTACAGGGAGCCCATCTGAGTGGGCCCTCACCCACCCTGGGGATATGGTGCAGTGTGCCTATGCTGTTGAATCCATTCTCCCCATCTGCAGGAGTCCTGATACCTGTGTATGGTTACCCTCCAAACACTCAGTTTATATGATGTATCTCACTGGTAAGGTGCTGTAGGACACAGAACACCCATGGGGCTGGAGAGCTGACTGTAACGGAGGGTATGTCTGTCACATATGTTCCTAAGCTATGTTGGATAGGTTACAAATGTCTCACAATCCATAGGGTTGTGAGCTACACACACACACACTGTAGATGTACCTTGAATATCAGATAGCTGCAGATGTGGATGTGTCCAAACAACAACACAAACCCCTTAAATACATCATTTATTTTGTAAGGTCTGTAACAGAGCCAGGTCCCCAGCAATGCATGGTGAGTCACGTCAAACATCTGCCCAGCCCCAAGACTGCTCCCACCTGATAGCAGATGAATCTCACAGATGTTGTTGAAAGGATACATGCATCTGTCCATGTTGTACACCACAGACGTACTGCAACACATTTGCAGAGGTGGCAATAGGTCATTGTCGATGTAAAGGAACATGGGCCATAACGTTTCCACCAACAACACCCATAATGAACGATGTTCTACGTAAGATCAACATTACAACATCCGCTGGTCCAAATGTGAAAGATGCATGTACACCATGACCAGTATACTGCATGCAACAGTACCCAAGTAGGTCAGACGTACCTACCAGTATTATCATGACACACAGGTTACCCAGCGCCTGTACCATGTCAAACAGTGATATCCATGGACTGGGTCAAAGTCACATGTCATGGACATGTTCCCTGATAAGGTCCATAGGGCCCCCCACCGAACGTGCCATGTATAGGCACATCACCCATGTGTGCTGGAATAGCATATCACCACTGGGTGTGTTTTGGAGAACATGTCCTGATAATGAAACCCCAAATGTAAGGGACATCAAAAATACAGGGTTAGAGGTTGAGTAGGATGGTCATCATGTCAGAGAACCATAACATCGCAGGGCTTTGCAAAGACAGTCAAGGGTGCCACAGGGGAATGGCCTTGTGCATACATGGTGGCACGGGCAAAGCACATAGGTGTCACTGTACACAGAGCTATAGCTGCAGTGATGCATGCATTTGGCACTGGGAACAGCTAATCAACAGGGACAAGCAGGGATTAGTTGTCACATGTTGGCATTGTCAGCAATGTTGCATCCTGTGTGTGTCAGTCCTAAACCGACCATTGTGCAAGCATATGGGAGTAGCACACAGCGCCTGTGTGCTTCACCTATGCCTCCCCCAAATGCTGCTCCCCAGTCCATGGTTATTGGTCCTTTTAGTGCAGAACACCTCAATGGTCTTGCCACTCATATGTATGTGGCTGCCGACATTTTCCTAACCTAAATATAGTTGTATGTGAGCTCACATCCCTAGGAGCTGTTTTTACAACAACAAAACAACATCACAGGAGTACTGTGAATATGTTCTGTGCCTGTCTTACCTCATATTGTAAAGAGCACGTAAAACCACTGCCATCAGGTCATATCACTCCATGTGTCTGAACACATGTGGAAAATGTGTGTACATCTCATCTGTCAATGTCAGCATTGTTTGCTGTCACAAAAGCCTAGTTCCCACTCACTCAATGTGTGATTGTATGATATGTGGCCTGGCATACCAGAGTGGTTGACCAATATGAGTAAGCAAGTTCAAAACCAACATCCACACTGTCGTGGCTGTGGTGGCAGACCTGTCACCAGGAAAGTCACCTCCCCCATGTGCAGCCCATGGAGCTCAACCCAAAGCTGTCTGGATCTGAGAGGGTCCAACGCCCTCCATAAAACCTGATGTTCTGACGTTGGCCCTGAGCAACGTACTATGGTCAAAAAAACCTTGATGGTTCACCGTTTTCCCCAGGGCCTTTTGTGGGCACCGCAATGTCTGCAAGCCTTAACCAAGTCAGAACCCCCTTGGCCCATGCTTCCGGGTAATGGCTTAGGCCGCCAACACATAACAGGCATAGTCAATGTTACTGGACCAGAGGAAGCTGGTCCACACACGCTGTCCTGTGGGTATCCTGCGCCATCAAGGTCCTCCTTGCCAAAACATAACACACGCATTGTGTCACCAAAACCCACACACATCAGGATCACAGCATGGCCTAAGGGCCCCTCAGTGCTGATGGGTGGAGTCTGTAACACAGTGGTAGCACGTCATCCATGTACCCATGCCTCTCAGTACCAGAAAGACACAAAGCATGAGCACACATTGACAAGATATGCTCATGTTTTGGAGGGGCCTGGTGTCTCTGTCATCTCCGAGGGTACTCATGTAAGTCACCTGGAGGTGCCTGCATGACACATGAGTGTATTGCGTTTGGCTGAGGAAATGTTCCCCCAGGATGTGTGCACACAATTAATCGGAGTCCTCACCGGTCCAGTGGCGACTCAACACAAACACAGCTCACACAATCCTGACAATCACCAAGAGAAACGTACGCCAAGGGCTCTGTCAACCCTGCCAGGACATCCTAACATACTGGATACTCTACATGAAAGGATGTGATACACCTTTCCCCAGTTCCACACATGGATACTATTAGAGTAATAGCTATGCTGAGTTTGGCAGCCACAGTCTCCCAAAGAACATTGTCGTTACAGCACTATATTGTGGGGTGTTAGACTATGAAGAGAATATACTGTGACAGATGACATGCTCTTTATTTTTGTGTCTGAGTCGCAGAAACGTAAATGCCTTGGTTGTGCGGGGCTGTCATACCTTTCTGCTGGTAACCCTGATTTGTTGCAAAAGCATGTATATGGGTCCGTATGTGTTATGGTTTCCACAACATCTATACCTCATATGTCTTCCCCTGTCGTATGACACAGGAAGGGTATATATTGCACCATGTCAGGCAGGTGCACACAAAGTCACCATGTCCCAAGAGGGTAACATTGGACTGGTGTGATGACATTGGCTGTGTCTTTCCCATTTCCATTGTGTTATGGTCACGTGACTGACTCACAGTCGCTGAGGTGGGACACTGTATAGTGGCTGATGTTTGCAACAACCCCTGTGCACCTCACAAGCTGTCTGTTACGTAGTGGCAGTAAACATCCAAAGAGGTGGATGTTCACAGGTCAACCCTGAACAGCCTGTCCAAAAATGTGCAAACCTGTAAAGGCAAAAGCCAACACTGAAAAAGCAGTGTCAACAACACAAACATGCTGCAAGGCATATGCCCACCATGTATCACTCTAAAAACAATCAGATGAAAATGGACCCCAAAAACACACGCCCACCACATTTGCTGTCCACACAGCTGTATCTGGAACAAAATCGTCAAACCTCAACAACGCCTGTGGATCCGTGATCAGGGACATCTTCCCCCCTGCCCATCAGCCTACAACATATGTATAGAAACCCCTGAAGTCAATGCAGACACATAAACGGATGGTGGGACACACAAACCGAACCCCATACTCTAATCATCATAGGAGGTGGCACAGGCATCCTTCCCAAAGTGTCCCCTACCCACAACAGAACGGAAGATCAGTTCCCAAAAACACGCACTAACTGGTTCCTGACATACTGCGTTACTTAGGACATGAGGGTTACAAGTAGGATCACATCCACAACAGCCCCCTGATGTTGAGTGCCCGTATCCCACCATAACGCAGACAACAGAAGGTCACACACACATCTGTGATCCCACAGATCTGGCCACATCATGCTTCATAGGGATATACACATTCCATTACATATGTGAAATATCACCATACCGGCACAGTCCTGATGGACCCCCATCCACAGGTCACAAGGATGAGTACACCCTTGTGCTCAGACACAAAATATTGTGGAAATCCACAGAATATCCCCATTCATAGAGGACACAATCAATGCAAAGGCCACCCCCTGAGGCCAGCAGAAGCACCCAGACCATGCACAAGGTGCATGGCTGGGTGAACTGCCCTTCCCAAGACAAGGGAAACATGTCTATGACCATACCTACACGATTGTGCAATCTGGACAGAGTGAAAGAGTCACATCCGGTCCACTCTCCCTCTCCCACATCACATGTATGTCAAGATGTATGCCGCATCAAAGATCGCACGGCATCCCTCCAGACTCACAGACATCCTCTAGAGGTCAGATGACCACAAGAGGGTAGTAGACTGGCAACCACCCATCTGCTGCAGGCTCTGCAACCTTCCATTGTGCAACTGTGTTCATGGTCACTACAAGGCATGCGTCTCCTGGACAGAGAGCTGCTCCTGCAGCTGTTGCACATGGCTGTAAACCAACATGTCTCCCACTATATAAGTCTGCATTGGAAGCACAACAATGCTTCTGCACCTCCCAAAGGACCCATGCAACAGGCAAACACTCTGATTGGAGAGTGAGTGCAGACACACCCACACAGCCCCTGTACTGGGGACATTAAGCAACCTAACATTGGAATGTGTCATGTGTTTTGATGATACTACCTCTGCCCACCATCGCAACAAATGCATTCAAATTGTTGTGGGGTGTTCATCTGGTGAACACCTCACCCACAGCCACATGGAGGTCCAGGAGAGTCATGCCACCACAGACATTTGGGGGCTCAAAGCAATGAGCCTGTCAACCAAAACATTCAACGTGGCCTGATAGGGAAACACACAAGTACTTCCCACAGACAATAAGGTAGCCATGTCACAGGTGGCGAAATTAAGTGTCACAGCCTCTCTGTCATATAGTGACACGTCACATAAACTATGTGTGATTGACACAGAGCAACATACCCATCTCGTGATGGTCTGTCTCCATGCCAGTGTCAAATATCTTTCATACCGAGTCATTACTGAGCTGCACCGGCACACATGCACCCTATACAGGTATCACCTCAGCAGAGCAGTCACATACCACGGAACAACAGATATAGACGGCTCTACAGGTGTGTCACATGCCATAGCTCCGACACTAGGTTCCCTCATGTCCACTCATGGATGACAAGCAAAGAGGTCCCTCTTGGCAGCTGGGGGCATGTCTCGCTATATGTCCCCTATCACATTTGTTGGATTGCAACAACACTATGCAAGCCCCAGGCGGAAGGAGACAACATGATCCTCATACGCCCATGATTTACACACAAGGTGTGCCACCCTCGACACACATGTCTGTCACATGGCTATCTGATTGGACATATTTTGCGTCACAAGTCAACATTCGCAGGGTGTGGGGATGGTATGCCATCCACACACACAGTCCATAATTCCATGCACCTAGTTGTGTACAGCTGAATGCTTTATCACAATCACATCACCATGGATGTGTGACATGGGCGTTTTGCACCCATTAAACCCCAACCAAGGCGGGGCCATGCATTCAGGTGTGAGGGAGTATACAGCTCGTGTCCACCAATGTGCGTAAATCTCTGTGCCGTTCCACACAACGCAGTGTGTGGACAAAAACCTCTCCTAACTCATACTGTTGTTCAAATTAGCTTAGTCATTAAAAACTGCAATGCCATTGCTGCTCCATCATCACCCATTGATGGTCACGCAGGTGCCTCCCATACACTTTGAGCGTACATGGTGGAGGGTGTTTCCCCAATGATCCCTCCCCTGGATACACCTCTAGTGGCACACTGTTAAAAGCTTGTTGTATGCAAAGCTATGGGGGCCCTGTCTGAGGCCCCAGAGAATACGTCCATATTGTTCATGTCCTTGATGCTGCTACATCTATGTGCCAACACATCATTAGGCCATGTCAGTGGGTTTTGAAGCTAATGCGGCAGGTTCACCTTACACATAAATGCAACATGATATGTTTGCCCTGTGAACACATGCACATGTTATGGCTATGGTGGATGTGTGCATTCATTTGTACAACCTGCTTCATCTAGCTTTCCCCATCCCACAGCCCCATGGGCTAGATGGAGGGAAGGAACATTGCACTGTAACTGCTGTGAGAGGGCTGCCACACCATTTGCCGGGGACCCAGGTACACATAGTGTGCCCTCAGCTATTCCGTCACTCCCAGCCATCCCATGTGAGAGCAGCAGTGTGACAGAAACATATCTGCCAGGATTATCACAAGTGTCACACATACCTCATTCAGGGCACACCATCCGCTGTGCAGGTCCATCTCTACACTCACAATGTGAGATGCATGGGAGCCTCCAGGGCTCCACGTCATCCTGCCTGTGTGCATGACAGCTCATGGCCATATACATGGTGGCCATCTCACACCTGCACGGGCCATTACGGCTCTGGTGGAGGCGCATACATGGACCGAATGTCAAAGGTGGCCACAGAATACATACAATCCCATATATACCCAAATCTGCAGCTCAAACATTCACATGCACCATTTTTTCCTGCAGGTGATGCAGGATATGGGTGTCGCCCCTGGCTGCTGACCCCTGTGCGTCAGCCACGGACACGTGCTGAGCGGAGGTACAATGAGGCCCACGCCTCCAGCCGCTCTGTCATAGAGCGCACCTTTGGTGTATTGAAAAGTCGCTTCAGGTGTCTGGATAGGACAGGCGGGGCCTTACAATATACACCACTCACTGTTGCAGAAATAATCATAACCTGTTGCATCCTGCACAACATTGCTCTCAGGCACGGTATTCCTGCAGAGATTAATGAGGATCTTGGGGACGAACCACCATGCCCCCCTGTACGTGCCAGTGGTGACACCCAAGAGGGCACAGCAGTCAGGCGGAGGTTGATTGGAGAGATATTCTCTGGTACGTATTGCGTATCTTTCCACATATATGTGTTGTCCTGTGTGTGTGATGTTTCTACATGTATACGTTCAATATCTGATAGCATCCTAATGAAACACTGCAATGGCATGAGACTGAAAAGCATATGTTAAAGCTATAGCAATGGATGTGTGCTTAACCATGCGGACAGGCCAGAACACCAGCTGTTGGAGGATTATGTGGGTGGGTGTTCATACGCCCTTGGTTGTTTGGCTAAAGCGCATTCCCAGTTAGTGTGCGGTTGTCATAGCATATGCAGTGAATACACAGGTAGTTGTTTTGATGGTGTGTGCCAAGCAAGATGGCAGGCATATGTTGCGTTATTCCCAAAGAACGGAAGGTCCATGATTGTGGATAACTCTCCTGCGTGTTATATGTTTATATAGGGCAATTTGTAGCTGCTTGTATGGATATTCTGCTCGTGTAATCTGCGTATATCTGTACGTTTCTTAGGTGTGGTGACACATGTCATACATATCACACTACACATGTGCATGACTACTTTCCCATTATGGTATTGATGATGTGTGCTGTGTGTAAATTTAACCCCACAGTATGGCCTAATGTATGCCTCATCACGTAGCCCTGACATGACTGTGTTGAGGAATGGGGACCTGTGCAGTGTGTGGCCTGTGGGACATATCATTATTTGTCTGTTTATAAAGATAAGAGCCATTTGGAGCTGTATTACATATGTAGACACATACAGAGGTGACACGTGTCTGATCAGCAAAGTGTGCATTACAGTAGAAATATGATACGCTACATGTGTGGTTTGATTTAGATTTGTTTCAAGATTAACATGGGAAACCTTGCATATGTGGGTGATGCTATTTCAACATTGGCCACATGGCTACGGTACATGCTGTGTATGTGTGTGGGGCAGGGGAGCACAGTAAACAACAACTAATACTTTGCTGAGCCTAGCCACGGATGTTTGGTCCACATGCACAATGAGATTTTGATATTACCTTTGTGCTTCAGGTGCACATATAGATTATACATGGTTTAACATTCTCACTGTCACACAGTGGGATGACATGCAGCGATCATGCTCATTTCAGGCACAGACATGGGTGTTTGGTTTTGTAGACGTGGCACTGACATTGCCATGTATTGTAGCACATCATCAGCACACAGTTGTCACTATTAGTTGTTGGAGGAGATGTACATTGTGGAATATGTTTTTGGACAGTGTATACAGAAGGTGATACATGTTCAGTTCCATGTGTTGCAGAAATGTACTGTGGGGTAAGAGACAACATTGGGAGAGCACTACACATGGCAAGGAGGTATTGGTTGCAACATGGGGGACAAAGAATAATAGTGTGACCTTGGTATGGTGGACAAACATGGTGCCACCATACACCTCTATTGACCAGTGTTGAGAACTACAGAGAGGTAAGGGAGGGAACAGAGAAATCAGTGAAACCTTTATTTTGCAGATGACACCTCCGTGCTGCTTCTCCCATGTGAGAGATAGGTACAGTGTGTGAGTGAACAGTCAGTCCGTAGGTTATGTTGTGGGTTCAGACAGCTGGGGACAGAGAGGTGCAGTGTGTGTTTCACAACTTATATATGACATATGTTATTTTCCATTTTTGTTTTTGAATGCACAGGGCATAATTTGTGAGGATGCTGTTGGTGTGGAGCAATGACACGTGCCTGTACATCAGCCAAGATGTTGTGGTCAGGGGTAGGTGGATTTACGAGTACATTGTGTGTGCATGCAATCACGGGACCAACATGTTGTCTGTGATGTATCATATTGGGAAGATGTTGTGTTTCACCTGTTTTCCATGAGCAACTCTTACCCATATTTTGCTGTTCTCACACATATCCCCATGTGCTTGTGTCCAGTCTGTCCTCTACAGCACTGTTTATGGGCTATTTACACCATAGCTACATGTGTGTGTACATATTTCTTGTGTTTGTAAACCTGCACTTGCTGTTTCGGCCAGGATTTTAATTTCAGCCATCAACAAGTTATCACTGCATGTCACTGGCCCTTTGTGTCACGATATTGTCACTATTGCACATACAGGCCATGTATTACAGCTGTCCCGCTCACCAACAAATACTGTGTAGGTGCATGTTTATGCGTTGACTGTGTGGTGATGCAGTGTTGAGGCATAGTGCATTATCATGTGCTGTGAGGGCTCTGAGTACCGGGGGGGCAGTGGTGAGTATGATACCTCTACCGTTGTGCTACTTACCTTGTCAACATAGACAAAATGTGTTGTGATATGGGAGCAGACTTGTGTATTATGGTTTGAGGAAACACTATTGAGCAACATGTTATTTTCTCAGATAGCGCCATCATGTGGACAAGCATCAACAGTGAATTTAAATGGTGATTCAACATGTTTGCCTGACATTGACTCCCCTCACTGTGACCTGATGTGGCTGTGGATTGGCTCTACGAATTAATGATGTACACATGATACACACACAGGGTATGTTGGACCTGTGTTATTTCGTGATTCCATCTGCCTGTACCTGTTGATGACTTACTGTTTGACTCATGTACATTTCATGTTGCTTCTCTGTTCAAACAAATAGATGCATATAGTGTGTATCACTGAGATGTGTGTGTGACATGGACATGGACGTAAACAAATCCATGTGACACCCGTGTTTCCAGGAACATTTACTGATATTTGAAATCTGTGGTTTATTTCATGATCCCATCATGTACTGTTTACCTTTGCATCCATTTCTTCAGTGTTCTGTGATGTGTTACTCTATGCATATTTTTTAAACAAAGGTGTCTAACAACAACATACCTTTTTTTTTCATGATACAGGGCAGAAGACATAGCCAACACATTTTTTAGAGAACATTTGCCTGCACCATCACACACCTGTGGCTGTACCAAACTACATGGGATTGTTTATGGAGAATTGTGGCATTGGATGTTTGATTTTTGAAAGTGATACACATGCCTGTGGTGGACAATATTGCTCTGGAACTGCTGCTTTGCCCATGACAGACCTGTACAACACACTGTTTATGCCATGCTGTGGCTGGACGTCATGCTCATTGCAAGGACACAGATGATGTTTCAAGGACTGTGGCATATTGGACTATGGCACTTGACTGTGCATGGCCAGGGTTGCATGGAGACTTTTGACGTTGCCTTTTGGTTTCTACATACACTTTGCTCTTTGGACGCTGTGTGGAGCAGAGACTGACATTTTCAATGTATGTTCTTCAGTCCTTGCCAATTGTGTAGTTGTGGACCTTTGGACATGTGTGTTTGAGGGTGCACATGATACGCTCATCTGCTTGTTTGAACTACAGCATACAGCCATGTTTGCAGCATAGGGACAAAGATTGAGGGATCCTATTATCTATGTACACCTGCCCTCCACCTAGACATGATACCGATTTTGCAACAGCACCGCTTTCCTGGCCGCCACCAGCCATGACAGATGTTTGCAATGGGCAAGGGTGTTTACATGCATGTGTGGCCTCCCGGAATCATCTTGCTGTGCAGGTGTTGTTTGTGCTTATGACTGACTATGTTTGTGAGCCACAGCATGTGGACCTATGGGGTCTGTGTGGGTCACTGTAAGATGTTTGCCCATCATTTCCATACTTACATGGAGACTATTGTGTTTGTTTAATGTACAGACATGACACTATGCATGTATGTACACACCTTGCATTGCAATCCTGCATGGTCCAGTTTAACACTTGCATTATGGACACTCTCATTGGCGCATTATATTTGGTGTGTGTCACTGTGGGTGTCCATTGTCCTCCTTCAATTCGGTATCCCATGTAATGTCCTATATATGTTGAAACAATGTCAAAACAACGACAACTGCAAGGGGACATCATGCATGTTGTAATCTCTGCAACTTGTTTGCTTTTTAGTCTCTCTGTGCTCATGTGTCTATGATACCTGTTAGAATATGCTCCTTGTGGTTTGGCTGTTTTTTTAGTTTAGACATTGTAGCATTACAGATTTTACACTCTTGGATTATGTGTTTGTTGTAACATTGCTTCCTGAAAGTAATTTTCACATTACAACATTGTCACAACATATCTTATTTTAATGTGTGTACCTCGTGTGTTGCCTGATGGCTATGTTTGCGGGAACAGGTGATGTGGTTTGGGTCCTTAGGATTCAATGCCACCGTTCTACATGACCTCATATGTGTGTCACACATTTGAGGCATGCAGCAACAGGTGGAGGTTGGGGGCCTACTGCCCAGTGCACAACATGCACCTGCTTCACATTATATCTCATGCCCTTCATTTGTGCTCCTGGCAGTGACCTTTCTGTAGCATGTTGGTTTGTGCCCTGATAAATGTGTTCCCTCCTTTCACGAGGGATGCACTCACCTTGATATTTGGATTGCACTGTTTACAGTATCTGTTAGGGTTAACCACAATAAATATATATATTTGACAGACATTTGTGTCTTTTGCTGCTTCATCATGTTTTGGTACATGCAATGCTCTGTGTGCCTTTAAATCATTCGTAAATCCTTGTAAACCAGACACTCCTGGATTTTTGTGTCAATGTCACTGGGGTGTCTTGTCCAAAGCCACATTGAGTCCTAGTGTAAATTGGGCCCCCGTTGCTTGGTGTCCAAAACAGTTTTCTGACCACTAGTCTACTCCTCCACTCTTTGAACTAATGTACAGTTGTGTGTAAAGATTTGCTGCTCATGTCCATGGCCCACCTGTGCTCACATCCGTGTACGATGGCAACTGTGTATGTGTCAGCCATTTGGCACATCACTGGTTATTACAGATTCCCATGCAGACCCCCCCTTTGGACTATTAGTTGTGCGTTGTGCTCAGTGTGCTGTTTGTGGACGTGTTTGTAGACATGTGTTCTACCTCATTAGTTTGACGGTTGGATCCCCACATGTGTTGTTTGAAATGTTTTCATGTTGTGGAAAGTTAACCATTACTTAGCAGCAGATTCGTCACCTCTACACACACCCTTGCCTCTCTTCAGTGTAGAGCAAGGTGTGCACTCAGTGTTGCCTAGGCATCAGATATTATCTGTTACATAGGTCTGTTTCTTCATGCTGTTTACAGGGCAGTGCACCTGGGGGTTGGATGGTGCTGTGGCTCAGCTGGTGTGTGCTACACCTGTTTTAATGTTGATTTTCCTCCTGTCCTGTGCCATATTGCTAACCAACTCCACCACACATCCTCTGCTGCCCTTGTGGTTTCTTTTCCTACCTCTTTTGCATTCTGCATCCAATGCATAACATTTCAGCATGTGTGTGTATGTGCATGCATGTGTCCATGGTACCAAATACAACCTGGGATCCGATCTGTGCACAGCAGATCTGCATGTGCATTTCTTCATGATGACTGCTGTGGGTTTGCCTGTCCTTACAAACAGCATGCGTCTGGTGTGATGGGCTGCCCTATTTTTGGAATGCAGCCTTTGCTAATGAGCACACGTTGGTGGTGTGGCCTACTGGTTAGTGCATTTGCACTTGTGTAAGTTCTCGTAGGTGTGATTCCTCTCTGTTCTCTTGGATGTGTATGCGTGTCCTGCAGAGGTGGTTTACAATTGTTTGACAGTCATATGTGGCCATATTTAAGCAGGACGCACATTATAGCCTAATGTGAGTTGTGACCACACTTCAGTCCATCTACGATCTGCCAGCTCATGTGCCATCCTACCCTTATGTGCATGCTGTTACATCACGTCCTGCAGTCCTACACATTCCTGCATTTCATCTCTCCATGGTTACCTCTCTTGTGTGTGTGTTCTGCATAGTACTGCAACTCCACTGTCATCCTGACATTTCACCTATCCTGCCATTTCAGACTCCTCTGCTGCACACATCTTCCCATCCTCTGTCACACACTATCATTGTGGCATGTTACATTACCATCACTGTGAGCATAGCTACAGCTAACCCCAACAGTTTTCTCCATTTCTGTAGCTGCCACATGGCCATGGCCCTGATTTGTGTAGACCAGCAGCTGTAATGTACATCCTTCTACTTATGCATTTTGTTTCCTTTAAACTATGTGCTTTGTTTGGATTACATGTGTGTTTGGCAAATACCTCTATTACCCTTTAGATTATAGGATTTTGCAGCTCTTAAACAACAATTCTGCATTGACCTGCACATCCTTACGCCATCTTATCTCACACCTTCGAATCAGGCAGCTTATGGACTAAGTACTATGGGGCCCTGGGAGTTGCCAACCTTTAGATATTTGCTCTGGAGAACATTATAGGTCCCCTTGGCTGACATGGTTGTTTATGATTTGCATTCTGGTGCACCCTAAAAGGTGCATCCATTTAGGACAAGAGGGTGTGGTTGATGTTATATGGCAGCACAGATTGGTGTACAGTTGCATGCAGCAAACAGACATACCTATGCCTGCCTTATTCACTGGTGGTTTGAACCCATGACCCCTGCACCGTCAGTCAATGTCTTCACCATTGTGCTACACTGCTGTTCCTTTGTGCATGTCTGCACCCCTACATAACAGATCCATACATTACTGTGGCCATTGCTAACAGCAGACACAGTGCTACAACCTTGCCCTGTCTCATACAATACCCTATGAAGCGCCCTAGAAGAAACATTGTAGGGTGCCTTGGTGTACAGTGCACTTAAAAAAGGTTAGCTCTAGGGTACCTTATGCAGCACCTTATATTACAGTGCTTAGAGAGTGCATTTACTATAACTTTTATTTTCCAATAAAGGGACAAATGGCCTCCTAGGGTTATTTGACACAACAAAGGTGATCACTCGTGCACCCTTATTCATGGCCCACAGCGGAGGACTGAATCCCTGATCCCTGCACCATTGGTCAGTGTCTTAAGCATTGTACTGTGGCTCGGCTCTTTTACATACATATCAATACGCCACTTATAACTCTCAGTATTCTACTGCCTCCATGTACATTTGCGCCCCACCTTAGGACGCCCAGCATTACTATGCCGCAAAAAACATCAGCGCACCGCCTTAGCATGCACAGTATTCATATGCTGCCAATAAATATACCACGCTGCCTTAGGACGCACAGTATTCATATGCCGGAAAAAATGACATCAGCGCCCCGCCTTAGGCCGCACAGTATTCATATGCCGCCAAAACCATGGGTGATTCACACAGTATTTCTGCTACTCAAAGATCAATGACTCAGCCAGCTGTCTTCATTGAGCACTGTTGGGAAATGAACCCATGATCTCTACACTGTTGGTCAGTGTCTTAACCATTGTACTGTGGCTTGGCTCTTCTTTGTACATATCAACACGCCACTTATAGATCTCAGTATTCTACTGCCTCCATGGACTTCTGCGCCCCACCTTAGGACGCACAGCATTACTATACCGCAAAACACAGTGCACCGCCTTAGCACGCACAGTATTCATATGCCACCAATAAATATACCGCGCTGCCTTAGGACGCACAGTATTCATATGCCGCCAAAACCATGTGCCCTTCACACAGTATTTCTGTTACTCAAAAATCACTGACTCAACCAGCTATATTCATTGAGCACTGTTGGGATTTGAACCCATGATCTCTACACCCTTGGTCAGTGTCTTAACCATTGTACTGTGGCTCAGCTCTTTTTTGAGTATATCAACATGCCACTTATAACTCTCAGTATTCTACTGCCTCCATGGACATCTGCGCCCCACCTTAGGACGCCCAGCATTACTATGCCGCAAAAAACATCAGCGCACTGCCTTAGCACGCACAGTATTGATATGCCGCCAATAAATACACCGCGCTGCCTTAGGATGCACACTATTCATATGCCACCAAAAATAACATCAGCGCCCTGCCTTAGGCCGCACTGTATTCATATGCCGCCAGAACCATCAGCGCTCCACACAGTATTTCAGCTACTCATAAAACACTGACTCAGCCAGCTGTCTTCATTGAGCACTGTGGGGAATCAAACCCATGATCTCTGCACTGTTGGTCAGTGTCTTACCCATTGTGCTGTGGCTCTGCTCTTTGCCTTGCCCATCAGCATAACACAAATGCCTCCCGCGCAGCCATCTGATGCGCTAACGTGCGGGGCATACAGGTGCGCCACGCACCTTTACGCATATTTAAATTCTGCCTTTTCTTTTATTTATTTATTTTTCAGGAAGGAACGCCCACTCCTTATATGGCACCCGCACACTACCGCGGCCCGCACTTTACCGGGGTTTTAGTAAACATGCCCCTCTGTTCCTTGATCTTGAGAAGCAAATGTTTCAGATTGTCTTCATTTTAATCCAGTAATGTGGTATCATCAGCATAGCAAAGGTTGTTGATGAGTCTCCCATCAATCTTCACACCTCCGTTGTCTTCATTCAGTCCTGCTTCTCAGAGGATTTTTTCTGCCGGTGGCATGATTTGGGGTCATTCTTATGCAGCCCCAAAAACCTTGCCACCTTAGGTGGCCACCACACCCTGCCTAATGATAGAACCACCTCTGGATTTGGCTAAGAAAACAAATAAAAGCTAGGAATCGAAAGGAAAGGAATGGAAAATATAATGATCCAACTGCATCTTGAATATTGTGTGCAATTCTGATCACCATATATTAAAAAGGATAGAATAGAATTAGAAAAGGTACAGAGAAGAGCCACCAAAATAGTAAAGGGGTTTGAAAGATACCCCTATGAGGAAAGGCTTCAACTTGGAAAAAAGATGGCTGAGAGGAGATATAATAGAGGTCTTTAAAATGAATCGAGTGGAACGGGTAAACATAGATCAGTTGTTTACTCCTTCAAAAAGTAGAAAGACTAGGGGACACTCAATAAAACTACAATGTAGCCCATTTAAGAATAATAGGAGAAAATATTTTTCATACAATGTGCAATCAAACTCTGGAATTCAATTCCAGAGGATTTAGTAAAAGCTGTTAGTATACAATAGCTGGGTTTAAAAAAGGTTTGGATAAGGTGCTAGAGGGAAAGTCCATAAACCATTATTAAAGAGGATCAGGGAAATCCAGGGATACCCTCGTATAACCAACATGGAATCTGTGTACCTTTTTGGGAACCTGACAGGTACTTGTGACTTGGATTGGCCACTGTTGGAAACAGAATACTGGGCTTGATGGACTTTGGTCTGACTCAGTATGGAATAACTTATGTTCTTGGTTTCCTGTCATCTGGGGTGCCCAGCTTGAGAACTGCTTGCCCTTGGCCACCCCCATGTGGTGTTCCTTCAGAACTCTTACCCAGTAAGGAGGGGCATGGGTGCCCTTGTAACCCCTATTGTAATGTCAGACCACAGGGGTGTGTGCTCTATATGGTGAGCCATGGGGGTGCTTAGCGACCCGATGGACCCCATGTGATAGAGGAGTAGGCTGACAGGCTGCCCAGATCATGTGTGCTGATTGTGCTTGGGGTCCCTTCCACCCACATGGGGGGGCACACTCCACGATAGTTATCTGAGTGGAGTTACTGAGGTAATTTTCCCTCCACCCCCCCCCCCCCCCCACAAACCAGAGGCCTTGTACTGTTTTCCCTGAAGCCTAGATGAACAGCCATCTTGGGTGCCTCAAGGTGAGGGGGTTCATATACCCGATCCACATGATGAACACTGCAGACCCCCTGCCTGATCCCATACAAACTCCATGTAATCTCAGATGCTACATTTGCACCTTGTCTCCCACAGTTTGGAGCACAGCACAGACTTACTGCATGTGATTGCTTTCCTGATTTTCTGCCCTCTTGTATTTAGCCCATTTGCTCTGAGCTGTGCAGACAGTTGTGCCTATTCCCTCTCTATTCTGAACAGTTACTACTGTTTGTACATGTGGTTGGGGCACATTTATTACTGTCTGCAATGGTTCTGTACCCTACTACTGCCCTAATAATACATTTGTAGTTTACACTTGCAAGATGCATGTAGGGCACACCTTCACAGTGCGCATGCATTTCCTACTACCACACTAGTGACGTGACTAGCGCAGTGGTAGTAGCCTGCCGTGGCCTCTAGGCAGTGGTGGAATTTGTAGAAACCAGTTTGGTCCATGGTAGGAATCAGCTGGGTCACACCGATTCGTGCAAACTGGTCCTAGCATTTCCCATGTTCGCAGAACTGGTCCCTACAGGCTGTTTTGCCACCGGATCTACACTGGCGACTTTCAAAATGCCCGACATTATTTGGATGGCATCAGGGGCTTCTCCCAATGCCACAATCCCCCCGATACCATCCAAAATTATGTCGGCTTTTTTGAAACCTGACAATGCCGATGCAGCGGTGAAACAGCCTGTAGGGACCAGTTCAGCAAATGCAGGAAACGCTAGGAACTAGTTCGCATGAACTGGTGCGAACTGGCTGGATCCCACCATTGCCTCTAGGCCTTGCTACAGTACAAATGCACACTAAATGCACATTTGTCCCATGCTACTCATTGCACTTTAGTAAACGTGCCCCTTGGTCTTTGTACTTTTTGAAACAATAAACAACCAATTCACATTTGCCACTATTTTATTTCTCCTCAGCCTTTTCTTCTTCAAGCTGTAGAGCCTTAATCTCTTTAACCTTTCCTCAGAGGGAAACTCTCCCATCCTCTTTATTACTATAGTTGCTTTTGTCTGTACCTTTTCTAATTCTGCTATATTTTCTTTTGAAAATACTCAAGGTGTGGTCACAAATGAGGCATTATAATATTCTCTGCGTTATTGTACACAATTCTCCTAATAATTCTTAACATTCTGTTTGTTTGTTCGACTATCATCATACAATGAGCAGAGACGGACATAATATCCACAAGAGAGAGACTAGGCAGTTGCCTAGAGTTCCAACATTTCCAGGGCACCCATAGCCATCACTGTCACCCATCTCTGGAACATGCAGCAGCAATGCCATTTAAATAGCAATGTAGCACTTACCCAAACTCTCCAGCACTGTGTTACTCTTCCTGCTCTTTGTGACCTGCCACTTCTGGCCCCTCTAATGCAGTCTTCCTGTTTGTGTGGGGTGGATGTGTCCAGGGTTGGCACGACCCAATAGGCTAACTAGGATATCATTTAGAGCACCAGCATTCCAGAGTGCCCATTGCTGCCAATGCTGCTGTCTTTGGGAATTGCATTTGTGGCAATGTCATTTGAATGGCAATGCAGTGCTTACCCAAACTCTGCAGTACTGCATTGCTCTTCTGCTCTCTGTAACCTGCCGCTTCCACCCCCTCCGATGCAAACTTCCTGTTTGTATAAGGGCAGAAGTGCCCTCACACAAAAAGGAAGTCTGCATCAGAGGGGGTAGAAGCAGTATGTCACAGAGAACAGGAAAAGCAATGCAGTGCCAGAGAGTTCAGGTAAGCGCTGTGTTGCCATTTAAATGGCATTGCCGCTGCTGCAGGTTCTGGAGAGGGGAGGCAGCGGAGGCAATGATGGTGGGGATGAAAGCAGGGGGGAGGGTTCACCTAGGATGTCTCATATCCTTGTACCAGCCCTGTGAGTGCTCCTTTTACACATCCATCTTCTAACTCTGACTCCCTCGATGGGCTTTTTTACACACTGAAAGAATTGTATCAAGACATGAGATCTTTGCCAAAGACAAAATTGGCAGAGCGAGGTTCAGTCTTCAAAGACATCAGGAGAGTCTCATACTAATGGCTCATTATGTTCCCTATAAACCGCTTTTGATCTCTGGAAAAGGCAGTATAGAAATGCTAATAAATAAATAAAATAAATTTCATATTTATTTCAGCATTAATATAGTGCTCTGAACCAGAACTGTCTAAAACAAGCTGCATACAGGTATAACAAGTCTCTTCTTGAAAGAGTTATAATCTAAGTGGATATATCAGGCAACAGGAGATAAAGTGCCAATGGACAACACAATATGAATTGTAATTTCCTTATTCCAACCCATTGTTCAAATCTAGGAATAACTCGGGTCCATGAATATCCATAACTGATCTGGTTTCTAAGATTAAATGAATACTTACAAGACAAATTTTACATAATTTGACTAACCTGAAAACCAGATCTGTTTGCAGAGTTTTAGGAATAAAATTGTCATCCCTGTTATAATCATTGGGTCAGTCCTATCTTTCTTCCTTGTCTGATATCATATTTCATATGATTGGAAAAAGCCAGGAAAGGTTAGCATTCTGAGGGGTTGACCAGTGATGCACGCAGTAAAAAACATTCTGAGGGGTTCGTCTTTCTGTGTGGCTACCCACAAATTTAAAAAAGGAGATGTGTGAACATTTCATAATGACTAGTTTTCTTTCTTGATACAGAAATTTGCATATGGTTATGACTACTATAATAAGGCGGTGTGTCTCTCACTGGCTGTGGATCTGGCAACTAGAAGGGTTATGTGTGTGCATTTGGGTACCTTAAGGACTGCTTAATCAGAATGTCGTGTATTCAGTGCAATAACTGTGGTGCTTTCATTCTGAGACAAATCTTTTGGAACCTAAGAGCTTGTCCTATGTGCCTCAAGTCAGCTACCATGCATAAAGAATTGACTCTACCAAGGGAAGAACTAACTGCCATGCATAAAGAATTGACTCTACTAAGGGAAGAACTAGCTGCAAGGAAACGTACCTCTTCTAGGATACAAACCAAACAAAGTCCACCACCACTTCCACAAAGAATCAAACATCCCAGGAACAAATGGATCACAGTGGGCTCGGGTAGATTGCGACCTGTAACGCAGAGACATCCTATACATCAAGAGATATCCCTGCATAATGCCTTCTCTGCTTTGGTTAATGAGGATGCCCAATCCATGGAAACTGAAGGGCCCTTAAATGAGACAGTCAATGCCCAATCTCCTGCTAAAGCACCAAATGTGAAGAAAAACTCACCAAACAGAAAACTACTACTAATTGGAGATTCCATCATCAGAGGCACCAATTTGGGAACACAGTTCAAAAGAGAGAAGATAATCAAGTGCCTCACAGGCTCTTCAGCCAGCAGGAATACAAACCAAATCGTTGATGTACTTAGCGCAGAAAGTGAGAACTCCAAAATTGATGTTGTAATCCACCTGGGTACAAATGACCTGACTAGAAACAGTGCCTCTGCAGTTCAAAGGGACTTCTAGACACTGGACACTCAAGCCCATTATTAACACTGTAGCATTCTCAGAAGTTCTACCTGTTCATGGTAAGGGGGCAGAAAGGCTGCATCGCATAAACATGGCTCCAGACGTGGTGCAAACGAGAAGGATTCCGATTTATTGGCGACTGGGGAAACAGATGGACAAACACGAGACTATACTGTGCTGATGGACTACATCTCTCTGTCACAGGGAAAAGAATCCTAAGTGAAAAATTCAGGCAGTATGTGGATATGCATTTAGACTAGAAAAAGGGGGTGATGGATGGGGAAGGACAAGTTCAGGATGTCACTCCCGGGAAAAGCAGAACATCAGAAACAGCCACACTTTTAAACCACACATAAACGACAAGTGGGAAGAAGTGGCCAGAACAAAATCAATGCAAAATACATGCAAGCCAGTTAAATGCTGGAAAGCAATGAGCACAAATGCTCGAAGCTTAGCCAACAAAGTTCCGGACCTGGAAGCCCCAATGGTGGAAATGGACTTGGACATTGTGGCCATTTCAGAAAGATGGTTTAATGAATCGCATGAATGGGATATAGCCATAGCTGGCTAATCTATTCAGAAGAGACAGTGAAAGTGGAAAAGGAGGAGGAGTAGCCTTGCATGTAAAAAGCAATATTAAAGCTACTGCAATGCAGGGGCATGGGGAAAAGAAGAAGCGCTCTGGATTGTGTTGGAAAGAGGAGATGGCACTGTCATCCATACTGCTGTAGTATACAGACCTCCGACACAAACTGAAGAGATAGATAACGAATTGATTATAGATATTGCCAAGATAGCCACAAAGGGGGAAGTGATCATATTGGGTGACTTTAATCTATCTGATGTGGATTGGAGTAATCGTTCTGCGAATCTGGCAAGAAGCAAAAAATTGTGGATGCTTTCCACTTAGACAAATGGTGATGGAACCAACCAGGGAAAGCTCAATGCTGGATTTAGTGCTCACCAACGGTAAGAGCATGTTGAATGTCTGGATGGGTCCCCCTGTGAGCAGCAGCGATCATCAAACGGTGTGGTTTGAGATAAAAGCCAAGGTGCAGTCCAATCATAGCAAGCTCAAAGTCCTAAACTTCAAAAACACTGACTTCAGTAAAATGGCCAAGTACCTGAAGGAGGAGTTGGCAGAGTGGGAGGGGATAAGGGAAGTGGAATTGAAATGGTCTAAAAACTAAAGGTGGCAATAAAAGGGACAACAGATAAATATGTAAGGAAAGTAAATGAAAACAAGAGGAGAAGTAAACCTATTTGGTTCTCCAAAGAAGTGGCTGCTCAAATAAAGGCAAACAACACAGCTTTCACAAAATTCAAAAGCTTGCAAACAGAGGAACACAGAAAGGAATACAGGATCAAACCAAAAGAGACAAAAAGAGAAATAAGGAAAGCAAAATCAAAGGCAGAAGAAAAGATGGCTAAAGATGTGAAGTGTGGCGACAAAACTTTCTTCAGGTATATTCAGGAGAGGAGGAAAATCAGAGATGGAATTGCAGGACTCAGAAGTGCTGGGATGGAATCGTGGAAAGTGACATTGAAAAAGCAAAATTTCTAAACAAATACTTCTGCTCTGTTTTTACTAAAGAAAATCCTGGAGAAGGACCATCTGTGACTCCCAAATATAAAAATGGGAATGAAGTAGATACCACACCATTCATAGAAGATGATATGTTAGAACAACTTGCAAAACTGAAAGTGGACAAGGCCATGGGACCGGATGGAATACATCACAGGATACTGAAAGAGCTCAGAGATGTTCTTGCAGGGCCATTAAAGGATGTTTTCAACAGATCCTTGGAAACAGGAGAAGTTCCTCAGGACTGGAGAAGGGCGGATGTGGTACCTCTTCACAAAAGTGGTGACAGGGAAGAAGTGACAAACTAAAGGCCCGTGAGCCTTACTTCGGTGGCGGGAAAAGTAATGGAGGTGCTTCTGAAAGAGCAAATAGTGGACTTTCTCAAAACCAACAGGTTGCATGATCCGAGGCAACATGGTTTTACCAAAGGATGATCTTGCCAAACAAATCTGATTGAGTTCTTTGACTGGGTGACCAGAGAACTATAGGGGCATGTGATGGATGTCATCTACCTGGATTTCAGCAAAGCCTTTGATACTGTTCCCCATAGGAGGCTTATCAATAAACTCAGTAGTTTGGGTATGGGTCCCAAGGTGGTGAACTGGATCAGAAATTGGTTGACTGACAGATGACAGAAAGTGATGGAGCTCACTCGAATGAAAGGAGGGTGATTAGCGGGATGCCCCAGGGTTCGGTCCTGGGCCCAGCATTGTTCAATGTATTTGTAAGTGATATTGCTGAAGGACTGCATGGAAAAGTCTGTCTTTTTGAAGATGACACGAAAATTTGCAACAAAGTGGACTCCCCTGAAGGAGTGGATAACATAAGGAAAGATCTACAAAAGCTGGAAGAATGGTCTAATGATTGGCAGTTAAGATTTAATGCGAAGAAGTGCAGTGTCATGCACTTGGGAAGCAGAAATCCAGGGGAAAAGTATGCGTTAGGGGGCGAGAGGCTGGTGTTCATGGACCAGGAGAAGGACCTTGGTGTGATTATTTCTGAGGATCTCAAGGTGGCAAAACAGTGTGACAAGGCAGTGGCAAAAGCCAGGAGGATGTTGGGTTGCATACAAAGAGGAATTACCAGCAGAAAGGAAAAGGTACTAATGCCTCTGTATAAGTCACTGGTGAGGCCTCACTTGTAATACTGTGTTCAGTTTTGGAGACCATATCTTGCAAAGGATATAAAAAGACTGGAAACTGTTCAGAGGAAGGCGACCAAAATGATTTGGAGCCTGCGTCACAAGCCTTATGAGAAGAGACTTGAAGACCTCAATATGTACACTCTGGAGGAGAGGAGGGACAGGGGAGATATGATTCAGACCTTTAAATACTTAAAGAGAGATAATGAACAAACAAACCTCTTCCAAAGACGGGGAAGCTGTAAAACTAGAGGGCATAACATGAAGCTGCAAAGGGGTAAATTGAATGGCAATGTCAGGAAATACTTTTTCACTGAAAGGGTGGTGGATGTTTGAAATGCCCTCCCGGTGGAAGTGGTGGGGGCAAATACAGTGACAGAATTCAAAATGGCATGGGACAGACACAGTGGATCCCTTTACAGCAACGGGATAAAATCAAAATAAACTTAACTATCTAATTTCTCAACATACAGGGGTGTCCTACACGGTGCAATGGGTTCACCCTTAAAACAAAGACATGGGGAGGGGTGGCCTGCACGGAGCAGCAGGTGAACCTACTCTTGCTATCTTACTGGGCAGACTAGATGGACCATACTGGTCTTTATCTGCCGTCATTTACTATGTTACTATGGGGTATGTTTACTAAACTTCAATAATGTAGCAGCTGCTACATTATCGCGCGATAAGTAACGTTATTGCGCGATAACATCTCCGGCGGCGATGTGCCGCAGAAGGTGGAGAGAGGGCGGGCAGAAGGTTGTCAATGGGCGTGGAGTGGTCGGGGAGAGGCTCCTGGCACACTAACACCAGGAACTGAAGGCTCGAAATTTACCGTGAGTGAAAACCTGGCGTTAGAGGCAGATATGCAGAAGAGAGAAACCATTTAAGTGTGAGCAATGTACGGCATAGGCAGGGAGCCCAAGAAAAGTGATAGTAGTGCTAAATGTGCAGCAACAGCATAGTGCCCATGTATGAAAGGGCACTATGGTGATGTTCCAAATGGGGCATAGGGGACCGCAGGTGGAACATGCAATGAGTCATCTGGGGCACAGGGTAGACTAGGCAGATGCCTAGGTGGCACATAGAAATGCAGAAAATGGAAATCACCAAGACAGCAACTGACCAAGGTCAAACATGCCCACGAGTCTGTGTCCCACAGTGTCCCATCCAGTGGACATTACCCAGAAAGTACCTGAAAAGGCAAATAACATTGCCAGGTGCTGGTGGGGGAAAGTGTGGATGTCTATGTAGGCACCCCTACCCCAGACCCCACACGTTAGGCTGCCGCCTACCTGCACACTAGATGTCCTGGGACTGTGCACCCCCAGCACCACCAGCATATGGGCATGTCAGCATGGTATCTCCCGGGTGCTGGTGGTGGAGGGGGCAATGGCATTTGACCACAGCAGACCAAGGTCATGCCCTGTTCAGGTGGGTGGCGTGCAGTGCAACAGACAAGGTCTGTCTGATGAACAGCCATGGTATTCCCAGGGACTAACTTGCCTCTGTGGCAACAGTAGGGTGTAGTACACACAGCTAGTGTGTTCTGGGGCTGAAGGTTACAGGTTCAAGTCCCAGCTGTAGCTCCTGCCAACCATGTCCCTACATTTTACCCTAGAGAGCACATACAACATAAACATGTGCACTCCCTAGAGAATCGGCCAACAAGAGCACAAACACACACACACACAGGCTCCACTATCCAAAGCCTCATGGAGAGTCAGGCTGTTGGGACTGGCGTGGAGCAGCACTTACCACCAACGCACTACTACTAGCACCTGCATACCATAGCAATGCCTGCACTGTGTTCAGCACTAGTGTGGCAGGCAGGGCTGCCAACCACTCCTAGCTTTGCACAATGCAGAGATAGGAGTGGGAGTGTGTGTATGTCTAACCATTGTTTTATGGCTGCCTACTACTCACTGGGGCCACAATCCTTACACTGTTTTCAGCCTTAGCCTGCCAATGTGCATAATGAGGAACAAGATATTGTGGGTATGGGACTAACAGGGCGGATTGGGCAGGATACATCTGCACAAGTTGTGGGGCAATGGTTGGTACATTGTAGTGGTGGATGACCACCTGCATTGACAGGGTGGGCACAGCATCTCATGCTGGGAGGTCACTCTCACTCTGGCTGAGCAGTGACCATGGCATCTCCAGGTTCCCACATAGTGCTATAGAGTGATCCTCTTAACTGATATGTGTGTGTACCCTGTTCCTGGGCCTATATTGCTGAGATACCACATCTGGGTGCATATAGTTCTCCTGGGAATCTACATTCTACACTGGCTAGCAGACTGTCTGCCGTTAGCATGTGTATGTCTGCAACACCTTGCAGGGTGCAGCAGGTGCAGACTGACTGTGCCCACTGCTGGTGAATGTCAGATTGCGGTGCCTGTCTGCATCAACTGTCTGTTCACCAGCAGGACGGGGGTTGCTGGTCCCACAGCTTGTCATCATGTACCTCAACTACCCCCATTGCAATGTTGAGAGTGTGGGTCTGTTGGAGGCAGATCATGTACACCACCCTGACCCAGAGAGGGTGGTTTGCTAGGTACATCATCCTCATGTGAGTCCCGATACCCCCCTGCTCCTATAACAAGTGACTATGGCAACCACCCTGGATATGCACTATTTTGGGTGCATCAGGTTCCACAAGGGCTAGACATGACTGGGGAATACATATGAACACAGAACTATCCTAGGCATGTCTTCAAGGAATACCTGTCACACACTGGCACTGATGGAGACCTGCAGCAAAGCCTAACTCAATCAACCCAGGTACTGCGGACCTGGTGTTGGTCACCACTCCTCACGCTCAGGATGAGCACAGAACACGCACAATGGTATGGTCTGTAGGTACTCTGTGTCAGTAACACACACGGTCAGTTCCCCCTACCAAGCTGACATGCTGCAGAGGTGCATACCCCATCTGGTGATCAGATGTGCACTGGTGAGCTGCATGTGAATTGCATTATGGGTACTGTTGGTTCTATCCTATCCCGGTAACCACAGCAGACATTTTGTTCGGTGACCTGCACTCTTTCTGTAGCCAGCCATTGGTGTGATAAAAGCCATATTGATGTAGCACAATGGTTAATACAATGACTTCTGTGGAAGAGGTCATGGGTTCAATCTCTCAGTGGGCACCTTTTAGTAAGACTGTCCAAGGCAAGTCCCTTTTATGCCTGTAACAATCAGACACATTTCTGCAATCAGTGCTTCCAGCCAAAATAACCCTCACCTCAGTTGCCTAACCTAAGGTGCCCTGTAAAGTGCCTTAGCTGTGGGTTTATCCTATCCCGGTAAGCACAGCAGAAAGTTTGTGCGGTGACCTGCAGTTGTTCTGTAGCCAGCCATTGCTATGTTAAAAGCAATAGAGGCATAGCATACTGGTTCATACAATGACTTCTCAGCCAGCGGTCATGGGTTTGATTCCCCAGTGCTCCAACATCAGGCAGCATGTCTGAGGCAGGTGCTTTTCATGCCTGTAACAGTCAGATACATCTCTGCAATCTGTGGCTCAAGCGAAAAACACCCTCATCTTAGTCCCATACCCTAAGGTGCCTCAAAGTGTGGCGTGGCACAAGGCACCGTAACCTAAGGCTCCTTATGATGCAACCAAGGCCTAGAGAGCTGCTTCCTAGCATGTGTCACGATGCATGCACAACATAATTGGGTCATCAAGCCCTTCACATCAGACAACAGGGAGAGAAGATCAAGAAAGCCAGCCTTTAGCCACAGGGACCTGCACCAGCTGGCAAAGCTCATATGCAAAAGGCAGAGCCGCTTATTCCTTGGCTCATCAAAGCACCAGGACCTCACTAGGGTGAGGAGGGCATGGGCGTGCTTCACCAGGCACTTCAACAGACTTGCAGACTACCCACGTGAAGTAAGTGTATGGGGACAGGTCACACAATGGAAGGTGTGCAACACAATATCCAGCAATCAACACACATCATACATGCCCAACATGGTAGAAAGACAAGTCTGTGGGCCAACCTGTGATCAATGTAGGTGCGTATGCTGTTGTGTGCAAGTCTTCCCTATTCCCAGGAGGCCTCAGACTTCATTATAGAGGTCTGTCAGTCATCCTGGTGCTATGGTAGTTGCTCCTGTTGTAGTGTACAGATCTGGCCTATCCCCAGGAGGCCTTAGACCTGATTAGAGAGGTCTATTATTCATCCTGGTGCTATGGTACGTGCTCCTGTTGCAGTTTCACAGATCTGCCCTATCCCCAGGGGGAAGTAGACCTGATTACAGAGGTCTGTTATTCATCCTGGTGCTATGGTACTTGCTCCTGTTGCAGTTTCACAGATCTGCCCTATCCTCAGGAGGCCTTAGACCTGACTACAGAGGTCTATTATTCATCCTGGTGCTATGGTACTTGCTCCTGTTACAGTTTCACAGATCTGCCCTATCCCTAGGGAGAAGTAGACCTGATTACAGAGGTCTATTATTCATCCTGGTGCTATGGTACTTGCTCCTGTTGCAGTTTCACAGAGACACTGCGTGCGTATGCACCACGCCTGCACGGCTCATATGCCGTGTCCGTATGTGGCATTCACAGAACCATGCACAGCACATGCACATGTCCCTCGTTCATTAACATATAGCACATGTGCAACACGGGGTTCCACGCACGCCACGTACGCACGTGGCCTGTGCATTCGCACTGCATACAGATGCCCAAAACACGCCACTGCGCATGTGCAATGCACGCAAGGCCATGCCCCTGGCCGAAAATGCATAAATAGGCCTGGACACGTGGTACAGGCCGAGGGTTTGAGTAGGCGAGGTATAGAGCAGGCAAGGTGCAGAGCAGGTGAGGTGCAGAGCAGGCGAGGAGTAGAGTAGGTGAGGTGTAGATTAGGTGAAGTGTACAGTAGGTGAGGAGTGGAGTAGGTGAGGTGAAGAGCAGGTGAGGGGCACCATAGGTGAGGTGTAGATTAGGTGAGGTGTACAGTAGGTCAGGAGTGGAGCAGGTGAGGAGTGGAGTAGGTGAGGTGAAGAGCAGGCAAGGGGTAGAGTAGGTGAGGTGTAGAGTGTTTCTTCTGATTGCTTGCCACTCCCCACACCATATTAACCCTCTGTCTCTTTCCTATCTGCTGTCCATGATGGCAGACTTTGTCGTTGCTGCATATGCATTGGGGGGGTGCCTGAGCTGTGGTTGCCTAACGAGGGAGATGGTGTCCATGGGGCTGTGGCACAGGGCGTGGGTGCAGTCCCGCTGCAACACAGACCTGCAGCTGTGGGGGCTATGCAAGCTGGGGCTGTGCTGGATGGTGCAGGAGGCGTGCCGAGGTGTGCCGTCACCAGCCTCGCCTCTACAGGCCCAGGGCCCAGCTCCATGACATGTGTGAGGACCAGGTCATCTCCCTCTATTGTCTGAGCACAGGGGCTATTAGGGAGCTCTTTGAGGTTCTAAGACCTGACCTCGAGCCCCTGACTGGTCGGTCACATGTCATACTGGATTTGGTCAAGCTCCTGGGTGCCCTACATTTCTTTGCCTCTGGCTGTTTCCAGTCATCTGTGGCCGCAGTGAGTGGGATGAGCTGCCCCACCTTCTCACGCTGTCTCCACCAGGTACTGCGGGCCATGGTCAGCTGGGTGAGGAATTACATTGCAATTCGCAACAATAGGCAACAGTGGAGGACCCTGAACCAGGCCTTTGAACAGGTTGCGGGGATACCACATGTGATGGGAGCTATTGATTGCACACATGTTGCCCTCGTCCCACCCAGAGACAGGGAGGCAGTGTTCTGCAACCGCAAACACTACCATTCCCTGAATGTTCAGGTTGTATGTGATGCAAATATTTATTTATTTATTTATTTAAACGGATTTCTATACCACCTTTTCCTACAATCAAAGCAGTCTACACAGCAAACAATCAACAAGATACAGTGTCTAGTGTGTGCATGCATTGAGCAGTAAGTGCGTGTGTGTGTAGATGGACATTGATTCTCGGTGAGCTATTTACAACGTGGGCTATTTACAATACTATGTACATCAGGACTTTACTTTAATATTAAATCATGTCGCTAGGGTGGGGTGTTGAGTTGGGGTATTGTCTGTTGCACCGTTTAAGTGAAGTCACCATAGTGCTCTATGAAGAGGGTCATCTTTAACAGTTTCCTAAAGTCCTTAATGTCTGTTGTTGACCGTAGTTCATCAGGGAGGGCGTTCCAGATTGTTGGTGCCGCCTTTGATAAGGCTCGTTTTTCGGTGTCCTTGCGTACCTTATTGATGTCTTTAGGTGTGTTGACATGGTTGGATGTGTCTCTCCTCCTTGGTCTTGTGCTGCTGTCAGGTTGTATGAGTGGGTGTAGGCTGAAAGGTGACGACTGTTGCTTGATTTGAATATGTTTATGATTGTCTTGTATCTGATGCGGGAGCTGATTGGTAGCCAGTGGAGATCTTTTAGGGTAGGTGTGATGTGTTCTTGTCTTGTGGTGACGGTTATTATGCGAGCTGCTGTGTTTTGGGCCAGTTGCAGTGGCCTGAGTGTCTGTTTTGTTAGGCCAAGATAGATTGGGTTGCAGAAGTCTAGGATTGGGGTTAATAGTGCCTGACAGACTGTGCGGAAGTGTTCCTGAGAGAGGAGGGGTTTGAGGTGTCGGACTAGTCTCATCCTGTGGTATGCATTTTTGGTGGTTCTGCTGATGTGGGACTGAAGGTTCAGTTCTTTATCCAGGGTCACTCCGAGGTATTTCACTTCTGGTTGTATGAGTATGGTTGTGTTGTCTATCTTGATGTTGCGAGGAGGGATGAAGTCGGAGTTTCATGTGAAGATTAGAGCCTCGGTCTTGCTGTAGTTTATGTTCAAATTGTTGTGTTGAAACCAGCTATTCATGTTCATGAGACATTCTGTTATCTTGGTGTAGTCTGGGTTGTTGAGGGTGAGTGGTGTGTATATCATTATGTCGTCCGCATAGATTGTGTATTTTATCCCATGTTCTTTTATGATGCTGCATATTGGCTGGATGTAAAGGTTAAATAATAGTGCTGATAGGGCGGATCCTTGAGGTACGCCTTGCATGACCTTTATGGGTCGGGATGTATTGGGACCAATCTTGACCTGTATCTGTCTGTCCGTTAAGTAGGAGTGGAACCACCTCAGTGTGGCTCCGTGTAATCCGATGTTCTGTAGTCTTGCTAGTAGGGTTCCGTGGTCCACAGTGTCGAATGCTGATGAAATGTCAATGAAGATCATGAGTATTCCTTTTTTTCTGTTGTCTATGAGGTGTAGTATGTCGTTAAATAGGTGTAGCAGGAGGGTTTCGATTCCGTGGTTGGGGCGAAAACCGTGTTGGTTGAGGTCCAGTTGTGCGTGGTTGTTGATGTGTTCCTGTAGCTGATGTTGTACCACTTTCTCAATAATCTTTGCCAGTAGAGGGATGCTTGAGATAGGTCTATAGGCTGCTGGGTTGTTCTTGTCGAGTGGTGATTTCTTTGGGATTGGTCTTATTGTGGCGAGTTTTAGCTGGTCAGGCATGATTCCTTGGGTTAGTGAACTGTTCACCATGTTGTGTATGGTGTGGATGAAGTTTGACTTTGTCGCCTTAATCCATGTAACTGGGCATGGGTCTGTAGGGGCTGTGCTTGTTTTGAGTGCGGTGATGATGTGTGAGAGCTGCTCTGTGGATGGGTTGCTGAATTTGTCCCAAGTTTTTCTTGAGGGGGTGGCTGGTTTGGTGTTTGTGTCTGTTTTCCATTGTGTAGCTGAATGGAATTTTTCTTGGATATGGTCTACGAATGCTTGTGGGTATATTTGAACTTCACTTTCGGTTTTCTGTTCCTTGGTGAGGGTTTTCACAATTTCGAAGAGCTCTCTCGGTTTGTTGTTTGATTTGAGTATGATGTTGGTGTGGTATTCTTTCTTCATTTGGTTGATGAGTTTGTTGTATTCTTATTGTTTTGTTAAGTATAGTTCCTGATTGTTGGGTGACTTGGTGTGTCTCCATCGCCGTTCTAACTTTCTGAGTTCCCTCTTCTCATTCCGTATGATTTTTGAGTACCAGGGTGTGTGATGTGCTTTGGTGCGGCAAGCTTTCTTGGGTCTGTATTCGGTGGCTTTGGCAGCAGCATTGATGATGCTGTTCCATTTTCTGATTTGCTTGTCTAGATCCTCTTCTTCTGTGTTCAGGTGGGGTAGCGTGTCCAGTAGAAATAGGTCCCTGTCGAAGCTTTTAAATCTTCTTTGTGCTGGTGGGTTGTCCAGGTTCTCATTGTGGTTTTGCCCTTGTGGCATAATCTTTATTTTGATTATGTGGTGGTCTGACCACGGTACAGGTGTGACATCAGGTGTTGATATGCTACCACTGTCCATTAGAAAGTTGGGTGCGAATATGAGGTTTGGTGATGATCCGTGTCTGTGTGTCGGGGTGTTGATCAGTTGGGTGTATTGTAAGGATCCCATGGCTCGTAGGAAGGCTTCTGCATCCTTTGTGTTGGTCGATTTAAGGTTGAAGTCTCCTAATAGCAGCAGGGGTTTGTGATTTGTGTTGATGGCACAGACCTCTTCTAGAGTGGAGGCTAGCTCATCTGGTGGCGCATTTGGGGCTCTGTAGGTGAGGCATAGGGCCATCCGCTTGTTTTCCACAGTGATGGTGTTGCATTGGTTTGTGTTTGAGGCACTTCTTGACTTGAGTCTTAGGCTGTTTTTTGTGATGATCAAGACCCCTCCTCCTCTTCGTTGTGCACGTGGGCAGTTGAATGCTGAGTAGGTGGATGGTACTAATTGATTAAGTAGTACGTTATTGGTGGGGGTGAGCCATGTTTCTGTGTATGTCAGGTCGTTGATCTTCTATGTGGTCTGCTATTGTGTTAATTTTGTTTCGTGTGGATATGGCGTTGACAAGCTCTATTGTGATTGTAGCTGGGGTGTTTAGTGGTCTCTGTACTTTGTTTGAGTTTGTGTATGTGTTGAACTTGTGCCTGTTTTGCCTCTTGTGCTTGGGTTTCTTGTGTGTGTTCCAGTGTGTATACTGTGTGTGTGTGTAGAGCAGTGCTATATGCGTATTCTGAATGTGGTTCCTAGGTTTGCAGGGTCCACCCATGACTCCTATATTCTGCATCACTTGGCACTATTCGGACAATTTGAGGCTGGACAATATGAGGACTGTGTACTGCTGGGTGGGTATTTCTCATCTCGGACATGCACATGGTGTTCCTCTGAGTAACCATATGCGCACATATCTGTCTTTGTGGTGTGTCCCTAGTTGTGTGTGTGTGTGTCATCTGTGTGTGTGTTCTAAGGGGGATTTGCTCCCAGGTCTTCTTTCTTGTGGTGCTGTGTGTTGGGGGAACATTCACCTCTGACCATTTTAGCCATTTCACATTGTCTGATTTGTGTTGGCACTTTACAACACACATGTATGCTTCATGTATATCAACAGTGTAATGTTGTCTCTGACATCCTGTCTGGGCCACTCAGGTATATGTTCCTCTACCACCTGCTGTGTGTGGACAGTATCATGGCCCTCACATGCTTGCACAGGTGTGCATCTCTGCCCTTGTCCAGAGTGCATTGGTATGTGTCTGGCTGATGTGTTCACAAATGGTGCTACTACCTTTTGGCTACAGGTGTTTGATCATGTGTTTGGTGTGCTTACAGATGATGTGTATTGCCCTCCTTAAACCTCCCCCATGTTCCGTGTCTCACACCTCCTAACGCTGGTGCATAGCTGTTGTGTGGCATCATGTGACGTCATATGTTTCTGTCAGTCTTTTATGTGCTGTTGGTTTGCACGTACATGCTCGTGTGCATGTGTGTGGACATCAGCTCCTGCTTTAACTTTCCATATTTTCTTCTGCAGGTGATGCCAGATATGGGTGTCATCCCTGGTTGCTAACCCCTGTGCATCTACCATGGACACGTGCAGAGATGAGGTACAATGAGGCCCATGCCTCAAGCCGCTCAGTCATCGAGCGCATCTTTGGCGTTTTGAAGAGTTGCTTCAGGTGTCTGGATAGGACCGGCAGGGCCTTATAATACCAACACATGGCTGTGGCACAGATCATTCTGGCCTGTTGCATCCTGCACAACATTGCTCTCAGACACGATATCCCAGTCGAAATTAATGAGGATCTGGAAGATGATCCTACATGCCGTCCTGTACGTGCCCGTGGTGACACGTGTGAGGGCACGGCAATCAGGCGCCAGCTGATTGAGGAGCTCTTCTCATGTAAGTACTGCATATGTTGGCAAATGCATTTGGGTATATAGAGTATGTACTACTACTACTAATGAGCATTTGTATAGCGCTACCAGTCTTACGCAGCATTGCACAGACATATAAAAGACAATCCCTGACCATCAGAGCTTGCAATCTAGTCAAAACACAACACAGAAGGTGTAAACAAGGTAAAACAGTGGGTGGAAGGGGATGTGGTGAGTCAAGATTAGAAGGGGGATATGAAGAGGTAAGCTTTTAAACGGGATTTGAAGATGGTTAGAGAAGGTGCCTGGCATACAGACACAGGTAGTTTGTTCCAGGTGTAGGGTGCAGCAAGGTGAAAGGAGTGTACTCTGGAGTTAGCAGTAGGAGAGCGGGGCATAGATAGGGGCAGTTGCTTAGATGTGTGGAGTTCCCGATGGGGGATATAAGGGGATTGATTAGATTGTATGCTCTGATGAGCAGGGACTGTTTGTTACATGTTTTTGTACAGCACTGCGTACGACTGGTAGCGCTATATAAATGTTCAGTAGTAGAGATAAGAAAAGAAAGGTACTGAGGAACCACAGAGTGAATGCATTTATAGGTCAGCAGGAGAAGCTTGAGCTGGATGTGGACATGGATAGGGAGCCAATGAAGTGACCTGACAAGAGGAGTAATATGGGCATGACGAGGCTGGCGGATGATTACACATGCAGCGGAGTGCTGAATAGATTGAAGCGGACAGAGATGATTCAAAGTGAGACCAGCAAGGAGTAGGTTACAGCAGTCAAGACGGATTAAGGAGTAGATTACCGTTTTAGTTGTGTGTTCAGAGAGGAAAGGGGGATTTTGCTAATGTTATATAGAAAGACACGGCAGACCTTAGCTACAAGATGGATATGTATGGAGAAAGAGAGAGAGGAGTCAAAGACAACCCCTACATTGCACACTGAGGAGAAAGGAAGGAGTACCGAGCAATACACAGAGACTGAGAAAGGAGGGGAGGTTTTAGGGGGAAAGATAAGACGTTCTATCTTGGCCATGTTCAATTTCAAGCAGCGGGGAGCCATCCAGGTAGCAATGTCAGAAAGGCAAGCAGAGATCTGGGTCTGGATTGCCAGAGAGAGTTCAGGCGTGGAGAGGTATATTTGGGAGTCATCAGCATACAGATGGTACTGAAAGCCATGGGAGGAGATAAGCGCACCAAGGAACTGGGTATAGAGACAGAAAAGAAGCAGACCCAAGACATATCCCTGTGGTACAGCAAGTGGAAGTGGGGTAACAGAGGGGGAGCAGCCACCAGAACACACACTGAAGGAGCAATGGGAGAAACAGGAGGAGAACCAGGATAGTACAGAGCCCTTAAAGCCAAGTGAGGGCAAGGTATCAAGGAGAAGGTTGTGGTCAACGTTGTTGAAGGCAGCAGAGAGGTCAGGAAAGAGGTAGACAGAGTACAGACCCTTGGATTTTACCTGGAAGACGTCACTGGAGACTTTGGCAAGAGCTATTTCGGTAGAGTGTAAAGAACAAAAGCCAGACTGTAAAGGACCTATGAGGACATGAGAGGAGAGGAAGTCAAGGTGCCGTGTGTGTTGCACAGCTCCATCATGACATATGTATGTTTCACTTGTGTTTCTCAATCCCCAGGATATGCTTTGTGACCTGCCTGGTGCTGTGGTGCAGTGGCAGCTGTGTGTACGTCATTCAACGTGCAGGAGACTGGATAGGTGGACATACAGGTAAATGTTCTGTGGGGACTATCAAGCATAGCACATGTCTGAGGTTATCTGTCCAATGCACATATGTTGTTGTTCGCCTCTTTGACCTGCACCCCCATTCCCCATATGTTGTGTGCAGCATACAATGACGGTGTTTCTCCTTCTTTTATCACAGGGCAGAGGACACACACAGCACATCTACTACACTGCATCTGCAGTCACCATCACCCACCTGTTGGAGGACACAGCAACACCATGCAACGATACCTGAGAGATGGTGCCATAGGTGCTTGAACTATGTGAGTGTGACACATGCCTATGATGGACAGTATTGTTGGACTGCTACTTTGAACATAACAGGGATGACAAGCACACCATTGCTGCCGTGCTCTGACTGGGTGTCGTGTTTATTGCAGGTGACACACATCACCTTTGCAATACTGGGGCACATTGAGTTGTCAAACTTGACTATGCATTTCCAGGAATTCAAGGACAGTGTTAACAGGACATGTACAGTTTCAGACACCATTTGCACTGTGGACACTGTGTACTGGTCCCTACGTGTGCAGCAGGGACTCACATACTCTCTGTATGTTGTACTTCCATCTGACATTGTGTTCATGTGTGTGGCCCATGTGTGTGACCTGCACCACAGGTTATCATCATCTGTTTGGATCAACAGGAGCATACAGTCACACTTGTGGCACAGGGGCAACATTGTGTAGGTCCTCTTCTATTTGTCTGGCTAGCCTACCCTTGGACATGACAAGCTGTTTGGCACCACACCACTTTGATGCGCGCCAACATCTTGGATTGCTGTTTGCTCTCACCAGGGGTGTTACAGTGCATCTGGGGCAGCACTGTGTCATGGTTCAACTTACACTGTGCATGTGCATATGACTGAATATGTTGGTACACAAGTGCATGTGGCAGTGTGTATTCTGTGTGGGTTACTGCCCCATGTTTGTCCTTTGTTTCTACCTCTATGTACATGCTCTTGTGTTGGGTTACTGTCCAGACATGCTGCTCTACATTGATTTACAAACGACACATTGCATGTCTGCACAGTCCTATTTATTCGCTGACGTTCCGCCGCTCACATTTCACCAGTACCTTTGCAGTGTGGCAGTGTGAGTGTCCATTTTGGTCCCTCATTTGTGCATTGCATGTACCATGACATGTATGTGGGGATCCTTTATCCACAGCACCCATTGCAGCAGACCTTCTGCATAGTGCTATCTCTGCATGTCTGTGAGGTTCTGCTTTGTTTATTCTCTGGGAACATCTGCCTCTTGTACCTGTTACCATGTCCTCATTTTGCATTTAGCCAATGTTTTTGATCCCATCTGTGCTGCTTTGATTGTTATAATAATGCAGTATCTGACAGCTGTTACATATATATATCTGTCTGTACACTTGCTGACATTTGACTATGTATGCTTTCTGAGGTTTGTGCGTCCTCTATTGGCAGGCACATATGTTTTTGTGGACAATTCATGACTGCTGTGTGTTGGATCCTCATCATGCACCAACTACTGTCTACATGCACGCATTTGTGACTACGGCATTTGGAGCGTGAGGCCTCCTTGTGGGGGGGGGGGGGCTACTGCACAGTACACACCATGCAGCTCCTGCACATTATCTGTCCTGCTCATCATCTGTAGACAGGCCCGTGACTTTTGTGTGACATGTGGGTTACTGCTCTGTTCAATGTACTTTCAGTTTGTTCAATGTAACCTGCATTGATATCATGAAAGGCGGTATATACGAAATGTTTATAAAGTAAAATAGATAAACCTAGATGTTGGATGCACATTCGTCTCTGCTGCTGCTTGACCACACTGACAGACGTATTTAGTGATTTACTGCTGATGTACATGGCCCACCTGTGCTCACATCCTTGTACTGTGGCAGCTGTTTATGTGGCAGCCGTCTGCCACCTCACAGTGTGCTATGGGTTTCCATATACAAATTCCCTTTGATGGAACATGTTTGCATTATGCTTGCTGTGGTTGTTTGGGATAGTGGTTACGGATGTGCATTAGAATGCCATAGGTTGCAGGTTTGAATCCCACATGTCCCTTTATTTTTATTTTCTTGTGTTCTGATGACCTGACCTGACCATGAAATGTCTACAGCTTCTTCATATCTCCACACAGCCTTCCGTCTCTTCACTGTGCACCACAGTGTGCTGTCTATGCAGCCTATCTGACACATATTAGCTGTTACATATGGCTCTTTCTTTATACTGTCCATGTGAGTAGTCTGTTTGGGGAAGTGGTATTGCTGTTGTTGAGGTAGGCTGGGCCACATCAGTGTGAAGGTTCAATTCTCAGGTGCTCATTCTATTCCCCATTTTGGCCTGGTCCACAGACCATCCACACAGCCGGCCCCTGACACCCTTTCTATTTAGGTTCTTTGCTCTTTTGAATGCTGTTTCCACTCCATAACATTTCATAGTGTGTGTGCATGTGTTTATATGTGACTCTCATCCCAATTACAGTAGGGTTGCCAACTGGCTCCAGATGCACCCGACAGGTTTGATCCAGTCCTGGGTTTACCTCATTGCATGCAGGGATATGTAGTTCTAATTTCTCCATTGCACTCCATACAAAAAGGAAAACTACATGTAACTGCATGCAATGGGGTAAGCCCAGGACTGGCGCAAGCCTGTCAGGTGCATCTGGAGCCAGTTGGCAACCCTAAAGTACTGCCTGTGATATGAGCTGTAGATGGCTATTATACATGTGTGTTGCATCATGGCTACTGTTGGGGTTACCCAATCCTGCCACACAGCATGCGTTTTGTGTGATGCCCTGCAGTGTTCTTCTATGCAGCCACTGAGGTGGGACTCACCATGGTTGTGTAGCCTACTGGTTTGTGCACTGACTTTCTACCCAGTGGTCATGGGTTTAGCTGCTCTTTGTTCTCCTTTTTTATGCCTGTCCTACACAACTACTTGTCATTCCTGTCACAGTCATATCTCTGCTGATCTGTGCTTCCAGCACATGATACCCACATCACAGTTGCCAGCCATCCTTCTGTCCATCTATTTGTGTCTGTCAGCTGTGTGGTGTCCTGTCTTCATATGCAGGCTGCTACCCCATGTCCTGCACTGGTACCCGTTTCTGCATTGTGGCTCTTCATGCTTGCCTCTCCTGTGTCTGCTCTGCATAGCACTACTGCTCCGCTGTGCTCCTATCATTGCACTTATCTTGCCACCTCTGCCTCCACTGGTGGACACGTATTCCCATCCTCTGCCACCCACTGTCTTGTAGCACTTTACATTGCCAACACCCTGTGCATTGGTACAGCTGCCTCCGATATGTTTGTCCACTTTACTGGATGCCACATAGGCTGCACGCTGATTTGGCAGGTCCATCAGCTCCCACCTATACTTCCTTCCATCACTTGTTCATTGCCTTTCGTTGGTGCTCTGAGCAGTGTTTGGGTTACATCTGTTTTTAGCCTTACATTTCATGCTTGTCAACTTGGGGCACCTTACTGCCCTTGAGCGCCATATCTTGGGTCACCTTAACATCCTTAGGGCACCTTATACGACATCTTGGATTAAAGCACCTTATGAGGCACCTTATAAGATGCCTTATAGAGTGCCTTAACCTGGGGCACCTCATATGGCGCCTTTTGGTACTCCTTAGGGTGTTGGGCACCTTTTACAGCGCATTGTCAGGCTTGTAATGTGCTGACAGCTTTAATATCTATTGTCAGTTTAACGCGCGATACCTGACAAGGTGCTCTTTAATGCGCGTTAATCGGCCATTGCTACTTCAACGCCGGTATGCCCACATCCTTATATGGCATTGCTCACATTAGCGCTGTACTTTTCGCCGGTAACATTACCGTAGTTTAGTAAACATACCCCTATGCTACTACCAACTAATGGTAAAGTCGATTTCAAAGTGCTCAATGAGATTACAATGTGTTCTCCCCTACCCGCGATTTCAGTTGAACTGAACTAGTCTATTTCTCCAAGGAAATAAAAAAGATGAAATGCTAAGTATTATAGATATTGAGACAACATAAATAGCATGTGCCAGGGGATTACTGGGGTGCAACTATCTGTGGCAGAAAATGAAATTGGGTAAATGATTCAAAAGTTATTGTTGGGGAAGAGAGACATACTTACATAGGGATACAGTCATTAGTGATGACTTTATAAGGAGAGTTTTCTTGTAGGAAATTAAACTAAAAAACAAACATCTATCTGGGATGTATGGATGTCATAGATATATAAAAAGCATGAGTTGGGAGCCTAACTTCGGGCAAGATGGACGTGTGAGGGATAGGTCAAGAATCCTGACTTCTGCTGTTTTTATTAGAGCAGATCCTACCTATTTTGGAAGCAGTCAACTCCGGATATGTCTGGCCCCAAACCGACGCATCTGGATTATCAAGGAACACAAAGCGCCAGTGCAAAGTGAACTAAAACGGAGCTCTCTCACCTCACAAAATGGCGGTCATCTGGGATTGCCCTGAGGCCTTGCAGGAATTTCTCTCTGAGATCCGTGCTGTTAAAGACATGATTAAATCAAATGGAGACTCGCTGACCAGAATGCAGGAAGATATCACTGCCTTAAAAAACAGTTTGGAGTCAATCACGGTGAGACTGGAGAAGGTGGAGAACGTGGTTGCAACACATGGGGAGCGGTTCAGGGCCGCTGAGAAGCAAGCAAAGCTGATTTGGTCATTGCAGAGAGATCTGGAAGATGGTAACAATCGTGCTCGGAGAAACAACATTAGGATCCTGGGAGTCCCCGAAGGTGCTGAAGGCACATATATGATGGCTTTTTTGTAGTCAATGATCCCCGGTGTGCTAAAAGTAAAGTTTGCTATGCCATTTGAGATTGAACGTGCCCATCGGGTGCCTACTCAGTATGTGATCTCAGGCAAGCGTCCACGCCCAATCATACTAAAAGTTCTGCAATTTCAGCAAGTCACGCAAATCATGGAAGCAGCCAAATTTCATTCTCCATTGAAATATCAAGGACATAAACTCCTCTTCTTTCCGGACTTTGTGAAAGTGACGGTAGACCAGAGGAAAGGTTTTTTGGCACTGTGTCCATAATTGTTGCAGTTGCAGACCCGTTTCGGGCTGCTTTATCCTGCCCATATGAGAGTCACGCTGCACAACCAAACTAGGACATTCGATGATCCAGGGCAGTTGCACGCTTTGTTGTAAGACAAAGAACTCGTGCTGATACTGTGAAAGCTCTGCTTTACACTCAGCAGTGGACATAAGCTTGCAGAGTACCTTAATCATCCTTATATAGGTGCTTTGACTGGATATAAGGTCGTGAAGTCATGATTTGAATCATATAGAGCTGACATTCATTGTGGCTCTTTTGGGGTAACTCCAGGGCATTGCTCTGGTCACACTGTTCTCTTCTTTTGTTCTTTTCTTTCTTTATTTATTTTTCTCATCATCTGTGGCGTTTAGGATGGATCAGAAGGCGTCAGGGCATTGAAAGATAGGATGGCCCTCATATATTTACATTTATCCTTTTGTGATCATGTAATGCATTGGGAGGGGCCATTCTGCTCTAGTGTTTTAGAGCTTCGGCATTTGGGGAAGTTACTCTAGTTGTGGGAAGAGATTAACGTAAGGAGTTTTACTTGGCAGAGGAGAAGAAGTGAATTAGTTAGTTATACCCTCCATGCCTGTCTTGTCCTTTTGGGCTCACCCGCTATTTTTATAGTTTGGTATACCCCCCCCCCCCCCCCCCGAGTTTTGGTGGCCTTTCGTATTTAGAATCATGTTCTTTTTTGGGCAATCTTCTATAAGAGCTATGGTCAAGGTGTGGTATTAATGCTTGTGTTTTTTTCCTTGGGCTATTGATACTGCTTCAATTCTAGGTGCCTCAAAGATGTGGATTAACAATGTAAAATTAAATGTTACAACCTGGTATGTTTCTGTAATAATTGTACATCACTGTGTGCTATATTGTCTCTATGTCTTCCTTTAAGACTCACTGAATATTAAGGGCATTAACAATCCCATTAAGAGAAAAAAGATATTTTTATATGGGTGCAAGGAATGTGCTGGCATCCTATTTTTGCAAGAAACACATTTGAATGCAAAGAATTCTTTAAAATTAGACATGAAACCCTTTACGCTTGTGGCTTTCTCAGCTGCTAATCATAAGAAAAATGGGGTAGCCATTCTAGTAAGGAAATCTTTATCCCCTATTGTGCTGCAAACCAGATCTGATATCGAAGGGCGTTGGGCAATGGCTGTTATCAAGATAGGATCCACTGAACTGGCCTTCATCAATATCTATGCCCCCAGTCTAGATTGCCCTACTTTCTTTAGCTCCATAGCGGCTGTGGTGCAAGAGGTAGCCAGAGGAGGCGGAGCCTGCACGGGTTAAGATGGCTGCTTGAATCCTGAGCTCCTCGCCCCCTCGCACTGCTGTTTCCCTGGCTGCAGCGAAAGCGAGAGTAGTGACTCCTCTGGTTCCCTGGGCGGTGAATGCGATGTCGGCTGGCAAGCCTACGCGGTTGGAATTCTCCTCAGTGGTGAGTGGCGGCGGTAAGAGAGCAAAAGCCGAGCCACCCTCGCCGCAAAAAATGGCGTCGGTAGGAGATGAGGTGGCCGGCCTAAAAGAGGTGCTGGCTGAAATTCGAGAAGTGAAAGGGATGGTAGCCGTCAATGGTGCAACCTTAAGCGGAGTGCAGGCAGACATTGTGGAGCTTAAGGAGATGCGGGTGCAAATGAACTTGCTGACGGAGCAGATGAAAAAGCTTGAGAGCACCGCGGAAGCCCATGAGGAGCGTTTCAAGACAGTGGGGGCAAACACTAAAAGAATAGTCGCTTTAGAACGCAGCCTAGAGGACTTGAACAATCGCATGGGACGAAACAATGTGCGCCTTGTCGGGGTCCCCGAGGGGGCCGAGGGAACAGATGTCATTGCCTTTTTGTGCGCGTTGATACCTAAGCTGCTTAAACTGGACTTCCACTACCCGCTGGAGATTGAGAGAGCTCATCGGGTCCCCACTCAGCCGGGTCCCAATGTCCGGAGGCCCAGGCCGATTATTATGTGCGTTCTGAGGCATGGCCAGGCGGTGCAAATTCTCTCGACTGCAAGGGCACTCCGCTCGATTCAATTTGAGGGGCACAACGTTGCTTTTTTTCCTGATTACCACAAGGCGACAGTGGATAGGCGTAAGCAGCTTTTAGCTTACAGGCCGCGACTTCAAGCTTTGCAGGCCCGCTATGGCCTTTTTGCCCCAGCCTGGATGCGAGTGACTTTACACAATCAGACAAGGATGTTTGAGGATGCCGAGGCCTTGGGGAAATTTTTGGAAGACAAAGAAGCCGAGGTCATGCGCTGAAGCCGGAGCTTCCTGTATGTTCAACGCCGCAAGAATGCTGGAGCAGTTCTGGCCCTTTTTTCTGTGCCCATGGAACTCTCATGTATATTAGGGATGGACACATGTATGCTGTGCATTGTATAGAAGTGAGAGTGTTATGAAACTGTTTGCCATGTTATGTTTGCTACTTTGTATTCTGTTTTTTATAATTAGTTGTTAAAGGCAGCTATAGTTGGGTATGGTGTGTTGTGGGGGGATGGATAGTAAAGGGGTCAAGAACACTGCTCACAAGCTTCGGGGACGTCACGGGCCAGGGAATGTTATGGTATGTTAGGGTATGCTATGGTATGATGTCAAAGGGGTATTATGTTGTTGTTGTATGTATGCGGGGGGGCAGAGCGGGGATTTGAGTGGCTTTCTGACCATAATGGTTCACCCATTTGACACCCGTTTTAGGACGGGCGCGGTGTCTCCTCAGGGGTATGGGGGGGGCTCGGGTTTTTAGGGCCTTCTTCGGGGGCTGGGAGTAGCAGTAGGTTTGTTTATGACTATGGTGGGCAGCTGAATGGGGCTAGTCGCCCCATCGTGGGCGGGCAAAGCATCTTGCCTCATGGCGTCGCTTAAACTACTGACGCTGAATGTGAAGGGCATTAACAATCCCATCAAGAGGAAGAAAATACTGCAATATTGCAAGAGAGAGCATGCAGATATAGTAATGCTGCAGGAAACGCGCTTGTCTGAAGCGGAATCCAAAAAGCTAGGCTTGGGCCATCTTCTGCTTGTTGCGCACTCTGCTGCGTGTCAAGGAAGGAATGGGGTGGCGATTCTAGCCAGAAAAAAATTTGCCTTTGGCCATTGAAAGGCAGCGTGCTGATGGGGAGGGTAGATGGGCGTCAGGGTTAGTCCAGATTCACCGGAAAAAGCTAGCTCTAATAGTGGTATATGGTCCAACCACAGATGATGCCGGGTACTTCAGTGGGTTAGCATTTGAGATACAGGAGCTGTCAGGTCACGAAGTAATTGTGGGGGGGGATTTTAACCTGGTTCTCGATCCTTTGCTTGATTGTGTCCCATATCGGTCTCACCGGTGTCAAAGGGCTGTTAAGGTCTTGCAGGAGTTTATGAGTGCCGCCGGGTTGGTGGATATATGGCGACTTTTGCATCCTAGAGACAGAGAATATTCTTTTTTTCTCTGCCGCACGGATCTCACTCCCATCTGGATTTTTTCCTTATCTCCCAGGCTCTGGCTGCGTCAGTAGTAGAGTCTGAGATAGCACCCATGCATATCTCAGACCACGCGGCGGTTTGGTTTACTTTTCAGCTAGAGGTGGCTTCTCCGCCGGCGCCGGCTTTCTTCCTTGATAGGAAGCTCCTGGAGAACGAGGACTTTTGTGCCTATATGCGTGGGAGTATTCAGGAATACTTTGAAGCAAACCTTCCCAAAGATACCTCCGGCTGGGCATGGTGGGAAGGATTTAAGGCCTTCTCCAGAGCTAGAATTACTAGTTTTAGTATTGGCCTTCGTAAGGCACAGAAAGCGAAGTTGGTTTTGTTGGAAGAGCAGATTAAGGCTGGAGAGCGCTTGTTAATCAACAGGACGGAGGCGGGTGTCCTGCTTCGGTTGCAGCGCCTCCGCTATCAGTACAATCAGATTTTGAGTGGGGAGGCAGAGCAAATTCTATCCCTGCAGAGGGCTAATTGCTATCTAGAGAATAACAAGGCAGGGAAGCTGTTGGCTAGCACCCTGAAGCCTCGGGCTAGGAGATCTAACATTCAAGTCTTAGTGAGCGACAATCAGGAGACACTTACGAGCAACGCTGCTATTGCAGAAGAGTTTCGGAGATTTTATGAGACATTGTATGCTTCTGAGTGTCGAGCCTCCGCAGAGGATTTTGCGGCTCTGTTTGGAGATACGGTTCATCCTTTAGTCACCTCCCAACAAGCGGACGGGTTAGACAGGGATATAACAGTCAAAGAGATATTAGAGGTTTTGAAAGGGGCAAGTAAGGGAAAGGCAGCAGGCCCAGATGGGCTCCCAACTGAGTTTTATCAAGTGTTTGTGTTAGACCTCGCCCCTTTTATGCTTGATTTCTTTAATAGCATGGAAGCCCAATTGCCTCACACGGGACTATTCAGCGATGCAGTGATAGTGGTTCTTGAGAAGCCCAGGAGGGATAATACGCGAGTGGGAAACTATAGGCCTATCTCATTGTTGAATGCCGATTACAAGGTGTTCTCAGCTATCTTGACCAAACGGCTAGCTCAGGTGGTGCCGGAGCTGATCCATGTATAGCTTCATTACCGGGTGAGCAACCTCGGATAACTCACGGCTATTGTTGGACCTGTTTTCTGTAGCAGTGTCGAGAGAGGAGCCGATGTTGGGACTCTCACTCGATGCCGAAAAAGCCTTCGATAGGCTAGAGTGGAACTTTTTGACTCTAGCATTGCAGTGGTATGGTATCGAGGAGCGGTTTATTCGATTTATTCAGGTATTGTATGCTCACCCTTCCGCTCAAGTGTTGGCAAATGGGGTTCTTTCGGCTCCTCTGCTCTTGTCTCGGGGGTCTAGGCAGGGATGCTCGCTTTCCCCTCTATTGTTTAATCTCGCCCTGGAGCCATTGCTTTTGAAGATTAGGCAATCCCAGGAAATACGGGGCATGCAAATAAGGGATCTGGAAGTCAAGCTTTCCGCCTTGCAGACGATCTCCTTCTTTTTGTGAGCCCATATTCGGTGGAAGGGTTGCTTAGCTTGATTGATCGGTATTCGAGACTGTCGGGATACAAGGTTAATTGGTCTAAGTCCTTGGCTTTCCCCTTGAATAAGCAGATGTGTAAAGCACTGATAGAACCTTGTGCGTTTGAGTGGCAGGCTACAGCTGTCAAGTACCTAGGGGTTCGGTTTTGCCTCGGGCTTGAGGAAACTATCCAGCTGAATATTAAGAACATAGAGGAGATGATTAAATCTTTCACGGTACAGTGGTCCCCCTTGCACCTCTCTTGGTGGGGCAGGTTGGAGTCTATCAAGATGGTGTTAACCCCCAAGATAAACTACATACTGGAGATGCTTCCATTGTGGTTTCCGCAATCATTTTACCGTTCTATCGATCGCTATCTATCCGGGTTTTTGTGGCAAAATAAAACGCCCAGGATAGCCCTCCGGAAGCTTAAGGCAGCGAAGAACAAGGGAGGGGTGCAGTTCCCTGATTTTTGTAACTATCACCATGCGTTTCGTCTTCGGCAGGGCGCGCTTTGGTTGGCACCGGAGAGCAAAGGTGCCAAGCCGATTTGGTTAGAGGTTGAGGAGTGGCTTGTCGCGCCTATTGGCCTGGAGTGGCTGATTGGTATGAAGCTCCCTGACGCCTTTCCAGCGGGAAGGGTAGTACGAGACACTCAAGACTCAGTGTGTGTTCTGGGATGAGTAGTGACAGAGGCTGGCTTAATGTCGGGCCGAATGCCCCTCTGGTTTAATTCGCGTTTTATGATTGCCCGTAAGGCGCTTAATTGGAGGGAATGGCAAGCGAAAGGGCTTTGGGCTTTAGGCCAATTGCTGAAGGGCAGGTGCTGGAAAGGTTTTGAGGACTTGCGGATGGAGTTTGGACTAGCGGGCAGCCAGTATTTCCGGTAGATGCAACTGCGGCATTGTTTGTCGCACGCCGGAGTTATACCTGGTGAAGTCGCAGAAGAGTGGCAGCTTCAGATAATTCTAGAACAGCACGCGGGGCTATGGGGGTCCTCCTCTAAATTGTATGCAACACTGAGGGAATGTGTTTCTGGAGACCTGTTGAAGCTGGAGAGAGCATGGGAGCGTGATCTGGGGGCTCCTGTATCTCAGGAGGGATGGGAAGCGATATGGGGTCCTGTGGGCTGGGTGACGCAAGGAGCTTCGATGCTTCAGTCGCTCTACTTCCTGGCGCATAGAGCTTTCATAACCCCTGTACGGCTCAGCAAGTGGGATGCGAGTAGAGCGGGTAGGTGCTGGTCTTGCAATATTGCGCAAGGGACTCTGCAACACATGTTGTTTGCTTGCCCTCACGTCCAGGTGTTTTGGCAGTCGGTATGGGGCAAGATGCTGAAAGTGTTAGATATACAAGGGCGGCTGTCCTGGCAGACTGTTTTCTTGCGATCTCAGGACCAGTCCTTACATGTCCCTCGGGATAAGTCCTTTCTGTTTGACTTTATGATGGCCGTTGCTATCAAGTTGATTTTGATTTACTGGAAGGACTCATCCCAATTGGGAGAGATACAATGGTGGAATATGGTTTGTTTATATGCGGGATATGAAAAAGGGCAGGAGTCACGTAGTAGGCGGAGGGTGAAGTCAAGGGTGGGTATAACCCAGGTAATGGGGGGTGGAAGACAAAATGAGAGGGTTAATAAGTGGAAATGCCTAGACGAGTTCGCCGCTTTGGCAAGATTCTGCTAAAGGTGGTGTCGGCTTGATTCAGCTGCGCAACTTTGTTGCTGTAGAGGTCTAGAGCTGTTCCGAGCCTGCTTCCTCCTGCCCATGGGGAGACGGGGGGGATGGGAGGGAGATGGGAGGGGAAGGGGGGGGGGAGGTGGGTAGCGGGGGTAGGGAGGGTATGAGAAGGAAGGGGAGCTTAGAGTATGGAGTGTGGAATTGTCATTCTAGTGTATTGTTGTATTGTGGTTGGTGTGAAAAATGTAAATAAACATATTAAAAAAAAAAAAAAAAAGAGGTAGCCAGATACCTGACTATTATGGGGGGAGACTTCAACCTCACGATGGACCCCTTGCTGGACTGGAGTCCTGTGAGAACTAATAAGGTTCCCAAAGCACACCCTATTCTTTTGTCACTGATGCAAGAATTAGACCTGGTAGATATATGGAGGTTGCAGCATCCTGTTGATAAGGAGTACACTTTTTTCTCCCCCCCCCCCCCCTCATAACTCAGTATCGCGCATAGATTTCTTCCTAGTTTCTAAGGGACTATGTTCCAGAATCAGTGAATCCAATATTCACGCTGCTCATATTTCTGATCATGCCGCAATCTCATTCTCCCTATTAGACTCAATGTGCTGCCCATCTCATACACGATGGCATTTTGACAGAACTCTTCTTAACAATCAGGAGTTTATGAAACCATAAAGGAGTATTTTCAGTTTAACTCGCCCCAGGACATTTCGGGATGAGCATAGTGGGAGGGTTTCAAAGCTAACATACGGGCCACCATAACCAGTTTTGCTATACGACAGGCCAAACAACATAAAGCAGAACTAGAAGCCTTGGATAGGCAGATCAAAGCGGGGGAACACATCCTAGTTCGGAAAACTGATCCTAACATTCTGACACGTTTACAATGCCTTAGATTTAGATATAACTTGATCCTAACTACTGAAGCTTCACAGAATATTCAGGTGCAGAAAGGGCAGTATTACTTGGAAGGCAATAGGGCTGGATGGTTACTAGCTAACTCGTTAAAAGGTCACAAAGAAGCTTCTCGCATCACTGCCTTAAGAGATCCCCAGGTGCAACAATTGATTGTCATGGGCACTGAAATTGCAGAAACCTTCCATCAATTTTATGTTCAGCTGTACTCCCCAGAGATAGAATTCTCTGAGGAAGCTTTTGAGAGATTACTGGCCGATGTTCAGAGGCCTATTCTGGATCAGGAAACAGCTGCAGTTCTTGATAGGCAGATCACGGTCATGGAAATTATCCAGGCCATTGATTATATGCAAGTGGGCAAGGCTGCCAGACCAGATGGCCTTCCGGTTGAATTTTATAGAACCTTTTCCAAAGCGCTAGGTCCATATCTTCAGCAATACTATAGGCTTCTCTTGGAAGCAGATGCCAAGACTGGAGCGTTTGCCTCTGCAAACATTGTGGTTCTTGAAAAACCTGGGAGGGACTTTGATCTGGTCAGCAACTATCGACCAATTTCGTTACTAAACGCAGACTATAAAATATTTGCTGCCACCTTGGCCGGTCGTCTTTCCAAATTAATTCCATTTATACTAACTCCTTCTAAATAAATAAATAAATCTTTGATCCATCCGGATCAATGTGGCTTCACAGGGGGATGCTCTACAGCTGACAATGCTAGAGTGTTTTGCCATGTCTTGGAAGGAGCAGAAGGAGGGGAGGGGGTCAAGATGGGTGGAAAAGAATAAGGGTCAATGCCCAGTATGGCTTGACTTGGAAGAGAGATTGACTGCTCCATTCCCCTTGAGTCTCCTCTCTGGCATGGTGCCTTTGGAGAGGTTGAAGTTCCATAGGGTTATAATGGACATCCAAAAGGCTTTCCAGCAGTTAGCGAGTGTAATTCCTTGGGGAAAATGCTTGCCAAGGCTTATTCCCATTTGGTATAGTTCCTTTTTAAAAATTCATCAAAGCCTGTTCACCTGGAAGCAATGATTTAGCAGGGGCATTTGGTCTATAGGACAACTGATATCTGAAGGCAGGTGGAAGCCTTTTGTGTGTCTACAGCGTGAATTTGACTTGCCTAAATCCTTATACTTTCAGTGGATTCAGCTGAGGCACTGTATAGAGAAATCCATTATCATTATCAGATCTCTACCTGAGGAACGGGGGTTACTTAATATTATAGGAACAGCCCAACAGGCCTCAGGGGTGGCTTCCTACTATTATCAGGTAGTAGCCCATCGTCCCTCTCCACATTCTACCGGCACTCAGTGGATATGGGAACATGATACTGGGGATACTTTCTCTCCGGAATCGTGGGGAAAATTTTGTGGTAAACTATTAAAGTTTCTCAATCCGCCTCTATCTCCCAGGCACTATTCTTCTTTGCGCACGGAGCCCATTTTACCCCGATAAAGGTCTCCAAGTGGGATAAGTCAGTTGGAAATATGTGTTGGTCTCAGGGCCGGCCCGTCCATTGAGCAAGAATGTTTTTTGCACAGGGCCCCGCGTTTCAGGGGGCCCCGCGCAAAGAACATTCTGCTTTTTTTCAAAATTAAATTAAAAAAAAAAAAAAGCTGGCTGCTACCACTGCCGCCGCGGCAGAAGCAGAATGGAGTGTCCCGCGGGGCCCCCTCTGCCCGGCTGAGTCCCTCCCTCCCTCCCTCTGCGACGGCTGAGCCCCTCTGTGCCAGCTTTCAGATTCGCGAAGGGAGAGTGTCTCCCTCGCGTCTCTGTTAAGCCTGCAGCGGCAGCAGTAGCAGCCAGCTTTTTTTTTTTTTTAAATTTTTCCTTGAGCCGATGGGGGGGGGGGGTTAGGACTGGTAATGGGCTATGGAGGGGGTTTGGACTGGAAATGGGTTGATGGGGGGCTAGGACTGGTATTGGGTTGGGGGGTTGCTAGGACTGGAAATGGGCTGATGGGGGGCTAGGACTGGAAATGGGCTGATGCAGGGACTAGAAGGGAATGGATGCTGGGTGAGGCTGGAACTAGAAGGGAGCTGATGTTGGGGGAGGATTAGAATGGGATGGGGCTGGGAGAGTAAAATGGAGAGGGGAAAAATATTTTGTGTGGGAGGGATGAAAAATCTACAATTGGCCGGGTATTGGGAGAGTAAGTGGGGATTGAGGATGGAGGGGTAAAATTTGAGTGGATGAAATAGGAATGAGGAAAGAGCAAAAGGAGAGAGATTAGTATGTTAAAACAGATACAGAGAGAGAATGGAAAAAAACTAGGAGAGAAGAAAGGACAAATGGACAGCAGACGATGGACAGTTAGCAGAAGACACGAAGAAACCAGAAGAAAGTGGCTGGAGCAATTGCAGCTGAAAAAAAATGCACAAAAGGTAGAAAAATATCTCTTTATTTTGAATTTATTAATTGGAATATGTCAGCTCTGGGAAATGTGCATCATTAACGTCTGTGCTTTGTTTAGTACAAGAGGAAATTAATTTATAGTTTTATTTCTACAGTGTTGTTGTACATTCCAAGTTTGGCTTTTGGGGTTCCCAGTTTAATTATTGTCTTCCTATTTCTAAATTGTGATTCCTTGTTTGGTGATGGTCTATGTTCTGCATGTGTAATTGAGCTGAGGTATTCTGTTTATGTAATTCCTATTTGACATTGCCACTTGTTCTCATGTATTGTTATTCTCTGAAATGTATTGGTTTAATATTTGCAGTGTTTCCTTTTGATAGGTAGAGTATGGTGCTTTGTGAGTCCTGGTAGTGCTGTTAGGATACGGCGGGTTTGCTATGGGTTCTAAATGGGCAGTGTTTGTACAAGTTCCTAATGTGTCTGGCGGTTGGCACTGGATTATAGTAATGTAGAAATCTTTTAGTCTTTCTTTATCCATACACTCATTAAGAGGCATGTTTACTAAAAATTAGTATATGGTAACATTATGCAAATTAATGCAAATGAGGCCTCTTATGCAAATGAGGCCCCGCACCGAGTCTCCGCACATGGCCCCGCACCCCCCTTGGGCCGCCCCTGGTTTGTCTTGTCAGAGGGATGTTGGCACTTTAAGGTATGTGGTATATGACTGCCCTAATGTTCAGTCCTACTGGATTTCGATTTGTAACCAAATCCAAGAGGTCTGGCACTGCATCTCGTAATTGCCAATTGGAAACACACAGCAGATCTCAGTTGGCACACATGGTGGAATCGTTTGTCTATGCTGTAAATATGAGCAGATGCCACGTTATGGCACAATTCCTATGCCTTCTACCTTGCTTAAATGGAAACCCCTATATGATTATATATCAAAAGCACAATATGTTGTGTATTATGGGGTAATCAATCAATCACGTTTGCACACGGTATAGGGCAGTTTTTTTGTGCCACCATAGCCCTTGCAAGCTTATTTCTTCATTTTTTTTTCTAATACCTTTCTAAGATGGTCACATGAAGAGGCAAGGGTTGGTGTTGGGGTAGGCTGTTAAGGTCTTTTTTTTTTTCTTATGTTCAAAGGGATGTATTATTTTAATTATAACCTTGTTTGTTTTTCTGTTGTAATTTTGTCTGAAAACATAAATAAAGAATTTTAAAAAATGCATAAGTTGGGAGTTCCTATGAAACTCATTTTCACTAACCAGTGATGATCAGATAGAATAATGTATCAAATCCATCAATACAACAACATCACCCTGTCCAGTAAACTGGATTAAAATAACCGGAACAGAGCTAACACCCTATATCCAAAAACTTGTCAATCTCTCCCTATCCCAAGGGCTAATGCCAACGGATCTACAGGAAGCCACCATCCGCCCAATCTTGAAACACTGCTCACTTGACAAGTGCTGCCCCAGCTCTTATAGACCAATATCAAGTCTCCCATTTTTATCCAAAGTAATAGAAGAATCGGGTCTACCACTGTGCATCCCGATTCCGATCAGGTGCACAGGGGCCTGGATGGACATGTTGGAATGTGCCTCATTGTCTCCAGTGGCACACTGTGATGCTGTTACTTTAATCTCTCATGAAGATTTAAAATACAACCTTTGAATATATATGCTGAGGTTTGTAGTGCAAGCCAGGAAAGCATCTACAGAGAGTTGGCTTGGAGTATTCCTGGTAGGAGGTTTGGTCTGCAGTGTATAACAATAAAGACAAACATAAGAACAAGGAAATGATGGTAGATAAACATCTAATGGCCTATCCATTCTGCCCATCCATAACAACCACTGAACTCTACAATCCCTTCTACTCTGAGAGATCCTCTGTGCTTGTCTCATGCTTTCTTGAATTCAGATATAGTCCTCATCTCCACTGGGAGGGCATTTCATGCATCCACATCCTTTCCATAAAGAAATATCCCCTTAAATTACTCCAGAGTCTGTCCACTTTCATCTTTATTCTCATGCCACATTGGAAAAATTCCAGGTGGGCAAACTATGGCTGACCAGTCAAAACCAGCCTGCTAGAACATTTTTTCTGACTCACCCTGGAAAACCAGTCTCTTGACAATATGGGCTAGATTTACCAGAACATGATTATGGTTTGTTGTGGAGGAGTAGCCCAGTGGTTAGAGCAACAGTCTAATATCCAAGAGATGATTTCCACTGACACGCCTTGTGAACTTGGGCAAGTCACTTTATCCTCCATTGCCTTGGAAGAAAAGGCCTGACGATCTACTTCTAGTCATACATTGCCAATAAAGCCCAGGGGCTGCTGGGTTGCCAGGAGTCAGCATTGACTTGAAGGCACTTAAAATAAAATGTGTGTTAAATTACATTAAGGAATGTTAGCCTGTCAATGTGTATTAGTAAATCCAGACTTGAGTATCTACATGGGAAATTTACTCAGGGTTTAGGATAGTCACCCCATTATGAGCTATACAATACACGATGACTTTCATTTAAATACCTTCACCAATCATTTTCTTTTTTTCAGATATATGTATCTAACCTCTTCAATGATATTTTTTATTTAGTTTTTAAGTTTTTATTAGAGTACTTTTCAAAATCTGTAATTAAAATGGAAAATACCACATTTTTCATATCTTGAATATGACCAGAGGAAGCACATTAAGCATGCTTAGAGCTTGATGTCTACAGAGAAAAAGAGCACTAAGCCAAGAACCAACTTCTACAATTAAGGGAGTAATTTTATAAAGGATTTGCACATATAAATCCTGCTTTAGGTGTGTAAAGATCCTCTTATAAAATCGTTCCACCGTTACCTGCATAAAATATGGGTGGTGATAAGAAGTCATGTACTTTTATATGACCCATGTATAGTCATGCTCAGAGGAGTTTGAGAAGAGCATGGGTTTTGGAAAAGTTTTCAAAAAGGAAGGGACGCATTTTGGTGATGTTATACATTAGAAAGGACAGTCTACATCCCTACAGTAGCAGTGGATGTGCTCTATTCTCTTCTATAGTATATGGCTCAAAAGTCCAATCCCTCCCCAGGCCTCCTAAATCAACATCTTTCCTCACAGTCTGCCTGCCTCCATTGCTTCCCTCCTTTCCTGTTGAATAGATTTCACGCCCTTATCAATAATCCCTCCCCCCAGCTCATCTTTCCAAAGCAGCCATCATGAGTGAGTGCAAGGATTAAATTAATGTGCGCTGATGACAAGCCACCATAGAGGCCCCTCCTGCTTCTCTGTTTTGCATGGGAGTCAGGGCCTGCGAGAATTTGATTTGAATGCTCACCTCTTCAAATCCAAGTTCAAGACCAGTTACAAATTCAGGTACAGTTTGGTAAACCCATGCTCCAGCAGGCTTGCAGTTTAAATTTACTAACCCTTATTTGTGTTAAATAACATAGATTAAAGCAGGTTTGTAAATCTAGACTAACTGAGGTAATGGAGAGTGAACATGACTTGCTAAAGGTCAAAAGAAGCATCAGATGGAGAAACAGGGTTTGAACCCTGGCACCCCACCTATTGCTCTCACAATTAGGTTACTCTTTCATGCCAAGAGTACTAAACTGGTGAGGAGGGATTGGATACTGAGCAGCCTGAGGAGTGAGGCTATGAATGGAAGTCACCGGCTAAGGGAAAAGGGAATGTGGCTCTGCGGGGGAGAGGGGGAAGAAGTGAATAGGGATCCAAGATAGGAGCAAATAAATGCATGTTTGCTTAATATCCAATACATTACTAATCTAGCCCTGCCTGTGAGAATGCACCAGAAGTTATGCTGAAGTGCTATTTGAATCCAGGAAAAGGTGCTGTATAATACAAAGGCAAAGGTTTTAAAACAAGAAGCTCTGCTGCCTCTTTCTCTGCCTTTCCATTGCTGTTATCTCACCAAATATACAGTTGTGGTCAACATTATCAGCACCCTTGCATTTTAGGTATGTTGTGTACAATATCTTGAGAAATAATTGGAAATATTCCAACTGTATGTCATCATAATATTTTAATAGTATGTTCAAGGGTATACAGCAAAAAAAAAGATGTCTATGCATCTTAGACATAGTAATTTCTGAGAAAAAAAATAAAATATGATCTGGACAGGATTAATGGCACCCTTCACTTATATTTTGTTGCACAACCCTTGGCAGTGATGACAGCCTCCAAACGTTTCTTGTAGCCATCTATAAATTTCACACATTTGCCTGCTGGTAGTTTCTCCAACTCTTCAATTGTGATTTGTTCCAGTTCATGAATGTTTCCAGGATTCCTTTCACCAATGGCAGATTTCAGCTCTTTCCAAAGGTTCTCGATTGGATTGAGATCAGGACTCATTACTGGCCAGTTTAAAACAGTCCATTTGTTCATTTTTAACCATTCTTTTGTACTTTTGGATGTATGTTTTAGGTCTTATCCTACGGGAGGACCCATGACCTTTGATCCAGACTTAGCTATCTGACACTAGATAGCACATTTCACGCCAAAATACCTTGGTATTCCTCTGACTTTATGATTCCTTTAATATGTTCCAGGCCTCCATTTTCTGAGGCAGCAAAACAGTCCCACAACACTATGGAACCTCCATCATATTTAACTGTAGGAAGGGTGTTTTTTTTTCCTTATAAGCTTCATTTCTTCACCTGTAAATGTATCGCTGGTCTGCTTTGCCAAGGAGCTCAGGTTTGGTTTCATCTGTCCATAGAACATTTATTTATTTATTTATTTATTTATTTAGTGTTCTTTTATACCGCACTCTTTTTCATCAGCGCGGTTTACATTAAACAGAAATACTCATTGCAAGCAACAAACTGTGATGAGTTTACATATAACAGGAGAATTCAACTGGGAATTTAACTTTGGGAAAACTTTGTACATATTTGTAAAAAAAAATTTTTTAAAAACTTAGTACGTATTTGTAATGAACCTGTATACTTATGGAGACTTTTTCCCAGAAGGATTGTGGTTTCTCAAGGTGGGTTTGGGCAAAGATCAGGCATGCTTTTTATGTCTGTCTTTGAGCACTGGGGTCCTCCTTGGCCTTCGTCCATGAAGTCCTTCCTTGTTTGGTGTGCAGCATATGGTGCAGATTGAAAGTACCACTCTAGGTCAGCCTTAAGTTCTTTGGATGTTCTATGTGGTGTTTTTCCGACAGTTTGCACTAACCTTCAAAGATTTCTTGGATTAATTTTTCTCTTCCCACCATGTCCAGGAAGGTTCTTGACAGTTCCAGAAGCATAAAACTTCTTAACAACAGTTTGAACTGTAGACACAGGAATCCCAAGGTCTTTGGTGATGGCCTTGTACCCCTTTGAAGTTTGGTGATAATGACTTTTCTGATGGTCTCAGGCAACTCTCTTGCCTTCACCATTGTGAAAATGGAACAGGGAGTGAATATGGCCATTTTAAATATTAGAGCCATCATTCATTGGTTGATTCAAGTCATGTGAGTACTGACAATTGATCACAGGTGCGTCTAATGTTACTGCAAAGGGAATGTTGTTCTTCTGTTCAAACTGATTTGAATTGTTTCTAAGGGTGCCAATAATTATGTCTTTGCAATGTCCCAGTTTTTATACTCTTTCCTACTCTTTCTTTTTTTAATTGGTTTTGTTTTATTTGATTCTTTTATGTGTCAAATATGTGTGCATCTATAGAGTCCAAAGCCATTTCATTGGCCATTTTTTTAGGAGATCTTGAACATTAAGGGCTTGAACTGCAAGGGTGCCAATAATGTTGACTACAACTATAAATCAGCAGGTTGGCATGCACCACCAGCATGAGCAATAGATTTAAAACACTGGAGGAAAGCTAGTAGCAATAAATTATACAAATATTTGCTATGGATTACTTCAAGAATGAGCAGACACAAGTGTTTGGAGGATTATTTTCATGCTGCAGGGCTCATTTTCATTCTCACGATAGACCAGTTGATCTCTAAGGCTCTTTTCATAATGAACCTGCCATAGGATTAGCAAGGAAACACTTGTGTTATTATAAAGTCTGTACACTTCCCTTTCAACCGCAGCTCCTCCTACATGACATTAACAAATTACTCTGCTCCCTGGTTCTCTCCCTCTAATCACGTCTTTCTATAATGTGAACCTGTGAATGACCCTGAACCAATAGGAGCTAAGATAAGATCTACTCTGTGCATAAACAACTATTACATTTTACTTGAATGACCTAGACTTCCTTCCTGAGGCAAGACAACAGGCATTTTATCTCTTCACTATCCCAGAACATCCTTTAAAAACTCTGCTTCCATCCACTTTTCTAGATTTGGGGAAAATAATTTAAAGAGCATGTCAAATGAAAATGCAAAATCTATCTAAAATAAAGTGCCTGCATACGAGTTTGAAATGAGGTGTGGCAGACATGGCATTCACAACTTTTCTGACCAGTTACTTCCCTGCCTCATCTCCTAACCAGATCTTGAAAATGAGACTTGTATTTCAGTGAAATATATAAGAAATGTTTCTTTTTCCCCCTTGAGATCCACCAATCAGTTTAAAATATAGGAGTAAAAAAGATCTAGTTTGAGTAAAAACAATTACTTGAACAATAAGGGGCTGATATTCAAAAAGCCGAAGTAAAAATGCTATGGACATGCCTTCATTTTTTTCAGACGTTCTGACTTGGTAACTCAGATTCCACTTGGATGTCATTTATAAAATGTGCCTTAGATGGTTCAGATTTAATAACGTAATAATGACTATGTTGCCAACAATGTTTCCTGCAGGCTGTATGGGAGTACTGTTGCACACAAATTTTTAACCACCATGCAGAGCCCGGCTTCCATCACTGCTGACTTCCACCCTGCAGCTCACCAAACCCTCTCCAACTTCCATCCAGCTTCTGGTACCACTTCCTCCCTGCAGCTCACCATATTCCTTGCTACCTTCATCTTGGGGTCCTGCTCTTCTTTTGTGGACAGAAGTACTTCACCCCTTATACTGTACCACCCCGTTGGATTTTTGCAGTCCAAATGCATGACTCTGCATTTTTTAACATTAAATCTCAGCTGCTAAATTCTCACCCATTCTTCAAGCTTTGCTAGATCCCTCCTCATATTATCTACTCCTTCCTGGGTGTCTACTTTATTGCAGATTTTGATATCAACCGCATAGAGGCAAATCTTACCCACCATCCCTTCTGCAATATCACTTACAAAAATGTTAAAAAGAATCAGACTAAGAACAGATCCCTGTGGTAGCATTCCTCTCCTCAGAGTAAGCTACATTTATGTTTATGTTTGTTTACTGAGACTTGATATACCGTATTTCAAACATCAAAGTGGTTTACATAAAATCAACAAAGAAAACGAAAAGAACACCAATTAAAAATCAGAACAAAGAGATTATAAAGGGAGGGAGTCATCCAGGGGAATAAGGGTTGGGGTAGCGCAGCTCTACGCAGGTTCTATGTTCAGGAGAGAGAGGCAGAAGGAGGGAGATCATAAACTAATTGAAAAATATGAGTTTTCAGGGCAGTCTTGAATCGAGAATAGGAAGTTTCCAGTCTGATTGCAGCCAGGAGAGAATTCCATAGAAGAGGACCTAAGAAATAAAAATCTGAGTGTCGAGTGTGTTCATAATGGGCTTGTGAAGGAAAGGGCAGATATAAATGAAAACTATGAATGGATCGGAGGAGTCAGGAAGCGGCATGTAAGATGAGCAAAGAGGAAACATAAGCTGGTATACCGGAATGTAAGATCTTATAAGTGAGCATTAAGACCTTGAACTGAATATGATGGGTAACAGAAAGCCAATGTGACTGAATAAGAAGAGGGGAAACATGACTGAATCTGGAAGTATGGTGTAGAAGACAGATTATGATGTTTTGCATGGATTGTAACCGTTTAAGCTGCAAATGTGGTAAACCTGCATAGTTGACATTGCAATACTCGATCTTTGAAATGACCAGCATGAGAAGAAGTGTATGGAGTGAAGATTCTGAAAGAAAGGAGCGAATTGAGGCGAATCTGGTGCATCATATGGAAACACCATTTCGCCACTGAGCTAATCTGGGCCTGAAAAGAGAGAGCAGTGTCCACAATGACTCCAAGGTAGCGCATAGAAGACATGAGGGGAATGGGAAAGGTGCCAAGTACAGGAGCGGTAGAAGGAGAAGAGGTAGATCCAATTAGCCAAATGGTGGATGTTTTGCTTGGATTCAGCTTTAGGCAATTGTCATAAAGCCAGGTAGCAATAAGAGACAGACATTTGTTAAGGGCAGATAAACCAGGGGCATTGGGATTTGTGTGGAACAGCAGCTGGATGTCATCTGCATAATAATATGCAGAGATACCCTGCTACTGGATAATGGTAACAAGAGGAGCCAGGAAAACATTAAAAAGAAGAGGTGCAAGAACTGATCCCTGTGGAATACCACAGGTGAGAGGAAAGGAGGAGGAACTACAACCCTGGGATGATACAAAATAGGACTGTTTAGAAAGGAAAGAGTGAAATCATTGTAGGACTGTACCCTTAATGCCGGTAGAAGATAAACATGAAAGTAAAGAGTGGTTCACCAGATCATAGTAACATAGTAACATAGTAAATGACAGCAGATAAAGACCAGTATGGTCCATCTAGTCTGCCCATTAAGATGGCAAGAGTAAGTGCACCTGCCACTCCATGCAGATCACGCCTCCCCAGATCGAATGCACATCATCAAGAACAGAAAGAATAATGGTTTCTGTATATGCCCCTCTCTGAAACCTGATTGTCTGAAGTGTAGATAATTGGTTTTCCTTAAATGAGTCAATGTCTGCTGAAACACCATTTTTTCTAAGATTTTCGAAAGGAAAGGAAGGTTAGAAACTGGATAGAAATGTTCAAGAAGGGATGGATCAAGACTGGAATTCTTCAGCAGAGGATGGACAATTGCAGTTTTTCAACACTGAGGAAAGATTCCAGTGTCTAAACCTTTTGAAAAGAGCGAGGACACAAAAGGAAGAAGGGTAAGTGAAGGTATTGTGATCCATGTGGAGGGAACAGGGTCCAGAGAACAAGTAGTTTCTGACAAGCCAGTAATGATGGTAGTGATAGTGGCTAGTGTAATAGGGCTAAAAGTGGACCATTGATGGGTCTGACATCGAGGAGGTGGCTTGGGTGAAACAGCATCTGAGAAAGAAGAGGATGCTATAGATGGGAATAAAGACTGTAGCATAGTGATCTTATCTGAGAAGAAATCAGCAAGCTGCTGAGCAGAGGGTTGAGGAAGCAAGGAAGGTTGGGGAATCTCTGTTAAATGAGAAACAGTAGAGAACAGCTGCTTAGGATGGTTCCTAGCAGTGGAGATAAGTTTGGTAAAGTAGCTGCACTTAGCAGAAGTGATAGCGGCTTTGTATGTAGAGTGGGATTGTTGGAATACAGAGAGGATTGACTCAGAGGGATCTCGGCATCAGAAGAGTTCTGCTCTACGGAGTTGACGATGTAGAAGTGAGAGAACCGAGTGGTACCAGGAATGTCAATGTGGTTTAAAGCAGAATGAAGATTCATGTCCCAGATGGAAGCCTGGTTATTGACAGGGAGATTTTAAAATTAGAGGGAAAGATGGAATCCACTGAGGGAAAAGAGGAGAGAGTCACATCAGAGATGTGATGCTGCATGGTAGAGACGGGAACAGGAATGTTAGCAACAATGAGATGGGACTTAAAATGAAAAAAGACCAGGAAAGGATCTGTCCATGGCAAGGGAATGGGAGGGTTTACCGAAATAGCAGTGGGAGAGGAGGAGGAAGTGCAGATAAGATCCAAGGTATGGCTGCCATATGGGTTGGGTACAAGACATGTTGTCAAAGAGAAAGATGTGTAAATAAAGACATAAATTGATGAACATGGGGTCTAGTGGAATTGTTGATATGGAAATTGAAATCGCTGAGGATAAGAATACCAGGGAAGGAAGTAGAGATCTAAATGAGAGTGGTTTGTAAAGACTCCCAGAGGTCAGCTGACAGGGAGGGAGGAACATAGGGTAGAAGAGCAGTGAAATTAAAAGGCGAGTGAAAGTGGGCTAAAAGGGAGGAGGAGGGGACCTCAGTGATGCTGTCATGAAATAATAAGGTAATAAGAGGAAGGAATGGCCTAGTGGTTGGGGCAAGTTGCCTCAGGCTGGAGGGCTGGGGGTTCAAATTCCACTGGAAGGCAACAACCTTGGGCCAGAGGGACTGGAGTTTCTAATCCAACAGGCAGTCCTTGTGGCTTTGGGCAAGCCGATTAACTCTCTGTTGCCTCAGGTACAAAATGTAGATTGTGAGCCTTTTGGGGACAAGGGAAATATATCCCATACATGAATGTATACTGCTTTGACCCGGTTAAAAGCGGTATATAAGCATTACTAAATAAATAAATAACCCTCCCCCCGTCCCACCCATCTCGGAGGAGCTAGACTTAAATGGGTAAGAGGGAGACAGCGATAGAAGAAGGGTTCCTCTCATTCCCTTTTCCATGTCTATGTTAAGAACAGCAAGTCAAGAGAGAATTCCCCAAAGAGATTAAAAACCAGCACAGATTTTGAGCGAATCGAGCAACAGTTCACCAAAGCACCTGAAAGGGTAGAAAAGGAGGGGAACGAAGGGCAGAGACCAGCAGAGCTCAATAAACACGTGGAGAGGGGGCAAGGAATGAACATGGGGGGGGGGCAGTAAAGAAAGTCCTTTCCCCATGTGCGCAGCTGAGGACCAAAATCCAAAGGGATAGGATAGGACATAGAGAGCATGGCCATTAAGCACACCAGAGCTGGGAAAATTGTCAGTTTCAGGCCTCATAGGATAGCCACCATAGAGCTGAGGACGTTCTGATAGAGTAGGCAATTACAGCTGATAGGGTTGAAAGCGCCAAGGAGCGCGCCCAAGGAGCATGGCACGGAGCGCCGGGATGGTGCCTTTACACAGTGGAGGCAGGATCACCTGTTGGGTCACGTAACCCAATTCAGTTGTCAGGTCCAGAAGTGGTGACTGGTGAGAATCAGCCACAGAGCAGGAAACTGGAAGCTGGGAGCTGTTGGGTCACATGACCCAAAGTGGTTGTCAGGTCAGGAAGCGGTGACCAGTGAGAATCAGGCACAGAGCAGGAAACTGGAAGCTGGGAGCTGTTGGGTCATGATATTTACCAATATCCTTTGTTGCCTCCCGCTCAACCAATTTCTAACCCACTCAGTCACTTTAGATCCATCCCTAGAGTATTCAATTTATTTATAAGTTGCCTGTCTGGAACAGTGTCAAAGGCTTTATTGCTGCCATGGTTATTTTGATTCCCAAGAAGGGTAAGGATCGAGAGGATGTTGAGGCTTATTGACCAATTTCCTTTATTAATGTGGATATGAATGTTTTGGCTAAAATCTTGCAACTGCGGTTAGAAGCTTATTTGCCTCTTTTGGTATATCAAGACCAGACCGGCTTAATTTGCAGTTGCTCGTCCACTGATAATACCCAGTATTTGTTTCGCCTGTTGTAGCTGAAGGAGAAAGGTTTTTGGGCATAGTGGTGTCTCTTAATGCAAATAAGGCCTTTGACCGGCTAACTTAGCCTTTTATGTTTGCTGTCTTATGGCGGTTTGGCCTTCCCGATTCCTTTTTGGGGTGGGTCTCTGCCATTTATTCAGTTCCTAATGCCTGTCTCTTAGTTAATGGAGCATTTACTGCTGGTTTTCCTTTTCACTGTGTTACAAATCAGGGCTATCCCTTGTCCCCAGCTATGGAACCTTTTGCATGCTTTGTATGTGTGATGTGCAATATATCTAGGTTTTTGGTAGACGGATATGAGCATACAATTTCTCTCTACACTGATGATGTACTGTTGTTTTTGAATAGGCTAGATTCCTTGAGGGAAGGCCCTATAACAATTATTGCTGGACTTTGGGGAGGTTAAGGGCTACAAAGTTAATTGGTTAAAATCAGAGTTGTGGGTTCTGGGTTTGAGGCAGAGTCTCCCTACGGCATTGTGTCCCTTTAGTTAGGTTGTTGGTAAGTGCCGTCAAGTCAGTGTTGTCATGGGGTAGATCAGTCAGAGCCTATGGAGATAGATAAAGCTGAGCAAAACAGATCTAACACTGACAGCTCAGTGCAGCACATGGCTCAGAGTTGCTATAGGCAACATACACAAACGGCAACACAAGGTGTGAGAGCACGCCCAAATAGCAAGCTAGCTCACAGCTCATTAGATAATGAGGGGCAGCTGGGAGGGGGCGGAGCCCAAGCAAACACCAAGTCACACGCAGATAAAATTCACTTACCGGAGGTTAGTGAGGAGAGACCACGGGAGAGACCACAAGAGAGACCACGAGGGAAATACAGCACCTTTGGTAGCTGGGAGAGAACAGCTGGTACCTGGAGGACGGGAGGAACTTGGAAACCCGGTAGAACCAGAGCAGCTGAAGAAGCCCCGAGGAACTGCTTCAAAGAGCAGGGCACAGCTAAGCAAAAGCCCAGTGAACTTTGCCAGGAAGAGGGCAGAGGAGATATTCCTGGACCCACGCTTAGGAAAGCCAACCTACCAAGTAACAGATACAAGGAGGGAGAGAGCTTCTACCCTGAAGGGAGTTTCAGGCCCAAGGGAAAACAGAGAGAGAAAAGCAGTAAAACACTTTCGTCTTGGCAGGGCTCTGCTGTACCGAGAAACTCCGAGCAGAGAGTGTGTAAAGGTAGGCTTATTGCTTCTAATAGAAGAGATATAGAAAGTGAAGAATTTCCCTGCCCTTACCAAGAGTTATGTGGCTCTCAAAATAGAAACTCCAGAGAATGCGGTAATTTCCCATTCTACTCTAGCTGTGAGGAGGAGGGGAACACTCTCAGCCGTACAGAGAGACTGTTTAAGAATAACGTGAGTTGCAATCCAAAAGGACTTTTATCAGAAGAGGAGTGTGAAGAAATGCAATGTGATTTATATGAGGAGCTTGCTTCTGAGAATTGTATGGACTGTACATTTACTTTGTCTGATGAAATCACTTCTTTATGCTGAAGAGGTTTCTGGAAGTTTTGCTAAGGAAAGGAAGTGAGGAAACTTACCTTGAGTGAAAAGGACTGTTTAAACTACCTTTTTCTGTTCCACTGTTAAGCTGACAATAAGCAGTATTTTTGTTCCGGTTGTTCCTTTTATTTTGTACCAGCTGTATGGTCATTTTGTTCTTATATCCATTGCTTTGAAAATCCACCCGGGAAGGGGAAATAAAAAGTCCTGTCTTAAGCCTTGCTACTCGACTACAACTTAATTCTTTCGTTAGCTTGTGGGACTACAACTCCCAGAGGGCATTGCAATGCCTTTTGTACCACTCCCCTTGCTACTTAAGAGAACGCCTCGATGAAATACCCACACTTTTAGCCTCTGGGGACCTTCACGGGTGACAGTGTCAACTTATAGCAACCCTCTGGATAGCGGTCCTAAACTGTGTTCGGTCTTCGGTCAGGCGTCACATTGTTGACTGAGTGGCACCCATAGCTGCTGTTATTGTATCGATCCATCTCATTGCTGGCCTTCCTCTTTTGCATTGGCCTTCTACCTTGCCAAGCATGATATCTTTCTCTAATGATCTCTCTCTTTGCATGATGTGTACAAAGTATGAAAGTTGAAGTTTTGTCATCTGAGCTTTTAAAGAAAGCTATCTGCTTTCAAATATCTGGGTCTTGAGATTCCCCTTCAGGTGTGGGATCTATTTAAAGTGAATTATGGGCCATTGTTGTACCAAATAGAAAGAGATTTAAGATAATGGGTTGACTTGCCCTTATCGTGGGGCAGCTGCATTAATTTAGTTAAGATGGATGTTTTTCCCTGTCTAAGGTATCTGTTTCAACACCTGCCCTGTAGAGTATCGGGGATAGTATTCCAAAATGTTTATGGGTGACTCCCTAGTTTTATGTGGCATCATTGTAGTGCTCAGATTGCATTTACTACCCTGTACTGGCCCAAATGTGAGGGGGGTCATGAGTTTACCCAACCTGAAACTTTACTATTGAGCAGCAAGATTGGTTGCGGTTAAACATTGGTTTCAATGTGTGCTGGCAGAACCAAGCTGGCTCCATCTGGAAAAGGCTCAAATAGAGGGCTTAACCATACCTCTTTTACTCACTTCAGATGGGACCAGTATAGCAGTTTGCCATCTCTTACAGAAAATCTTTGTTTTAGCCCCTATGCTTAAAGTTTGGTGTCACATTCATAGATTTTTACATATTCTGATGGAGGAGTTTTCTCTGCTGGCCCCGATTAGAAAGAATCCACAACTGTCCTATTTTATCTTTTATCCTGAGATGAGTCACTGGGAGATCCAGAGACTACATATTGTTTGGCAATTGGGTATTGGTGAGGTTTTACATGACTTTAATATCTTGTGTAGGGGGAGTTTTTCCCTTGACCCTTCTACCTGGTCTCTCTATCTTCAAATGTGAGAGGCGATTCATCGCCTTTGGGCTCGGTGTTGGTGCTACCATGCCTTTTGAAAGAATTCTTTGTGTGGTGGATGATGGCAGGAAATGTTTTTTGGTGCTTTATTGACAGTTGCTGGTGGTGGATTCTCCCTTGCCCTGCGTTCAGCATCTCATGGAGTGTTGGAAAGCAGATCTGCAGATTGACTTTGATGACTAAAGTTGGGACGTGATCTGGGCATCTGCACATTCTGTCTCCATGTTTTGCTGGAGGGTGGAATTAATGGTGTGCTTGCTACATCAGACTTATCACTCTTCGATGTTTTGTGTGTGCCATGTGGGTATCATGTTGGGAGCATGTTTGCGTGTTCGTGGTCTTTTGGCTGATTTTTTCCACATGTGGTGGACTTGCCCATTAGTTTCTGCTTTCTGGGCACGAGTCCATGGAATGTTAGAGGAGATGCTGGGGCAACAGGTACCCTTCATGCCTCAGTTCTGTGTAGTGGGCTACTGGTGTGATGTGGATGTTCCCTATGCCAAGCAGACTCTGGTCTTTTGGAAGACTATGCCTCCCTTTGTGGGATGGCTTACAAAAGTGTCTGAGATTGCTCAGCTTGAAAGGCTATCCTGCTGCGTGTGGGGCATAGTTGATCAATATGATGTTATTTGGGGGAAGTACTGGAAATGGAGGGTGGGGTGGGCAGGGGTGTAGTTTTCTAAGGAAATTGTCATGTGAGTGGGTATGTTGATGGATTTTGTCTGAAGGGGCTTTGATGTTATTGAGTCATTTAAAGTTTTGCAATGTTGTTTGTCTGACTCTTCGGTAGATCTGCTTTGTATATGTCTGGAGTGTACTACATGGCTGGTTTAAATACAATGTTTTTAAATAAAAAAGGCTTTCCTGAAATCGTGAAATCTAACTAAGCACATCACATTTAGGACTTTCCCTCAGCTCAACTCTCTGGCCACCCAGTCAAATACATGAATTAGATTTGTCTGACAAGACCTACATTATCTGTAGTAAAGCCATGCTGCCTTGGATCCTGCAATCCATTGGACTCCAAAAACCTCACTATCCTCTATTTTAGCAGCGTTTCTATTAATTTACTCACCACAGAGGTCATACTAATTGGCCTGTAGTTCCCAACCTCACCTTTACTTCTGCTTTAGTGTAAAGGGACCATATGCACCCTTCTGCAGTCCTCTGGGACCACCCCTGACTCTAAAGAAGCATTGAAAAGGACAAAAACATATGACCAAATTCTGGCTTTATAAAATGTTATATGGCCAAAATTCTGGCCAGTCCACAAAAAACATACTGCCTATCTCTCTAAAAAACAAGAAAACCACATAAGGGCAAGAAGGTAAAAGAGTCCTTTAATAACAGACCCCTACACGGCCATGTTTCGGCGTTGCCTTCATCAGGGGGTACTTATTGTTGATTATCATGAGTGTGTAAATGCAATGCTGAGATGAATCAATTAGATCAATTCCAATAATGTAGGCACAAACTGCTGGAAATCCAAATCGGCTTTCTGTGGTTTTCAAAATTCTGGCTATACAGAAAGAGGTGTCACTTTGGCCTGGTTGAGGGTATTTAGCCCTGAATAGCTTAATTTAACCATGTAGTTGGCATGCCGAAACAGCTGGTCTAATTTTAAAAGGTCAAGTTACCCATTTGAAGTTATGCTGGCTGCTGTACCCCAGTTCCCTGCTGTTGCGATGCCCATCTCAGCCACCTAAGATAACTCTCGATTTGCTTGCTACCGTGCCCTGGTTCCTTGTTGTTGCTACGCCTATCTCAGATCTTGAACATAACTCTCCACTTGATTGCTCGCCATCGTGCCACAGTTCCTTGCTGCTGCCATGCCCAATTTGGCCTCTGAAGATAACTCTCAGTTTGGCAGCTTGCCATCATGATCCAGTTCCGTTTTTGCCACACCTATCCCAGACCCTGAAGATAACTCTTGGTTTGACTGCTTGCTGCCATGCCCCAGTTCCCTGCTGTTACCATGACCATCCTGGCCCATTAAGGTGACATCAGATGCCCCAGCATCTATAACTGTGGCATTTGTACCATGGTGGCGCATTCTGGCAGTGAACACCAGAGAAGCACACCTGAGGAGCAGATCCTGCTCTATGGGCAAGCTCCTTGGAGAGACTCCTGGGGGCATACATTTTTGGGACCATTACCTCCCCCCCCCTTCCTTCCTTTTACTCTTAGCATTCACCAAACCGTCTATTTTTATCATCTTGCTCCTCATAATCCTGGTGCTGTGGATGTAACCTCAGCCCCATCCCAGTCTATTCCTGTGCTATGGGTTCATCATCCTCTTCCATCAAGACATTCTCCCTTGTCTTAAGTCAACTCCTAACAATTCTATGAACACCTCATTTTTCCAAGTTGGTTTATTTTGGTTCTACGATGCCTTATCTTCATGATCTCTTTGTTGATTCATAATTCGATATCTTCTTAACACTGAGAAGTCTCATACCCTATGGATCACTAAAGGTTCTACCATTCCTAGAGCCAGTCCCGGAATCCATGGCACTTTCATTTCCCTGGGAACCACCTTCATCCATTTAGGGATCATTTTGGACTCACAGTTATCATTTGATTCGCAAGTGGCAGCAACTGTCAATTAAGCCATTTATGTCTTTTCAGATTGTACATACCCCCATCCACGCACTAGTAATGTCACATCTCAACCATTGCAATACCGTTTACTGTGGCCTCCGATCCTCTAATCTTAAAACACTAGAGATAATACAAAACACAGCAATCTGACTTTTAACTAGTGCCTCCAGATAAGACATTACCCCCCAATTCTTTAAGCATCACTGGCTCCCTCTGACAGGGGATTCTCTGTCACCTCTTCTGTTGTGTGGTGCTTAATCCAATGAGTACTCTCATCAACTCTTTGGGATACGGATTTAGCCTGAATCCTAAAGAAGGTAACAATCCAGAAACAACATCTCATTTATTATTTGTATAGTTCCAGCAACTAACAATTAGCAGAACAACTCCGTGTGGTGAAAAGCTTTTCTGATGAAATCAGGATGACCTTTGGCCTAGACAAATGTGCTCAGGCAACTATTTTAGAGGAAAATTGAGCAAAACAGAAAACATCTCCCTGGCCGAAGGCTGTGATATCAAGGACCTTGAACAGGAAAGCTTATATAAGTATCTTGGAGAAGAGGAAGGAACGATACTCAAGCAGAAATTACTGATAGAAAAGATCAGTAAAGAATACCACAAGAGATTAAAATCATTATTGAAAGTGCTTTAACATCCGGAATAATATACAAGCCATCAATCAGCTAGCAATTCCTGTACTTTCATACAGCTTTAGGATTGTGAACTGGACTCTTAAAGATCTGAAAAACTGGATGTGCAAACACAAAAACTCATTCATGAAGTGATTTACAAGAATCAGTGTATGCCAAGACTGTACATCCCTAGAAATGAAGGAGGACTAGGACTCATAGAGATTACATACAGAGCTACTATCAGAGGCCTCCGGCTTACTGTAACTGCATCCTTGGATCCAAATACACAAAAAGTGTCCAAAATCTGTTTCCATCATTAAACTTGGACAAGTGTTCTGACGACTAGAAGGAATGGGTGAAAAGTTACAAGCATGCACAGGGAAGGAAATAACAGAATTTGTAAAGCAAGAGAAAAAACTCTTTAAAGAATTAGATCAACAAACAAGGAAAAACAAGAGGCAGATGCACAAATACAGTGGGGACTACAGAGTGTTGCTCCAGGAACCCTTTGTCGATCAAGAATGGACACATGAATGGTTAAGGAGGTGTGAACTGAAACGAAAGGATGAGAGGTTGATAGTTGCAGCAGCTTATGGACAAGATGATTTACAATGCGTATTGAAAAAACTGGCAACACAGACATATGTTGATTCTGTAAAAAATACCTGGAAACCGTGACTCACCTCCTAGCTGGCTGTGAAATTCTAATGTCAGAAAACTTCTATACAGAAGGACATAATAAAGTAGTGCACCTCATCCACTGGAGACTCTGTAAGCACTACAACATCACTGTGCCCGAAAAGTACTGGGATTATGACCCTAAGGGGCATGTTTACTAAAAACCGCTAATTAGCGCGCCGCAAAATAGCGCACTAAAAGCGGTACTTAAGAGCGCTTAAATGCCCCGCAAACGTGCGATGAAGCCCCGCACACTTGCGCGTCACAGTAACGGGTGCCGCACAAGTACGTGCCCGCAAATGTCCAATAGAGGCGTGGAAAGGCTAACGGAGGGCGGAGGAAGGCCCCGGAGGGGCGGAGAGAAGGGGTTAATGGGCGGGGAAGGGGAGGGGAGAGGCGCCCCGCACATTATCGGGGCTGAATTTCCAAAAAAAAATAGCGCGAGTGAATCACTCGCGTTAGAATGCATTTAAAGGGAAGAGAAACCATTTACGTCAGCAATGTACAGCAAAACCGGGGAAACCTGCAAAACGTGAGCAGTGTGATACATGTGCACAGCACAAAAGTGCAATTATAAATAGAAAATGACCACCACAAAAATATGAAAAATAGTAATTCAGTTGGGGAACAGTTATAGTGATTGGCAAAACTAGATAACACACCCAGGAAAGCTCCAAAAAAAAAGGAAATGATTTATGGAAAGGTGTACGGAGCGGAGACTCGTCCAAAAAACATTTCCCTTTTTCTGGAGCTGTCCTGGGAGTGTTATCTAGGGTTGCCCATTAATATCACTGTTGCCCAGCTTGGGTATATGTTTTCCCCTTTGTTCTGTGGTCATTCCCGGGTTTTATTTGCACGTTTGTCACCACACAGGGTGAAGGAGCCCACAGTAAAAATGCATACAGCAGGGTTTGTGACTCCATCCTGCCAGGTTTACTACCTCCAGGGGCTGCACTGTCTCTGTGGCCATAGTGTGGTGCAGAGGACATAGCCATGACCTCTAGGACTAGAAGGCCAGAGGTTTAAATCCCAGCTGGGGCACTTGCCAGCCCCATCCATATATTTTACCCACCACTAAACATAGATAGAGCAGACACCCCTGTATTGCAGGGAACATAAGCATGGGGGAAACACCCATATGTTACTCAACACCGCACACACACCACAACAATGGGCATACCTACAGCCAAGTCCCCCAAATGCAGTCCCGTACTGCCACATTGCAATCAGGTCATCTGCTTTTCCTGAGAGAAGCTCATGCCAGCATGTTGGCGCACGAGTACATGTGGTGCAGGGGGCAGTGGCAGCTAGCCACAGAGGACAGAGGCCAAGCCATGTGCATGCTGGCACAGTCCACTGCAACACACAGGCCCTGCCGGATCCACAGGCATGGACGTTCCAGGGAATCCAGCCAATCTGTGGCTACAAGGTGGTGCAGTGCACACAGACAGTGCATACAAGAACAGAAGGTCACAGGTTCAAAGCCCAGCTGGGGCTACCGCCAATCCTTACCACATATTTTTCCCACAGCTACACAGTGATAGTAAGGACAAACCTTTCATGGCGAGGACATATGCAATGGTACTACGTCTATCTTTTACCGCACTGAGCACAGACACCATGTACAGGGGCAGTACCTAGAGCAGAATCTCCCAAATGCAGTCCTGGTGGGCCACACACCAGTCAGGGTCCATGCTGCCACTCATACAAATGCCTGTGCTGTATATCTATGCACCACCCCCATGGCATGTAGACGTAGCTCATGCATATTCATGAGGAACAGCAGGTAAACCCGATCAGTGTGATGCAAACCTGGACTGGAGTTGGGAATCTCTGCCGTAAAGCAGCAGCCAACAGGGGCAGACACACCCACACCCACACCCACAGGCCCCATTGGCCAATGTCTCCTGGAGAGGCAGAACATTGGACCCTGCGTGCATCTCCCAATACTAGCACCTGCATACCCTAGCAATGGAACCCTACACCTGAGGTATACGGTACACAGCTCTGAGACGCTTGCTAGGAGTACTGGCAGATAGATATCCATACGTTACGCACATACTGCTAGTTGACCCCATCCGAACAATCTGTTTGGTGTTTGCGGTGCGTGCTCCAGCCCTTGCCTCTGACGGTGTTTAACACCCTGGGGAGTGACCCCCAGCAGTACTGCGTAGCATATCCATGCCTTGCCGTGCCCAGCACCGGTTTGGTGGGCAAGGCTAATTACCTCCTCAATAGTAGCACCATGATGGCATAGGTGTGGAATTGTGTGTCTGTCTATACAGTGGGTGTTGACTGCATGCCCCTTCCACAGCCCACACTGCCAACACTGTTGCCAGTATTGGCCTGCCAATGTGCATAATGAGTAGCAAGGGACCATGGGTATATCTCAGACAGAGTGGATTGACCAGGATGCAGCTGCACAGGGCATAGGGCACTGGCAGGGGCATGGTAGTGCCCAGCCACCACCTACACAGACAGGGTGACCTCTGTATGTGCTGCTGGGGGATCACTCTCACCCTGAGTGTGCAGTGACGGCAGCATGGCTAGGCACCCCCATAGTTCTATATTGTGATTCTCCCATGTGATATGTATGGGTGTCCTGTATGTGCTGCCACCCCAGTTGTGGGTGCATGCATGTCCATCAGGACCAGCCAGCAGACTGTTCACAGCTGATATGTGTTGTGATGGAGTGCCTTGCAGGGTGCAGTGGCTGATGGCTTGCTGCAGGTGAATATCAGATAGTGGTGGGGGTGCATCTTTGAATATCCCGGCCTAATGTCTGTCTGATATTGTGTTATGGATATGTGTGGAGCTGCTTGGACTGCCCTGTAGGGTGTCTGTTCCCTAGCAGGACTGGGGTTGATGGTCCACTCTACTGCCATCGGGGTGGGGGATCTGTTGAGGGGAAGCCCTGTTTTATCCACCTGGGGGTCCATGGGGTGGGGGTCCCCACTAACTGAGCCAGACAGAGATCTCCAAAATGTTTATGCAGCACCTACCTATTCCACAGATTATTGCTGCTTTGGAGCTCTGACATGGCCGCGGCTGGTGTTGTGGACCTGGTCCTGGGCGCAACATCTCACACTCAGGGTGAGCACAGTAACCGCACAATGTGATGGTGTTTAGCTACTCTTTGCCGTTTGTCCACCCACTCAGGACACCCTACCAGGCCGAGGTGCTGTGTGGGTGCACACGGACACTTCCCCCTACCAGGCCGGGGAGCTTTAGGGGTGCATTTCCCATCCTGTGTTCAATCGTGGACAGCTGATTTGCATGTGCAGTGCATCATGGGTATGGGTGGTTCACAACAGCAGACTGTCAGTGAGTTGACGTACAGGCTATCTGCAGCCAGCCAGGGGCTGCTTGCAGCTATAGAGCTGTAGCCCAATGGTTATGTCACTGCCTGTGCAGCCAGATGTCATGGGTTCCAACCCCCAGTGGGGTTATGTGATAGGGGTGTCCACAGATTTATTTTAATTTACTGTACATATGTTGCTGCCAGCAATACCACCCTCAGCGTACTGTACCCATAAGGTGCCTCTGAGGGTGCTTTATGGGGTGCCCTATAGGGCACGTTACGGTTGCCAGCCATATAGGGTGCACTATACATTATCCTGTGTCGCAACATACATGCTGCCCTATAGGGGACATTCTAGGGTGCCTTGGCGGACGGTGCACTGTAACATGTGCCTTATGGGCCGCCTTATATTAATATGCTGTGAGAGTGCGTTTGCTAGTAGTTATCACAAAATAAAATTAGAAAGCCTCCTACAGCACTCCACAACATATAACATACTGCCTCAGCTAGCCTATTTCACTGGGCATTGTGAGGGATCGAACCCCTGGTCCCTGCACCATTGGTCAGTGTCTTAACCATTGTGCTGTGGCTGTTTTCCTTTACTTTGGCATCAGCGCGCCACCTTATGCCCATCAGCGCACCACCTCCTGCTGCCCACAATTAGTGCGCCGCCTTGTGTCGCCCAAAATGAACAGTGCGCCGCCCAAAAAGAACAGTGCGCCGCCTTGTGCTGCCCAGATAGTACAGTGCGCCGCCTTATGCCATACAAAAGGAACAGTGTGCCGCCTTATGCCGTCCAAAAGTACTTTGCCTCCTGAACCACTTTTACACATTCAAGGTGTTGCCTCAGCTGGCCTTTTTGTTGCGCACAATGGGGGATTGAACCTGTGGACCCTGCACCATTGGTTAGTGTGTTCACTGTTGTGCTACAGCTCTGTTCTGATATGTGCTCAGCAGCGCCCCACTTAGCCTTCCCACGCGCTAATGTGGGCCCCGCAAATTAGCGCGACGCGCACACGTACGGTAGGGGTTTTTTCTTCATTCTGCCTGAACCGCCCACTCCTTATATGGCACACGCACACTACCGCAGCCCCGCACATTAGGAATGTTTAGTAAACATGCCCCTAAGAGAATTACAGAGAATGAGGAGTTTATGATCACCTGGGATACTCCCATTCTGACCGATAAAAAGTTGGATGCGAGGAAGCCGGATATAGTTGTTAAGGAGAAAAACATCAGAACAGAAGTGATAATAGAGGTGTTAGTTCGAAGCGACTACTCTGTGAATTGCGTGGAGAGGTAGAAGATCCTGAAATACCAAGAAATGCAGTCAGAGACCAAGAAAATGTGGCAGAAAGATACAGAAATATTTCCCATCGTGTTGGATGCCACAGGCTTGATAAAGAAGAATTTCCAAGCACATCGTGACAAACTACCCATGCATGTTATATCTTACAGGTTCCAGCAGGAGGCTCTCTTTAGTGCAATGCAAGCAGTAAATTTTAGAAACAGATCATATTCCACATACCCTGGCTTAGAAATGAGGTTCACAACTGCCATGGTAAGCTCAAAACTAACCCATTTAGAGAAACTGCCCTGAGACACACCATTTACTATTTATAGGTGACCTGAAGTTCTACAGTTCCAGTGACCAACAATTAGCAGAGCAACTCTGTGTAGTGAAAAGCATTTCTGATGACATTAGGATGACCTTTGGCCTAGACAAATGTGCTAAGGCAACTTTTTTTTAGAGGAAAATTGAGTAAGACAGAAAAAAATCTCCCTGGCTGAGGGGAACTTGAACAAGAAAGCATATATAAATATCCTGGAGTAGAGGAAGGAACTACATTCAAGCAGAAATTACTGAGAGAAAATATCAGTAAATAGTACTATAGAAGGTTAAAATTATTATTGAAAAGTGCCTTAACCTCACAGAATAAGATACAAGTCATCAATCATCTGGCAATTCCTATACACTTAAACAGCTTTGGGACTGTATACTGGCCTCTTAAAGATCTTGAAATGCTGGATGTGTGAATAAGAAAACTCTTCCATCCCCCTGAGATAATTTACAAGAATCAGTGTATGCCAAGACTGTACATTCCTAGAGCTGAAAGACGGCTAGGCCTCATAGAGATATTTTTAAATATAGAGAGCTACAGCCATAGGTCTCTAGGCCTACCTAACAACACCATAGGATCCAAATATACAAAAAGTGCTGAAATATGAAAGTAAACATCCAGAATCTGTCTCTATCATCAAATGTGGACAAGCATTCCGACAACTAGAGGAAATGAGTGAGAATCCACAAGCACACACAGGAAAGGAAGCATCAGAATTTAATAAACAAGGAATCAGTTCAGCAAACAAGGAAAAACAAGTGGCAAATGCACAAATACAGAGGGAAATATAAAATGTTACTCCAGGAACCCTTTGTTGATCACAAATGGACACATGAATGGTTAAGGAATTGAAACCAAAGGATGAGAGATTGACAGTTGCAGCCCAGGATATCAGATTATGAACGAGATGGTTTACAGCAAGCATTGAAAGAATTGGCAACACAGACATATGCCGATTCTGTAAGAAACATTTGGAAACAGTGACTCACCCCATGGCTGGCTGTGAAGTTCTGATGGTGGAAAATTTCTATACAGAAAGGCAGATCAAACTAGCATGCCTCATCCATTGGAAAATCTGTAAACCCTACAGCATAACTGTGCCAAAAAGACACTGGGATCATGACCCTAAGAGAATTATAGAGAATGAAGAGCACCTGGGAGATTCCCATTCCAATGAATAAGAAACTGGATGTGAGGAAACCCGACATAGTGGTAAAGGAGAAAAACACCAGAATGGCATTGATAATAGAAGTGTTGGTTCTGAGTAATTATTCTGTGAATCACGTGGAGAGGCAGAAGATCCTGAAATAACAAGAAAATGTGGCAGAAAGATATATTTTATTTATTTTTATTTAATTATTTACATTCTCTTATATACCGCGCTATTCTGCATTAGTGCGGTTTACATTGAACAAACTGAAATTACATTGAACAGGGCATTATAACTTGGAGATAACTATTTTACAGGGAACTTGGGCTATGGAGGGTTAAGTGGCTTGCCCAAGACCACAAGGAGCACCTGTGGGACTAGAAACCCCAGTTCTTCCGGCCCAATGGGCAAATGGAAGGCAAAGATCATGACAAAGACCCCTGCTTTGCCTTCTAGGCCTTCCTATTGCCAGCTTACTATCCCTCAGCTGCTCACCTCTCAAGCACTGGCAGTACCGGGTGTGATGGCTGCTGTTTCCGAGGCTTCAGGAGAGTGCTCCCTCCTTGCCCTGAATATCACTTTGAGCCCCAGTGGAAGGTCTTTTTCGTTGCTGTAGCGTGGTTCTGGTGTCTCTGGGAGCCTCAGTCAGGAGGCTGACCAAGGTGATGTAGAGCCCAGCCTGGCTAAAAGGGAGATTCCTGGTGGAGAGGCATCATCTGGAAGCATTGTGTAGCCATCTTTGGAGAGAGACCAGGTGGTGAGAAACGGAGTGGTTGGTGCAGTGGCATCTCTGTGCTTTCCCTCAGTTTTCCCTGAAGGTTCGATTGGGGGAGTTGAGCTGTGAACTGCCATTTCTAGTCTACATCTGAAGATTCCCCTGGTAAAGCCCCTGAGTGTCCCTGGGGAACTTGTGGCAGATAGTGGCCTCTTTTGACTTCAGCAATAGGTACTTTGACTTTGGATAGGCATGTCCACCTGCAGGCTAAAGATACAGAACTCTCATTATTGGAACTCATCTGAAAAAAGTGGAGGACTCTGTCAACCGGTTTGGTGAAATGCAATCTACTATGGTCCAGGATGCATTCGCTTCTCATGATCAAAGAACATAGTCTCAAAATGGGCCTACACCTTGCTGTAGTCAATAAAACACATATAGATATCCTTTCAGTATTCTTTGGTCATGTTAAGGATCCATCTCACATCTGCGATGATGTCTCTTGTTCCTAGCCTTTTCCTGAACCCTACTTGCACTTCAGGCAGTTCTCATTCCAGGTATGGTTGTGGTTTCTGCTGAATGATCTTGAGTAGAATCTTGCTAGCATGTGGGATCAGAGCGATTGTGCGATAATTTTCACAGTCAGTCACATCATCTTTCTTCAGTATTGGTATAAACACAGATCTTTTCCAGTCAATTGGCCATGATGTTGTCTTCAAAATTTCCTGACAGAGTTTTGTAAGTATGGTAACAGCTGCTTCCAACTGCTGTAATATTTCCATGGGAATGCCATCAATGTCCAGTGCTTTCTTCTTTGACAATGCTTTCAATGGTGCTTCAACTTCTTCTTTTATCACCAATAGTTCCTGATCATAGGGTACAGGTTAAAACAGCTGTTGGTCTACTTGGAATTGATATGATATAATGATTCTGTATATTCTTTCTACTTTTTCTTGATCTTCTCAGCATCATTCAGCATGGATCCTTGAGCATCTTGTAGCTTTCCAATTTGAGTGTGGAATTTTCTCTTTAATTCTCGTAGCTTTAGGAAAGCCAACCTTTTTCTTCCTCTAATAGTTTCTGATCCTATTTCCTTGCATGCATCATTGTAGTGCTTCTCCTTTTTGTGTCTTGTTACACTTGGAAATCTCTGTTGAGTTCTGTGATTGCCTCTCTTTCTCCTCTGGCTTTAGCTTTTCTGTGGTTCTGGGCAATTTTCAGACTTTCATTGGTCATCCATTTCTTTTGCCAAATCCATATTTTTCAACCACTTTGCCTTCTTCTTTGTTGCCAACTTTTGCATTCCAGTCACCTATGACTATCACGATATCCTGTTTACATGTGCTGTTTGTATGCGCTTGTTCATAGAAGTGATCAGCTTCTTCTTCTTCTACAGCTATTGGGGCATATACCTGAATAATAGTTGCGTTGATGGGCATTCATCATACACAAATAGAAATTAAGTGTTCACTGACTGCATTGTATTTCACTACAGTTCTTGCAAGTTTCTTCTGATTTATAAATGCAGCACCATTTCTTCTTTGTCATTCATTTCCAGCATAGTATACCATGTGAGCATCAGATGCAAAGTGCCCAATGCCAGTCCATTTCAGTTTGCTGACACCCAACAGAACAAGTTGTACAAGTTCCATTTCATTCTTGACCACCTCCAACTTCTTTTGGTTCATGTTTCATATGTTCCATGTCCCAATATATGACATATTTGCAGCTTCTGACTTGCATTTCATGTGCAGCTATACCAGCAGTCAGTCGACCCGAGGGCTTTGATCCAACCACATCATAAATGCTGGCTTTACTCTGAAAAGTCTTCAGCTCATCCCCACTAGCCAGTTGAATGCCTTCTGACCTGGGGTTCTTATCTGCCAGCACTATAGTGCAAATTGTTTTGTTGTGACCATCCATTGGGTTTTCAGCATGATATGGAAGTAGATTGCTAGGCCTTTCTTCTGTGCAGGTAATGCTAGTATTGTTGCTGTTGTCACAGAAATGTGATCCTCCACTGCAAACACCGTCTCATTCTGCTTCCACCAAGATGGGTGGTTTGTCTTAGTCTGGTACCTCAGCTGAGACCTGTCCATCTTAGCAGACTCTGCCAGTAGTTAAGCTACCAATAGCTTAGCTCTCAGCATCACTGATGTACATAAGCCCTCACGGCACAACAAGCTGCAAACCAACTGAGGGTCATGAGGAACTACATAAAATGAAAATAGACAAAGTGATGGAGCCAGATGGGATACATCCTAGAGTACTGAAGGAACTTTGGGAATTTTTAGCAGCTCCACTGTCTAACCTTTTCAATGTTTCTTTAGAGTCGGATGTGGTCCCAGAGGACTGGAGAAAGGCACATGTGATCCCTATACAAAAAAGAGGAAATAAGGATGAGGTTGAGAACTACAGGCTGGTTAGTCTGACCTCTTTGGTGAATAATTTAATGGAAACACTGCTAAAGCGTATTAACTCACCTGAAACAGGTGATCTCTGGGAAGAGCAGGAATTTAGTCTTCACATATGGTGACGTCAGTACTGATGGAGCCCGTGCAGGAACGCTCCCCAGCATCCAATAGAAAAGCTTTTGGGAGCATCACACTGCGCCTGCGTCGCTGCCTTCCCACTTTCCCAGCTCTCCCTCCTCAGTTGAGTTTGTAGCTGAGAGAAAAGGAGAGAAAGAAAACATACAACTCCTAGGGGAGGAGGGTGGGTTGTGAAGATTAAATTCCTGCTGTTCCCAGAGATCATCTGTTACAGATGAGTAACTATGCTTTAGCAGTGTTTCCAGTAATTTGCTGCTTTGCAAATTTCGTCAATGGCTACAGAGCGTAGATTTGAAAAACCAGTCCAAAGGCGTGGGCAGGGAATGCACAAAAAAACTTTTATTAATCCTTATTTGAAAGAAGTAGACAAAACCCAACACAGGCCATGTTTCATATAGTACTTCTTCAGGGGTTATTGTGGCTCCCTTGAGGCTGTGTATTACACCACTAGCCGATTATCGTGGTCAAGGACACACGATAGTGCCCTTAGGCTATATTCCTTTTCACATGCGTGTATTAAAAGAAAAACAAATTTGGAATATGAAAAGTACTTCCAGACGGGACTTTTAGATTAGCGTGTAACGATCTTATAATCTGACAATGTGTAATCCATCAACCGGGAGGTCTGCCGTGCTAGATATCGCTGCAAAAGTCATGGCACGAACATTATGGGCAGTGACATGTCCCTCAAGGGATAGTCCTGCTTTATCATAAGCAAATGAGATGCAATATGCTATCCATTTAGAAAGAATATGTTTGAATGCTGGCAACCCTAAGTGACTGGGATCAAAGGAGATGAATAACTGAGAGCCAACTGTCTTTTGAAGATAAAATGCCAAAAAACATGTTTGCAGTCAAGGATATGGAAGGTTGCCTCTGCCCCAGACGAATGTGGTCTAGGGAAAAAGACAGGAAGGTACACTGACTGATTCAAATGAAAAGGTGATACCACCTTTGGCATGAAATGGGGATGAGTTCTTAGGACAAGTTGTCATGGTGAAACCTTGTGTAAAGTGGGTCTGCCACCAAGGCTTGAAGCTCACTGAAGAAAACTCCGTGATCTGATCACAATACCACGATACCACAGCTCTTTAGGTCTCTGGTCCATCAAGCAGAGAGTAATACAGAACACAATCAGACACACACAAAGTGCTATTTTCTTTGAGCTCAGAGGGAAGACAATAAGCGGTCTATGAACAGGCATAATTCCAGGCTTATTGAATTCAAAGTTCTCCTCCTAAAAGCTCCCTTTTATTAGAGAAAAAGAGGAAGTAACAGTCATTTATTATAACCATGAAATAACACAAGGTGTCGCCAAAGTTCTTTTTACAGAGTAAGATCTGATTACAGTATATTAGATGAAATTTATAATTGCAAAAGTTGCAAAAATTATGTTTTGTCAGCAGGGACTTCCAGCTGACTGTACAATGAACTTTATGCTTGCACAGTTCATAGCCTATGTTCTTTTTGCTTGCGTTAACACTGTTCCATCTATTTTAAAGACGGTTACAGAGAACTCATGATCATGACATCCTATTCTATTTAAAAGGAAGTAGGTGAAAAGTCAAACTTCTAAACACATTTTGTATCAAGAAATTCATCCATCTTCAATTACATATTGGGGATTCTGATATCCCTTTATCTGTCCATCCCTACACTCACTAATGCGTCTAGCTGAAGTGAGTGTAATAAGGAAGATGACATTCCATGTTAGAAACTTTAGCGAGGTAGTGGCTAAGGGTTCAAAGGGTGGCTTGAGAAGTTGCCCCAAAAGAACACTGAGATCTCGGGCTACTGGAGGTGGTCTGATGGGAGGTTTGGTGAGCAAGAGACCTCTCATGAAGCATGCTACAAGCGGCTGTGAGGAAATTGATTATCCATCCAAGGGATGGTGAGAGGCTGTGATTGCACTCAGGTCAACTCTTACCGAGTTGATCTTGAGACCGGATGAGGATAAGTGGAGGAGATACTGGAGGAGTGCCTCCACTGGAGCCGAAAAGGGATTAAGGTTCTTCTGGGAATACCAGAGGTAAAATCTATGCCATTTGAATGCGTGAGAACGTCTGGTAGATGACTTTCTAGAGGCTAAGAGGGTTTCTTTTACTTCCTGAGTAAGGTTAGGACATGTAAAACTATGCTTTCAGCAGCCATGCTGTGAGATGGAGAGACTGTGGATTGGAATGGCGCATCATCACCTCTTGAGAGAGAAGATCTGGTGTAGATCCGAGATCTAGGGGTTGAGTCTGAGACAGATGTAGTAGGAAAGGAAACCACGGTTGATGTAGCCAACATGGGGCTATGAGTATTATAAAGCCCCCATCCACCTGGAGCTTGAAAAGCATCTTGAAAATCAGGGGAAAAGGAGGAAAGGCATACAGGAACTCTCGACCCCAGTGGAGGTGAAAAGCATCCATCTCCTGGTTGCCCAACATGGGAGTCCTGGTGCAGAAGAAAGGAAGTTTGGCATTCTGGGGGGGGGGGGTGACAAACAAGTCTATCCCTGGAGTCCCCCAGGTCTGAAAAATGAAGGACGCTGTCTTGGTGTGGAGAGACCATTCATGGGGAAGGAAGATCCAACTCAATCTGCCTGCTAAGACATTTTGCTCCCCTGGAAGATACACCACTTGGAGTTGTATCTGTTGAGTAATGGCAAAGGACCAGAGATGGAGAGGCTCCCTGCAGAGGGGCCAATATCCTGTTCACCTTTGTTTGTTCACATAGAACATGGCTACCTGATTATCTATCTGGGCTAGGACTCTCTGGGAGTTTAGATGTTCCTGAAAGACCTTGAGGGTATTGTATTCTCATGTGCATGACACTGCACCTTTTCGCAATAAACCGTAGTTGCCAAGCATTAGACCAGTCTTCCAGCTTTTGTAGATCTTTCCTCATGTTAACCACTCCCTCGGGGGAGTCCACTCTGTTGCAAATTTTTCTGTCGTCTGCAAAAAGACAGACTTTTCCATTCAGTCCTTCAGCAATATCACTCACAAATACATTGAACAGTGCTGGACCCAGGACCGAACCCTGGGGCACCCCGCTAATTACCTTCCTCTCATCTGAGTGAGCTCCATGTACAATCATCTTCTGTCGTCTGTCAGTCAACCAGTTTCTAATCCGGGGGATGGAAGGCTACTCCTATGAAGAGAGGCTACAAAGGTTAGGGCTCTTTAACCTGGAAAAGAGACGGCTGAGGGGAGATATGATAGAGGTCTATAAATTAATGAATGGAGTGGAACGGGTAAACGTAGATCAATTGTTTACACTATCAGAATATAGAATATAGAAAGACTAGGGGACATGTAATGAAGCTACAGGGTAAACTATCTAAGACAAATAAGAGAAAATATTTTTTCACCCAACGTGTAATCAAAACTCTGGAATTTGTTACCGGAGGATGTAGTAAGAGCTGTTAGTGTAGCTGGGTTTAAAAAAGGTTTGGACAATTTCCTGGAGGAAAGGTCCATAAACCATTATTAAAAAGGGACCCAGGATATCAATGCTTGACCCAATACAAGCATTGTGGAACTTGTGTCTTTTGGGGATTCTGCTAGGTATGTATGACCTAGATTGGCCACTGTTAGAAACAGGATACTGGGCTTGATGGACCTTGGTCTGACCCAGTATGGCATATCTTATGTTCTTATGTTCTTAATCGGTACAAACCCCGATGTGGAATGTATCAATACCGTGCACGGAGCCGGTTTTGGCGGTACCATTGGTATGGATTTGATCAGAACTGATACCACTAGTAGAGCCACCAAGCTGCGCTCGATGTCAAGGACACGTTGATCTATAGAGCCTGCCTGTCAGTATCAGATATGCAGACTACCATCCCAGAGCAAGGCACCAGGAGCTCTCCAGAGGTGTAGGCCTTGGGAGCATCCTGGGACCCCCTCAATGGCTTTGGAGAAAAGGTCCTTCCACTGGGGTAGTGTGGCTGGCCGATCCACCTCTGGGGCAACGCTCAAGACATCTTGATTATTAGAAGATCTACCCTTGGGGGATCGCTGTGTCTTCAAAGACTTAAGTTTTGATACTTGAGATCCATGAGAGGAAGACAATGCCCTTGATGATGTCGATGCTAAAAACACTGCGTCTGAAGTAAAGAGTGTGCCTAACTTTGTAGCTCGATTCTGTAGGCCTCTCTTTGTCATCTACACAAAGGACACTCTGAAGGCTAGTGATCAGGCCCAAGGCACTTTAGACACGAGTCATAGATGTCGGTAGCCAAGATGGTACCGCCACACTTAGAACATTTCTTAAAACCACTAGCTGGTTTTTCTATTACGCAGAAGGCAAATGGTAGACTTAAGGCCTAAATGGTGTCGATACATCCAAGAAAGCGTAGTTACTCACCTGTCCAGGAGCAACAGGAATCAGTCCTCAGATATGGGTTGCGTCTGTGCCGACGGAGCCCTCGTGCGGAGCATTTCCCCAGCTTTCAAAGAAAGCCTTTGGGAATGCAGCACGCATGCGTGGTCCCCTTCCCACCCAAGGGTGCCATCTTGCTTAGTCTGATGACATAGCTAAAAGACAGCAAAAAAAAAAATGAAATATAGGACTGCAACTCCAAGGGGAGGAGGGAGGGTTGTGAGGCCTGATTCCTGCTGCTCTTGGAGAACACCTGTTACAGGTGAGTAACTACGCTTTCTCCAGGACCAAACAGGAAGTCAGTCTTCACATATGGGACTCCCCAGCTCTAGGCTACCGAAAACCCAAAGCTGAAAAATAAGCTCCCTCTAGAGCCTCAGCATGCGAGATAAGAATCTTCTCTGAGAATGCCCCCGAATGGTAGCCCAACACAAGGGCCGGAGGGTAGGAGTTGCCTAAACCTCAAAGAGATTACGGAGCACCGCCTGTCCGAAAGCACTGTCCCTTCGAGACTCCCTCTCGAGGCAGTAATGGGCCGCAAAAGTCTGGCTTGAAGACCAAGTAGCGGCCCGGCAGATGTCTGCCAATGGAACAGAGCGGAGATGAGCTACTGATGCAGTCTTTGCCCTGACACGGTGGGCCGTGACTCGACCCTGCAAGGAGAGGCCAGCTGCTCTGTATGCCCAGGCAATACAGTCTGCTACCCAAATGGACAGGGTATGCTTGGAGACAGGTAACCCCAGCCTATTAGGGTCAAAAGAGACGAAGAGCTGGACAGCCCTTCGATGCCCCTGCATACGGTCAAGGTAGAAAGACAACGCCCTTCTACAGTCCAGGGTATGCAAGACCATTTCAGCCTGGCTGGCATGCGGCCTGGGAAAGAAGGTCAGAAGAACCACCTCCTGACTTGAGGTGGAAGGAGGATAAAACCTTTGGAAGGAACTTAGGATGAGTCCGTAAGACTACCCTGTTCTTATAGAACCGTGTGTACGGTCTATCAGAAACCAGAGCTTGTAGTTCACTCACACGCCTGGCCGAGGTAAGAGCCACCAAGAACAATGCCTTTCAGGAAAGGAAGCGTAAATGACAGGTAGCCATTGGCTCAAATGGTGGGTGAGTGAGTTGTTGCAAGACCACATTCAAATCCCATTCGGGGGCTGGTGGATGAATCGGAGGCTTGAGCAAAACCAGACCTCTGAAGAAACGGGCCACTAAGGGGTGGACCGACAGAGACTGGCCCTCCACCAGTGAGTGATGCGCTGACAGAGCACTGAGGTGGACCCGAACAGAGTTGGATTTAAGGCCTAGGTCCGATAGGTGAAGCAGATACTGCAGCACCACTGGTATCAGGCACGAAAATGGATCCTCTTGACGCTGAGCACACCAGGTGGAGAACCTACGCCACTTGAGGGCATAAGATTTCCAGGTGGATTGTCTCCTAGAGGCCAAAACCACCTCCTCCACGTTCCTAGGTAGAAGTAAGGGGGCTAGAACTACCCTTTCAGCAGCCAGGCCATCAAATGGAGGGACTGGAGGTTGGGGTGCAGGAGAGATCCCTGGTCCTGAGACAGGAGATCGGGTTGCAGCCCCAGAGGGAGTGGAGTGTCCACCGCCAATTGCAGAAGGAGTGGAAACCACGGTTGCCTCGGCCATCTGGGGGCTACCAGGATCAGCGAGGCCCTGTCCCGAAGAACCTTGAATAGGGTTCTGGCCTCTAGAGGCATTGGAGGAAACGCATACAGCAGGCCCGTAGACCAAGAGATTAGGAAGGCATCTGGTGCTATTCACAGAGGATGCGGTTGTTTGGAACAGAACCTGGGCAGTTGATGGTTCAGTGGACTGGCAAAAAGATCTATGGTTGGAAGACCCCATTTTAGGAAGATCTGCTGGGCCACCAGGGGATTCAAATGCCATTTGTGAGGCTGTAGAATTCTGCTCAACCTGTCTGCCAGGTAATTTTCTTGTATCAACACTAAAGACTAGGCGGTCAACTTACAGAGGGTGTTAACTGTACTTATGGCTGCTGTGTTTCCCCTCCAATTAAATAAGCTTCAGTCCTATTTTCATAGCATGGTGATATGGTTTAACTTATTCCACATATTTTGTATTTCTCTACTTTACTGCATTACAAAATTACTATTGATCTCTAACAATGAGAACCTGTGGTCTCAGACTGAAATTGGCACTGCTCTGGGTAAATCTCCCATGAACTTCGTGCTCTTATGGCATCAACGACCACATATAAGGTTCTTAATATTCAACACCAAATGTTGCATTATTGCTGACGGAGAGTCTGATGTCACAATTACGAAACCATTTAACCATCATGGTTGAATTCCAACTCGCATGCGCGGCGTTTTTTGGGAGAGCTCGATAGCCACAGATAACACGCTATTGATCACACAAGCCTTTCTTCATAAGTAGTTAAATCCAGTTATGGTAGGAATATTGTAATGTGGAGTATTTATTTAAAAGAAGTATTTAAGAAAAAGTTTTCTTCTGTAGTAACATTGTTGCACTTATTTGTAGATAGTGCTGCTTTACAGATTGCATACCCCCTGAAGAAGAATTGAAACGTGGAAAAGGTACCAGAGAGGTGGCGTTGGGGAAGTTGCAAATCCACACGTTTTAAGAAACTGGATCAAAAAATTAAGATAAGTCTGATTTTGGAGCACATTGCAACATTTGGTGTTGAATATTAAGAACCTTATATGTGGTCGTTGATGAAAATCGGACTGAAGCTTATTTAATTGGAGGGGAAACACAGCAGCCATAAGTACAGGTAATTTTCTTGGCCAGGTAGATAAACTGCCTTGAGAAACATTTCGTGTTGGACTGCAAAGGCACACAGGGCCTGTGCTTACTGACAAAGAAGCCTGAAGCCTGTGCCTCCTTGTTTGTTCACATAGAACATTGCCACTTGGTTGTCCGTCTGAATCAAGACAGACTGGTGAAAGAGGACATGAGAAAAGTTTGTAGAGCTAACCGAATAGCTTGCAATTCCAACAGATTGATCTGTTCTGTTGTCTCCCAAGGGGACCAGAGACCCTGAGTGCATGCCCCTTGGCAATGTGCACCCCAACCCTGAAGACAAGCATCTGTGGTTAGAACCCGTGTGTGTGGTGGTGCCTGGAATGGCACCCCTTTGGTCAGGTTCGGGAGATGCAGCCACCACTGCAGGGAGGCTGCTAGTAGTTTGGACACTCTTATCTGTCTCTTAAGTCTCCTGTAGCCTGTATCCACTGAGCTCTGAGGCACCATTGAGCAGGCTGCATATGCAGACGAGCATTTAGAGTTACATGGACCGTGGATGCCATGTGGCCCAAAAGCCTTAGGAAATGTCTGGCAGAGACCAGAGATCCCCTGCGAAACTGTTGGGCCAGAGCCATCAGTCTGTGAGCCCTGTTCTTGGGCAAATAAGCCATTGCTTGTAAGGTATCCAACCTTGCCCCTATGAATTCTACGTCTTGTGAGGGGAGCAAAGTGGACTTTGCGAAGTTTATGACAAAGCCCAGGTGCTGGAGAAGAGAGACAGTGCGAAGAGTGGCTTGTCTGGCCTCCTGTGGAGACTGACCCCTGATGAACCAGTCATCCAGGTATGGAAAGACAAAGATGCCCTGGTTTCTGAGATAGACCGCCACCACTGCCAGGCACTTGGTGAAAACCCTGGGTGCGGAGGTTAGGCCGAATGGAAGTACTCTGTACTAAAAATGCTTTCCTCCCACTACAAATCTGAGATAATGTTTGTGGTCTGGATGAATGAGGATGTGAGTATAAGCATCCTTTAGGTCTAAGGAGCATAACCAATCTCCCTGCTGGAGGTAGGGCAGCAGTATCCCAAGGGTAAGCATCTTGAACTTTTCCCTCTCCAGGAACTTGTTGAGATTTCGCAAGTCTAGGATGGGCCTGAGGCCTCCTGTCCTTTTTGGTACTAGAAAGTACCTGGAATAGAAGCCTCATCCTATCAGGTGGTGAGGCACCAGTTCCACCGCCTGCTCCTGTAGAAGACTTGCTAACTCCTGAAGGAGAAGGTTCCTGTGTAGAGGGAGTCGTGGAGGCTCCCCTGGAAATTAGGAGGGAGGTAACTGGTTGAAGTGGAGCAAATAGCCCTTCTGGACTATGCTCAATACCCAGGTATCTCTTGTTATAGCTGACCATCTGTGTGCGTACAGTGTCAACCAGCCTCCTGTGCTGATTGGAGCCAGCAGTGAGGGAGAGGCTATGCAGTGGGAGTCAAAACCCTGCTCCCTGCTGTGCAGGAGCCGGAGCTGGCGGCTTGGGGGTTTTCTGCCTACGGGGCCCATGTCCCTGCCCCTTGGCCTGCTGACCCTGTTGGGGAGCTGTAGAGGCCTGGAGGTGAGGGTAGGATTTGTAGGCAGAGGCCTTCCTCGGGTAAAAGGGCTTTTTCCCTGAGCCCTTCTTCTTCTGAGAAGGGGCAGAAGTCTTCCTGGACAGCCTTGTTCTGGTGAGAGTCTCAGTCTTGATTTCTGCAGCCTTTTCAGCCATGGGTTTGCCAAAGAGGTTCTCACCCCGGCAAGGGACATCAACCAACTTGTCCTGGACCCATGGCTCGAAGTCCAATGACTGTCGCCAGGCCTGACGGCGTGCACCGATGCTGGCTGCTGCTACTCGAGCCGAAGCCTCGAAGCCATTATAGGCTGCTCGAGATATAAACTTCAAGCACTCTCGAATACCCGATGACAAAGCCTTGAACCTCTGTAAAGGTTCCTCGGAGAGGCCAGCAGAGAACCCGGCAATCTCCTTTGCCAGGTCTCGAAGGTACATGCCCATGTACAGCTGGTAAGTCTGGACACAGCAAGCCAGCATAGAGCCCTGGAAGCACTTTCTACCGAGGGCATCCAGGTTCCGGGCCTCCCTGCCAGGGGGTACCGAGGAGTGCATCTTCTGACTCTTCAGACGATGCATGGCCAATTCCACAACCATGGAGTGGTGCGGTAGCTGTGCCTTCTGGAACCCAGGACTCTTACGCACTCGATAAATGGAATCGACCCGTTTGCTGAGAACCGGCACCGAGGCCGGTGCCTTCCACATGCGGAAGAGGAGCCGTTTCAGCATCGGAGGAACCGGAACAGTAAAGGCCTCCTTGGGGGGAGAGTCATACTGGAGGGCCTCGAGCTCCTCAGCTCGAGGCTCCTCCTCAGGATCCACGGGGAAGGCCAAGGCCTTGGCTATATCCCTCACAAAGTCCTAGAACTGGGTATCCTCCGGGGGGGGGGGACACCTTCACCAAGGCTCGGACTCCGGTGAGTCCGATGGGACGCACCAGGTCCGGAACGTGTCTGGGGACTCTTTGTCCTCCCTCTCCCACCCCGACCCCTCTGAGGAGGAATTGAGCGGCTCCGGTCGGGCGGGCACCGATGCCATCCACCCTGACGCCAAGGGTACCGGCGTCAACGACCACGGCCCCATACGGGAGACCGAGGGAGACCTTGGCCGAGGATCGACTCGAGACTTCATTGACTCGAAGATCGGCTCGGCCTCCGGGATCGACTTGGACATCGAGGTCCCGGTGGTCGGGGCAGATGCACCGGTGAGACCGGTGATCAGCACCCGCTGCTGTTCCATGAAGGCAGCCAAACTGCTCTCCAAGGCAGTCAACCTGAGTCTAAGCTCAGGAGACGCAGCAGCCCCAGACTCTGTCGGGCCCGACGTCGGCTCCCCCAGAGGAGAGTCCACGAGGACAACAGTACTCATGTGACTCGGGGACTCCGGCTCCACACGAGGCAATTTGGCAGGCCTCTCCGAGGACCCAGGATGGCGGTCGGTGCTATGCGACCTGGCCCTCGAGGGACCAAGAGCGTCCACCGACGCTGCCCTCGCGGGTTTCTTCTTACTTTTGTGCTCTTGTGAGGGAGACCCCCGTTCAGAGGAGCCCCGACGATGCTCGGGGTCGGACTCCCGAGACGTCGAGGCCTCTGACGAAGTCCGGGCTTGGCCGGACGCGGATTCAGAGAAGATCCTTTCTCGTTGATGCTGACGGCTCCTCAGTGCCTTAGAGGACATTTTGCCACATGGGCCACAGATCATCGGGTCATGATCAGGCCTGAGGCACCGGAGGCAGCAGTTGTGTGTGTCAGTGAGAGACATCAGCTTCTTACACCGATCATACTTTTTGAACCCGCTGGCAGCCATCGGGGGAAAAAGGGCCCCTGCAAGGTCAAAAGACCGGACTGCCAGTGAAAAAGAAAAAAGAGCACGAACGCTAGTCTCAAAGGACAAAAACCGAAAAACAGGTCCGGGCTCGATACTGGTGTACCGTGCCCAGGCAGGAAGGGGAACCGGCGTCGAACCGGCAAACAAACCACGAATCTTCGAAGAAAAATAGACTTTTAACCGGGTGACCAAGACACACGTCTGTCGGGCTTCGTGGAAAAAAGAAGACTGAGCAAGATGGCACCCTTGGGCGGGAAGGGGACCGCGTATGTGCGCTGCATTCCCAAAGGTTTTCTTTGAAAGCTGGGGAAATGCACCGCACGAGGGCTCCGTCGGTGCCGACGTCACCCATATGTGAGGACTGACTTCCTGCTTGGTCCTGGAGAAAGTTCTAATTCACTATTAGAAAGAAAAGAATAGAAAAGAACAGAAAAGAAAAGAAAAGAAAAGAACCAAAATAGTCAGTTCCAGCATCAATGGGAAGGCAGACGCAACCACAATAAAACAAAAGAAATAAAATAAACTAATTTTCTGCAGTGACAGGATTTTCTTCCTGCTGGCTCCGCGGAAGACGAAGAACTGAGGCGGGAGAGTTGGGAAAGCAGAAAGGCAGCAACGCAGGTGCAGTGGGATGCTCCCTAAAGCTTTCCTATTGGATGCTGAGGAGTGTTCCCGCATGGGCTCCATCAGTACTGACGTCACCATATATGAAGACTACATTCCTGCTTGCTCCTGGAGATAACAGAGGACAGTGAAGTTTCTGGACTTCAGTGGATTGCAGGATCCAAGGCAGCATGGTTTTACTACAGGAACATCTGATCAGACAAATCTCATTAATTTCTTTGCTGGGTGACCAGAGAGTTGGTCCAAGAGAGATCCCTAGATGTGGTGTACTTAGATTTCAGTAAAGCCTTTGACACTGTTCTGTACAGACAACTTATAAATGTGGAGGCACATTCCAATGTGTGTATCCAGGACCCTGTGCACTCGATCGGAATCAGGATGCACAGAGGCAGACCCGATTCCGATCCTGTGGGGGCTAGACGTGCCCTGCAGGATCAGAATCAGGTCTGGTCCTGTACGTGCAGGAGGGACCCAATTCTGCTCAGTCTGCACATCAGACCCCTGCCTGGCTAACTCAGTCAGGCTCCTGAATGGAGCTGCAGTACCATGGCATCCCATTGCCATGGCACCATGACTCCATTCAGGGGCTGCAATCCCTAGCTGCCGACCACAATTTCCTTTCCCCACATCCCAACCCCCGATCTGGCCTTCCATTCCTCTCCCTATGCACCCAAGCATCCCTGAGGCTTTTGCAGCGCTGCACGACTGAAGAAATATGGTGGGAAAAAACAAACTGAGATCGAAAAGCACACCAAGAATCTTGATTGAGGCATAAAATGAAAGGTGAATGCCATGGACTGAAGGAGGGGGTAAAGACTGAGAAGAAACAGGGGACAGAGGGAAAAATAGGAGAGAAGCTGTTTTAGAGGTGTTAAGTTTTAAGCCATTAGAAGAGAGCCAATCTGCAATCTGATCCAAGGCAGAAGAAACAGTGAAAGCAGAAGAAGCAGAGTAGGAGACATAATGAAATAGGAGCTGAATGTCATCAGCATAGATAAAAGATGTAAAACCAAGGGAGGAAATCAAAGAATCAAAAAAGGCCAAATAAATATTAAAGAGAATAGGACCCAAAACTGAACCCTATGGAACCCCACAGTGAAAGGGAAAGGGAGAAGACAAGACCAAAGATCAAGAGACCTGAAAATATTGGCCAGACAGATAAGATAGAAACCAAGAAAGGGCAGAATCAGAGATACAAATAGAAGAAAGCTGAGAAAGGAGAATGGAATGGTCCACCAAGTCGAAGGCCACAGAAAGATCAAAAGAAACAAGAAAATGTGATAGCGAGAGTCCAAAGAAGTGTGGAATAGTCGATGATAGCCAAGAGAGCGTGTTCAGTTGAGTGATGGGGACGGAAGCCAGACTGGGAGAAATGGAGCATCTGGGTGTGTGAAAGAAACATCTGAAGTTGTTGTGCCACAAGATGCTCAGCGACCTTAGATAGAAAAGACAAAAGAGAAACAGGGCGATAGTTAAGAGGATCAGAAGGATCCAAGGCAGAAGATTTCAGAATAGGAAGAACAATCGCCTCCTTCTAGCAAGCCAGGAAAACATCAGAGGAAAAGGAGAATGAAAGAATGAGCTGCAGGGGGGAAAGAAAAGAGGCACTAATCAGCAAAAACAACCCAGAAGGCATAGGATCAGAGGGGGTAGTAGTAGGATGGGATGAAGAGATAACCTGAGAGATATCATGGTAAGTTGGGAGGGAAAAGGAGGAAAGGGAAAGAGCAGAAGGAGGAGGAGGGGAGAAAGCAACTTGGGGGGGAGAGGGGCATGGAAGTGTAGATTGAATGGAAAGCATCTTATTCTGAAAGGTCATTGCAAAGTCAGTAGGAGAAAGGGAGGAAGGAGGAGAAGAGGATTGAGGAGTTTCAGTAAGCTGGTGAAGAAGATGAAATTGATGAGAGGAAGAAGAATCCCTATGAATCAGTGTTGAATAATAGGACTTTTTTGCACTAGTAAGGGCTGAGTGATAATAGAGAGAAGACTGATGAAAAGCAGAGAACAAGAAAGGAGAATGGAACTTACGCCAGTGACGCTCCAACTGGCGAAGCTGGTATTTAAGAAGGTGAAGGCCAAGGTGATACCAAGGGGAGGATAAGGTAGAAGATGAAGGCATTGGACGCAGAGGAGCAATAGAGTCAAAAGTAGAGGCAAGAGAAGAAGAAAGAAAAAGAGCCTGGGCATCAGTATCACACTCGGGAAAAGTCAGAGGGAAGCGGAGGAAAGCACACCACAAAGGAATCAGGAGTAAAGTTGCACAGATCATGATGCTGGAACATGGGGATGGAGAAGAAGGAAAAACAAGTAAGGGAGAAGGAAATAAGAGAATTGTCAGAGCAGGGAAGAGGGGTGACCACAGGAACAGAAAGAGTCAAAGACGAAGAGGTAATAACCAAATCCAAAATGTGCCCAGCAGTGTGTGTAGGAAGGGACACATGAGAAAGCTGAAAAAGTAGGGAAAAACTAGGCAAGATCTTGCTCCAGAAGAATAGATTAGGAGGATATATGAACACTGAAATCACCCAGAAGAAGAACAGGTGAATCATCCAAAAGATAAAGAGTGATTAGATCATAAAGAGCGTGAAGAGCCTCGATTGAAATAGGAGGAGGAAAGTAAACCAAGAAAACAATAAGCGATGAAGACAGAGAGCTATGAACTTTTGAAATAAGAACCTCTAGAGTCAGGGAGACAAAGGAGTCAAGACGAGAAACCAAGTAAGCAGAAGAAAACAAGAGGGCCAAACCACTGCCATGCCATTGAGGGCCGTGGAGGAACAGAAAACTATAACCAGGAGGACAGGAATGATGTAGATAAGCAAGTTCAGCAGGGGAAAGCCAAGTCTCAACAAGCTAGAGAAAATCAATTAAATGCCTTAATTAAATCATTAAGATGAGTTTTCCGCTTGAGGGAATGGATATTCGGAAAGGGGCAACCCCGGGGGCGAAGACAGGGGAGAAACAGAAGAGGGTGCAGCAGACAAAGACAATGGAAGAACAGGAAGGAGTGATCTTACCGGAGAAACAGACAGACAAGGCAGGGAAGCAGGACGCCTGCCCCGTATTACAGGAATAGAGAAGCAGGGTCCCATAGCCAGTACCGATATAGCCAGAGGAGACATAGAAGCAAAGGAAGGAACAGTACAATGCAGAAGAAAACGCCAAATACCAGAACAAAGGTAGTAGAGATGAGGACAGTATCTGAATTCAAGAAAGCATGGGACTAACACAGAAGATCTCTGAATGAAAAAAAGGGACTATAGCAATTAGTTTGGAAGGGCAGACTAGATATGTCATATGGTCTTTTTCTGTCATCATGTTTCTATGTTTCTAAAAGCAGCACTTTTCTTGGTCTCTGATTGCAGTTCTTAGTATTTCAGAATATTCTCGCTTTCCACACAATTAACAGAATAATCAATTGGAACTGACTCCTCTGTTATCAATGCTTTTCTCCTTTACCACTATGTAAGGTTTTCTTACATCCAGCTTCTTATCCATTGGAATGGGAATGTCCCAAGTTATCATAAAATCTTCATTCTCCGTTATTCTATTACGGTCATGATCCCAGTGCTTTTCCAGTATAGCAATGTTTTAGAGCCTGATATTCAGTTAGGTGGTGCTATGTGCCACATCGGCTCATAGCCTGCCTGCCATCCGTCTAACCCATATTTTCAATGCCAGGGTCATATGCAGCCCCCGGCATTGAAAATCCGATTATCCGATTTTCGATGCTACCTGGTTAGTTCCATCGCTTTAAAGATAGGCAAGGGTTTTCCGTGCCTATCTTTAAGGCACTGAGGGTTAACAGGGTAGCATTGAAAATCAATGCTACCTAGTTAGCCACTTCCTCCACCCCCGCTCCACCCTGGAACACCCTCAGAACGCCCCAATGTTAACCGCTTATCATCAGGGCATGTAAGAGACAAACCAGGGAATTTTCGAAGGCACTACCCATGTAGTTGCCTTTGAAAATTCCCTGTTAAGGCATTTACATGGGTAACTAGGGTAGTTATCCATGTAAATACCTTTGAAAATCGGGCCCATACTGATTACAAAGTTTCCAGTGGATGTTGTTGTGCTTTTCTGTATATAGGTTTTCTGCCATCAGAATTTTGCAACCAGATATGAGATGAGTAACTGTTTTCATCTCCTTCTTACAGAATCTCTATATGTGTTTTAGCAATTTTCTTTATGCTCACTGTTAACCATATCATCCATAGTAGTGGCAATGGACTCTATGTGGCATGCTGGGTCTAATTTGAAAGAGTATGTGGGTGTTTTGCAGGTATGTGGTAGGGGTGTTGTACATATGCCTGTGCCTGTGGTGAAGGCTAGTGTGTATCTGTGTCTGTGTAGTGGGAGTTGTATGTGTGCATGCATGTGTATGTGATACAGGGGCGAGGGGCTCATGTGTGTGTCTGTGTGCATGTGAATGTTGGATGGGCATAGTTTGATTTTTTCATTTGGGGAGAGCAAAGGGTGAGACGACATTTTGAAGACACGTGTCCTTTTTTTTTTGTTCCATAAAGTCAGTGCTGACTTCTGGCAACCCAGCAGCCCCTGGGTTTTTGTTGGTAAGATATAACCAGAAGTAGATTGCCAGGCCTTTTCTTCCGAGGCAATGAAGTCAGAAGGAGTGTCAGTGGGAACCGAACACTGATCTCTTTGGTATTAGGCTGTTTCTCTAATCACCATGCTACTCCTCCACTCCACATGTTCATTATGGTCATATAAAAAAAAAAAAATTTCCCTCCTCTCCGAATAGCATAAAGCAACAGAGAGATGAGAGTGTAAGGTGAAGAGGTTGAAAGCCAACCTAGGGGAAAGACATGTCCCACCTAGGGCGAAAGCCATGTCCTACATCCCTTTTCTTTCCTCCTGCCTCTACTCCCTTACTTTGCCTTTTTGTGTCCTACTCCTTCACCCCTGCCCTCCACTCTTTGCCTCCCAACTCTTCAAGCCACATCCCCTCTCTTTACTGCACTCCATCACCCCAAACTCCTTGTCTCCTCTCTACCATCATCCCTCAGCCCCACAACTCTATCTCTCATTTATTCATTCAGCAATCATGCTCTCTCTGTCTCCAACTCCTCACTCTCTGTCCATTACCAGTTTCTCTCTCCTTCTGTCTTCACTTCCTCCCCTACATCCATCTCTAACTCTTATCAATTCCTTTCAGCTTTCCTTTTTTTAATTGTCTTCTTCTCTATTCAGATTTCATTGCAGTCCTATCTACCCATGTATACAGATCTCCATTACAGAACTGTAAACATTCCTCCTGCAATCACACAACCTATCCACGGGCAGGAGTTAGGCATGCAGGTGTCCAGAGCAGACACTGGTGAGACTGCCTCAAAGGCCACCTGCAGACTATGTCTCCTTCAGCTTGAAACAAGCTTGGAACCCCTTGCAGTATGGGGCCCAGAACTGTTGTCCTGTTTGCCACCCCTGTACACCCCTGGCCACCCAGATCTATTCAGTCTGACACACATATACACATATTTCCACAGAGACCTCAACTATATATTTTAGGAATGTTCTTACCTCCCCCCATCCTAGTTCCTTGAACAACCATAATCTCCACCTAAAAAGAGGAGGCTAGGGCTGGTTTGTCCATCAGGTGAACTAGGCAGTCACCTAGGGCGACAGACCCTTCTGGGAGGCATGGCTACCTCCCCCATGACGTGGCAGCTGAACTGCTACTTGAGCACCCCATCAGGTTTTAAAAGCCTGCACACATATGTGCAGTTATGGCCTGCCACTCTTGCCCCCTCCAACAGGAAGTTGCATCAGACGAGGGCAAGAGCAGCAGGTCTTGATCACGCATGCATGTGAACATTTTAATGCCCAAACAGTGCTGAAGCGTCACTTCAGCTGCTGCTTCAGTGCAAGGAAAGATTGCCATGCCACCACCCTCCCCAGGTGAGAAGATGGATGTCGGGGGAGGGGGTTGAGGGCAAAATGGCAGGCCAGGCAGTGCTGCAATTGTAAGGGGAGGGCAGTATGGAGGGCCTGCCTAGGACGGCAGAAAATTTTGGAGTAGCCCTGAGGCCGGCCATCCTGATGACAACAGCTATGCTGCAGAAGGAGTTTGAAAAGCTGAAGATGTGTGTTTGTAGGCCTCTCTTGCATCTCGGAATGGCAAGTATATCAGAGTACAGTAAATAACAGATTTATATACAGTACAATATTTATATTACTGAAACTTTAAGAAAGAAATAATATCCTGTTTATGTTATTTATAGTAATAAAGTAAATGAAGGCAGATAAAAATCATAAATGCCCATCTAGTCTATCCAGAGAGGTGGCTAGAGTTCTACCTGACGCTCCATACAGGTTCCCCCTATGCTCTTTTTAAATACTACAGTATGAGTTTACATTCATTTTCAGTGGCTAACAGGGCGTCACATCAGAAACACTTGGGAAACACCACTTTTGGAGTAACATCTCAGGAATGTATATATTCCAACATCCACCCAAGGGGTTATCACAGCAAGAGGATTTTCTACTGTAAAGCTGTTTATAGTATTCTTCAATAGCACATTTTCACAACTTAAACTACAGAATTGTAATTAAAGCAATCCTTGAATTTAGATTACCTTACTTTCAGGCATCTCATCTCCTCTAAGTGTTGCAATGCACACTCCAAGAAGAGATACCACAAAACAGTGTTTTTTTCAATTATAAAACCAAAGAGAACATAAAAGGTGCCATATCAGAGGGACACCTCAGTAACATAAAACAGCAGATAGGCCCACTTTACTCCCCAAAAATTTTCTGCCAAGGCTAACTAACCCTGGCTAGGAACTGCTTTGGATTTATTACAGTCACTAAGAAATTATAGGGGGACTATTCAGCAGTAGCAGCTAGCGCTTATAAAGTGACTAGCCATCGCCACTGAATCTAACCCCGTATATTCAATGCCGGGGCCATATCTGGCCACCGGCCTTGAATATCCAGGTCGCCGCAGAACCCGGAAGATAACTAGGTAGCATCGTTATTGAGCCATTGCCTGGTTAGCTTCCGTAGATAAAGTTAGGCCAGCATTTGCCGTGCCTTACTTTACCCATATGTCACTAACCGGGCAGTGGCTCAATATTGCTGCTACCCAGTTAGCAACAGGTGCTGCCTCCACTCTGCCCTGGAATGCCCACAACACGCCCCGATGCTAATTGCTTAGCATCATGGCATGTAGCAACAGCACACATGGGTATCCAGGCTGCTGACCAAAGCTGAGAGCCCTACAGACAATCAGTATTCCCAGTATAGGACTAAGCAGAAAGTTGGTTAGCAAACATTCACAACCTGAGATTAATAAGGATCCCTAATATTGCAGAAAGAATGATTTGTGGTAAGTAAGCGCAACCAATTCTCCCCTTCTGATGACTGATGAAACAAGTAATACCCTTGAGTATAGATTTGAACAAGTGATACAGTAACCCCCTCCCTTAGGGATGTTCACAGGGAAAATATTTTTGGTTTATTTTCAGTTCATTTCAACATTTCCTGATTTTCAGACTTTCTTTAGTTTATTCCCTTCCCTCCCTTTCCCCTGAGCAGTCTCCCCCTTAGCTCGCTCACTTCTTAGTCTAAGTTATTCTCCTCTTCTCCCTGTCCGCCCATTGCTCTCTTCTTCATTCTCTTTCTTTTCTGTCCTGTCCTATATATGATTGGCGTTCTTTTCCTTTTCCTTATTTTTAATTTAGATTTTTGTAAACCGCTCTGATGCCTTGCTGCCTAGTGCGATATATCAAATGACAATAAAGATAACAATAGATTCCACTCATTTGTTTTAATTTAAAAAAAAGTTTTCATACATGCTAATTGACTTAAGGCATTTAAAATTGATTAGAATGGACTAAATTTAAGGCATGCTAACAAATGCACCTCCCTGGGCTCCCCAAGTCATCAAGCATAAAATGATTAGGCAATGTTCCTCAATCACATCACGTACTAGATAGATTTTATTCCTGACAGACCTGACAAAGGAGAGCAATGGCCTTATTGTCACTTTGAGGCATCAGCTTGCCTCAATGTCTCTCCTAACTGTGGTTAACAAGCTAAAACTACTCTTCCCATCTTTGTAGCTCGCAATCTTAAAAAACATGGAGAACAAGCAAGAACAAATAATCACAACTAAGAAGCTAGGAAATGGCAAATTATTTTAAGACCACATCACTAAAGAGGCATTTCAGCTTCGACACTACTCTCTGTCCCAATGATTAATAGCAGTGCCACTCAGCCCTCTCTTAGAAGCACTGCTAGCTAGTCAGATTTTCAGGAGTACTACTATGAATAAAATGAGATAAATTAGAATATATTAGAGGCCTATTGAATGCAATCTGTCTCATGCATGTTCATTATGGTAATCCTGAAAACCTGACCCTTGGTGAGGAGTGGAGGAGCAGCCTAATAGAGAAGAGAACTAAGAACCAGGGAGGTCAGAGTTTGAATCTCACTGCTGCTCCTTCTGATCTCAAGCAAGTCACTTATCCCTCCATTGCCTCAGGTACAAACTTAGATTGTAAACCCTCCAGGGATTGGAAAATATTTCCTCTACCTGAATGTAGTCGTCTAAGAAAAGCATAAGAAATCAGATTCTTTTCCGTGTGTCTCCAGAAAAGAACATAGAGGAACTGGTTTATAGTGTGGAGACTCATTGTGGGGCCTCATAAGTATTTGCATATCTGCAGGGGTTCATTTGCATAACAACAACTGAACTTATTGGGTTGATAATAAAGTGGGAAGCTACCGTATAAAATGACGAATTCTAGTGGCTATGAATTTACATCATGGTGCTCAGGCTGAACCAGACTGTGCTAGTATTTGAAAAGTCCAGAAATCAGCAACAGTAAAGCTATCAGGCCACAAAAGAAATTTAAACTGAGATGTTCCCTTAAAGGTTGAGACTTCCTTGAATCTGAGCTGACAAAACATTTGAAATTTAAGACCAGTCCAGCAGCATCAATAGCACAAAACTGCAAACCTTAAAGACTATCCATATTCCAGTACCCCCCACAGGAAACAAAAAGAAAAAGTGACAACCACAGCACAGAGCCTATAGAGCAAGAAGATCAGATCGGCATTGATAGAGTTTCAGTTCCAAGTGACTATTGCATTGAGAGGGAGAAGATCGTCAAGTACCAAAAAATGCAGTTGGAGACTAAGAAAATGTGGCAAACACAGTTATTTCCTATCGTGTTAGGTGCCACAGAATTTCCCAAGCACACCCTGATAAATTACCCATACATATAACATTTCACAAACTCCAGAGGGAGGCTCTCTTTAGCATGATGCAAGTACTATGCAGAGCATTAGCAGTAAATATGAGAGACTGACATCACACTCCACATACCCTGGCTTAGAAATGAGGTACATGACTGTCATGGTATTTGCAAAACTAACCCATTTGGAGAAATTGCCCAAAATCTACCATTCCGTAACTTCCAAAATTACCACAAGAAGCCTACCTAGAAAGGGCAGCACCATAAATATTGTTGTGAGCCCTAGAAAATCCTACATTTACCAGGACAACTGAACATAAGAGCATACTGGGTCAGACCAAGGTCCATCAAGCCCAGTATCCTGTTTCCAATAGTGGCCAATCTAGGTCACAAGGACCTAGCAGTTTTCCCAGAAGACAGGTTCCACAATGGTTGGATTGGGGCAAGCAGTAGATTTCCCGAGTCCCCTTTAATAATGGTTTATGGACCTTTCCTCCAAGAACTAGTTCAAATCTTTTATAAAGCTTTTACATCATCCAGTAATGAATTCCAGAGTTTGCTTACTCGTTGAGTGAAAAAAAATGTTCTCTTATTAGTCTTTTATGGGTTACACTGTTGCTTCATTGCATGTCCCCTAGTCTTTCTACATTTTGATGGTGTAAAGAATCGGTCTACGCTTACCCGTTTCACTCCATTCATTAATTTCTAGACCTCTATCATATCTCCCCTCAGCTGTCTCTTTTCCAGGTTGAAGAGCCCTAACCTTTTTAGCCTCTCCTCATAGGGGTTTCCTTCCATCTCCTTTACCATTTTGGTGGCTTTTCTCTGTACCTTTTCTAATTCTGCTATATCCTTTTTAAGATACTTGTAGCTATTAGGACAAGTTCCTCTAGGAACTTGTCCAAACAGCTACAATAATAACTGGCAACAAATTTCAGAGCTCAGTTATGCATTGAATGAAAAAATACTTTCTCTAATTAGTCTTAAATGTATTACTTTGATTTACATTTACTCATTTTACTCCTTTCATTATTTTAGAGACCTTTATCATATGTCCCCTCAGCCTTCTCTTCTCCAAAATGAACCTTTTAAGACTTTACTCATAGGGATATCCTTCCATCCCCTTTATCATTTTGGTCATCCTTCTCTGCATCTTCTCCAATTGCACTACATCATTTTTCAGATGAAGTAAACAGAACTGCATGCAATACTCAAGGTGCGGTTGTACCATGGAGTTATACAGAGGTATTATGATATCCTTAGTTTTATTCTGCATTCTTTTCTGTGATAATTCCTAGCATTCTATTAATTTTCTTGGCTGCTGCTGCACACTGAGCAAAGGATTTCAGCAATTTATTCACTAGCGGGGTCATTCGGTCCTGCAAATAGCGGGGATGGACATCCTATTCGTCCCCTGCCGTCCCCATCACTAACCTCCCTGTACAAACAGTGGGTTTGTACGGGGAGGCCTAGATGGGCGTGGGAGAGGGTGTTCTGGAAGCAGAGCAAGGGTATGACGTGGGAGGCCTTTGACCCTGGACGTACAGGGCTGATTCGAGGTCGGCCCTGTATGTCCAGGGCCTTCAGGCTAGATGGGGGACCTATTCCACCTCAAAGGTGGAATATGACCCCCCTGGATGGTGGGGGACCACGGCGCAGGACACGGGTAGGCAGGTGAGGGGGCTCAGGGGGGTCCCTGCAGCCTGTCCCAGGCCTTGGAAGGCCAGATTGGGGATCAGGCTGCGGGGAACAGGATTCCCTCTGGGGCAACTGGAAATCGTGGCTTGTAAATGGAGCCACGGTGCCATGGTGATGGGACGCCATGGTACTGCATCTCCACTCACGAGCCCAGCTGAGTTAGCTGGGTAGTCGCCAGGATGTACAGCCGGGCAGAATCATGTCCCACCCTGTACGTCCAGGCACTAGACTCAATTCTGACCCTGTAGGGGCTACAGGATCAGAATCGGGTCTAACTTTGCATGCCCTGATTCTGCCTGGCTGTACAGGGGCTGCACAGCCTGAATGGAATAGGTCTCCATGACACTTAGGGGCATGTTTACTAAAGGGTGCAACCCTGATAGCATGGGGGCACCATACTACAAAATAGTGCAGGACTCTGCATTAAAACACCCATGCAACCCAGGCAGCACATGGCTGGATGGTTCCTGTGTGTGGAGTGGGTGTTACCACCACAGTGCCGCTAGCATGGTCCTTGAAAGCCTATGCTGCCAGCGCTTGGTGGAGAGCAACTACTGCTAATAGAATGGGTGGTGGTTGTTGCTTCCCATGGTGGTATTAATGCCGTGAGCTGCGCTAAATTCAAGGGGATAACTGTCTCTTCCCCCTTGCATCTAGCGGAGTGCCCCGTGCTAGTAATGCAGCCCAACCCTGCATTACTAGTGTGGGGCTTAGTAAACATGCCCTTTAGATCCCTTTTCTGGATGGTGGCTCCTAATTTGGAGCCTTACATTGTATAGCTATGGTTTGAGTTGTTCTTCCTTAAGTGCATAACTTTGCACTAGTCCAAATTAAATTTCATCTGTGATTTGGATACCCAGTCTCCCAATTTCTCAAAGTCCTCTTGAAATTTTTCAGAATTTTCAGGTCATTTATAAATATATTAAAAAGTAGTGGGCTCAGCACAGATCCCTGGGGTACTCCACTATTTACCTTTCTCTACTGAGAAAATAAACTATAGTCCTATTCTCTGTTTTCTATCTAACCAGTTCCCATTCCATAGTAAGGCATGTCCTTGTCAAAGGCTTTCTGAAAATCCAGATAAACAATGTCCACTGGCTCACCTCTATCTACCTCTTTATTTACACCTTCAAAAAAATGCATCAGGTTGGTGAGGCAAGACTTTCCTTTGCCAAATCCATGTTGGCTTTGTCCCAATAGACCATGACTATCTATATGTTCAGTAATTTTGTTCTTTATAATTGTTTCTATCATTTTGCCTGGCACTGATATCAGACTCATCAGTCTGTAGTTTCCCAACTCACCTCTTGAACCCTTTTTAAAAGTTGTCATTTTATTAGCCACTAACCGGTCTTCAGGTACTAAAAGTGAATTTAATGATAGATTACAAATGACTAATAATAGGTCTGCAATTTCATTTTTTAGTTCTTTTAGTACCCTGGGATTTATGTCATCTAGTCCAGGTGATTTGCCACTCTTTAATTTGTCAAATTTCCCTATTACATCTTCCATGTTATAAGAATTTAAGAACATAAGAAATGCCATACTAGGTCAGACCAAAGGCCCATCAGGCACAGTATTCTCTTTCCAACAGTGGCCAATCCAGGTCACAGGTATATGTCAGGTTCCCAAAAAGGTAGACAGGGGTAAGCAATGGATTTCCCCTGTCAAAACCTCTTTTAAACCAAGTTATACTGACAGCTTTTACTACATCCTCCAGCAAAGGATTTCAGGGTTTGCATGAAAAAATATTTTCTACAATTAGTCCAATATATGCTTAGGGTTGCCAGAGCAAAAAAAACGGCTTTTCTGCCAATCCGGAGGGCTTCAGAGGGAGCCGGGGAAGCCCGCGCGAGGCCCCGGCTCCCTCTGAACAGCTGCCAGCGTGAAGAACCTTTTCCTTCACGCTGGCGGCTGTTCCTGTGAAGCCGCGATTGGTGGGAAAGGTTAAAGGTAATGCCCTTTAACCTTTCCCAGCATTCGCGGCTTCACAGGAACAGCCGCCAGCGTGAAGGAAAAGGCTCTTCACGCTGGCAGCTGTTCAGAGGGAGCCGGGGCCTCGCGCGGGCTTCCCCGGCTCCCTCTAAAGCCTCAGACAGCCGCGGTTCTGGGGGGGGGGGGAGGCCAAGGACTGCCTGGGCTGTGATGGGGGAGGGGGCCTGGGCGGGAAACGGGCTTGGGGGGGGGAATTTGACGGGAAATGGGTTGTGATGGGGGGGGGGGATCTGGACCGGAAAAGGGCTATGGGGGGGGGGGGACTTGGACTGGAAAGAAATGGGCTGTGATGGGAGGGGACCTGGACTGTAAAAGGGCTATGGGGGGGGGGAAATGGAATGGAAAGGGGTTTTGTTGGGGAGGGGGACCTGGACTGGAAAAGGGCTAGGAGGGGGGGGACATGGACTGGAAATGGGTTGTGATGGGGAGGGGGACCTGGAATGGAAAAGGGATATGGAGGGGTTGGGCTAAATTGTAATGGAAAATGGCTATGGCGGAGGGATGGTCACCTTGGACTGGAAATAGGCTGTGATTAGGGGGACTTGGACTGGAAATGGGTTGTGAAGGGGAGGGGACCTGGACTGGAAAAGGGCTATGGGGGGGCATTGGACTGGAAAGAAATGGGCTGTGATGGGGAGGGGGACCTGGACTGTAAAAGGGCTATGTGGGGGGGGGGACATGGACTGGAAATGGGTTTTGATGGGGAGGGGGACCTGGACTGGAAAAGGGCTATGGGGGGGGGACATGGACTGGAAATGGGTTGTGATGGGGAGGGGGACCTGGACTGGAAAAGGGCTATGGGGGGGGGGGGAACTTGGACTGGAAATGGGCTATGGTGGAGGGAGGGGGAACTTGGACTGGAAATAGGCTGTGATTAGGGGGGCTAGGACTGCAAATGGACTGTGATAGTGGGGGGGGTGGTAGGACTGCAAATGGGCTGTGATGGTGCGGGGGGACTCCGACTGCAAATGGGATGTGATGGGGGGGGGGCCTAGGACTGGAAATAGGCTGTGATGGGGGACTTGGACTGGAAATGGGCTGTGATTGGGGGGGGGGGGGCTAGGACTGGAAATGGTCTGTGATGTGAGGGCTAGCATTGGAAATGGGCTGATGAGCTGGAATAGGACTGGAAATGGGCTGATGTGGGGCATGGGAGAATGGGATTAGAAGGGAGTGGATGCTGGGTGGGTCTAGAACTATAAGGGAACTGATTTTGGGGGAGGACTAAAATAGATGGGGAATGAGTGGAGAGGGGAAAAATATTTTGTGTGGAAGAAAAGTCTATGATGGGCTGGGTATTGGGAGAGTGAGGGGCTTGAGAATGGAAGGGTGAAATTTAAATGGATGATAAAGGAATAAGGAAAGAATTGGGGGAAAGAGCAAAAGGGAAACAATCAGTATGTTAAAGCAGAAATAGAGAGAGAATGGAAAACATCTAAAAGAGAAGAAAGGACAAATGGATAGCTCGCAGAAGACCAGAAGAAACCAGAAGAAAGTGACTGGAGCAATTGCAACTGAAAAATAAAACGCCCAAACAGAAGGTAGAAAAATACTTTTTATTTTGAATTTATTAGCTGGAATATGTTTGGTCTGGGAAGTGTGTATTGATAACATCTTTGCGTTTTTGTTTAGTGCAAGAGGAAATTACTTTATAGTTTTATTTCTCCAGTGTTGTACATTTCATGTTTGGATTTTGGGGTTCCCAGTTTAATTATTATCTGACCAAGGAAGTTAGCCTACACGTATCCTCGGTAATTTTTGTGGGTGGGGCTGGGGGCGGGGCAGGGGTGGGACTAGGGGCGGAGAATGGGTGGAGCATGGCGAGCCACAGGTGGGTTTTTCTCGGTGAAAAAGTTGGTAACCCTATATATGCTTCATTGTAGCTTCACTGCATGTCCCCTAGTTTTTCTACTTTTTGAAGGATTAAACAACTGATATATGTTTAACCATTCTACTCTACTCATAATTTTATAACTTGATGCTTCAGTTCCTCCAGTTCATTACCTTTAAATATCATGTTTGACCTTTTATGACCCCTATGTCATCTTTGGTAAAGACCAAAGTAAAAAATCATATAAAATGGCATTTTAGAATGGACATTAGTTAGAATCAGAAACATTCAGAGCAGACTGTCCAAAAATTGGGGGAAGTAGTGGCAGAGAAGGGAGACACGTTTAAGTGCCTTCTGATATTGCTTCATCTCTACTCTGAAAAATGAACACCCCTGTAATCACTAATGGAGGCAGGCTCCATTTAGGATGGAAAGCCAGGCAGATGCAGAGGTGTAAGATATTACACAATGTGGAAGTCCCAGAATTTCGCAGCCTCAGAAACAAGTACTTGGACATGCCAGTGGGGGTATTTCAGAAGGGAATTGACTATGTTATGAGGCACGCACATCCTGGCCTGCCATTTCTGATATTCAGACATGCAGCAGTGGGACAGTAATATGTTTGGAGTATGTATATATGCTCAGTTTTCTTCGGACAAGAAATAATAACTGTAGAGATGAAGTGCATTATGTTATTTCCCCTGGAAGAATTATATCTATGAAACAAGCACATATTCATGGTCAGGAGCAGGCATAAAAATAGCCGTCTCATCAACCATGGCCAGATGTGCTTGTGCTGTTCTGAAATCACACTGAGACATTCTCTGTCCAGGCCACACCTCCACAATTCTACAACTATGCTATACAGACATTCTAGCATTGGAGACATCTCTATACTCTGATTCTAAAATGGCTCCAGAGACATCTCCATAATTTTCACATCTAAGTGCCCGTTTTCAAACTCCTAGTCTCTCTGCCATGGCCTTGTCCTTCCATAGTGCCTCTTTTACTCCTCTGTAATACAACTGACTCCCTCACAGGCTTTTTGCTTCAAATGTACCTGAAAAAGCTTCTATTATGAGGTTTTGCTTCCACAGCAAGCTCTTCAAATTCTCTCTTTGCCTGCCTTACCCCTATCAACCTGCTTATCAGTTGACAGTGGTAATTTGGAATCTTTCATCTCTCTCTGCTCTTTATTTAAGGGCCCATTAACTACTTTTACCTTTTACTTTTATTGCAACCTGTCAAGCGGGGTGCCCTAACCTCGCTATTTTGGTAGCTTCCTTCAAAGATGCATTATTTTGAACTGTGCACTTCTGGGTGACTGTCAGCCTTCCCCCAATATCTAGTTTAAAAACTGCTCTAAAGGTTAATGCCAGCAGCCTGGTCCCACCCCAGTTATGGCGGAGCTCATCCTTCCATAAGAGGCTCCTAGTGGTAGCTCAAGGCAAGTTGTATTCAGGTACAGCAAGTATTCCCTGTCCTTGGAGGAATTATAATATAAATTTGTACCTTAAAAAGTAAGAAATATACTGGGCCAGACCAAAGATCTATTAAGCCCAGCATCCTATTTCTAAAAGTGGCTAATCCAAGTCACAAGTACCTGCAAGGATTCCAAAGAAGATCCAGCTCTTCTTGCTTATAGCCAGGGATACCCACCCAAACCAAAAGTATGTGCAATAGGACTTATGGACGTGCTTACAGAATAGTGGCCTCCTAAAGTGCACACGTAGGTGCCCATTCATGCACATAAGCCCTATCACACATACTTTTGGTTTGGAGTTGTACAGGGATGGAGTCTTGAAGGACTAAAAAAAGGGACTGCTAATTCAGGAGAGAGATCTGCAATTGTAAGTATGCACTTCTGGGAATTTTTCTAAATCTTGGGGAAAAGGAATTCTATCAATTAAAGCTGATTAATCTGTGTAAATTAGAATCCAGTATATTTGTTAAATCAGTCAGGGCCTAGTATCAGCAAAGAGCTTTTAGTCAAATTAAAAAATCAAAAGGTAACTTTCAGTTTAAAACCCAGCAGAGAGCTTTCAGTTTAAATTTAAAACCCAACAGAGGGCTTGCAGTTTCAGAACCCAGCAGAGAGCTTTCAGTTTAAATTTACAACCCAACAGAGAGCGTACAGTTAAATTTAAAGCCTAGCAGAGAGCTTCTAGTTTACATTTAATACTCAGTCAGGGCCTAGTAGCAGCAAAGAGCTTCCAGTTTAAATTTAAAACCCTGCAGAGAGCTGCTATTTTAAATATAATATTCAGTCAGGGCCTAGTATCAGCAAAAAGCATTAGTTTAAATCAAATCAGAGTATAACTTAGCATAAAAGGAAAAACAGGGTCAGTATTCTTTGAGCAATAAATTGTTTCTATAGACCTTTACAAAGAAGCCTTCTAGATAAGGGGCAAGAAGCCTGTGAAATTGTTTTAATTAGGTGTTAAAGCCAAGTGACAGATAAAAGGGACATTTTGAAAGACTCCCTCTATCAAAGCAAGGGCTGTGTGAATCATCCAGGAAATTGGTCACAGATTACCCTAGAAGCACAGGACAGACTACAGTGTAGCAGCCAGATTTTAATAAGTCTTCTTTCCCTCTCTTCCTCCCTGACTCCCACCCACCCCTATGATAGTTTTATAGGTGCTTAAACCTCCTACAGGGAAGGAGGTGCCATATTCACTCTCAGGTGCAGCTGTTTATCCTCATCAGGCATATATTAAGGACCTAAATAAGGTCTTAGATAGTGCTGGGGAGGAGTCTGCTGTCTTGGTACATGTCGGTACCAATGGCATAGGAAAATGTGGTAGGGAGGTTCTGGAGGCTAAATTTAGGCTTTTAGGTAGGAAGTTGAAATCCAGAACTTCCAGGGTAGTGTTCTCTGAAATGCTTCCCATTCCACGCGCAGGACCCAAAAGGCAGGCAGAGCTCTGGAGTCTCAATATGTGGATGAGACAATGGTGCAGAGATGAGGGCTTTGGATTTGCTAGAAACTAGGGAACATTCTGCGGAAAGGAGGGGCTCTTCCAAAGGGATGGGATGGGCTTCACCTTCACCGGGATGGAACCAGGCTGCTGGCATTAACCTTTAAAAAGGAGATAGAGCAGCTTTTAAACTAGATAATAGGGGAAAGCCGACAGTTGCCCAAGAGTAGATGGTTCAGAAGAATGTATCCTTGAAGGATACTACCAAAAGCAGAGAGGTTCCAAAAAAGGGTAAAGTAGCCCAAATGCCCTCGAGTATGGAGCAGACAGAGCTTAAAGATCCCAAATTACCCATGTCTACCAATAGCCAAATTAATATGAATAAAATACAGTCTCTAAAATGCTTGTATGCAAATGCTAGAAGTCTAAAAAATAAGATGGAGGAGTTAGAATATATAGCACTAAATGAGAGGTTAGATATGATTGGAATATCAGAGACATGGTGGAAGGAGGACAACCAGTGGGACACTCTGATACAAATGGGTACAAACTATATTGTAATGATAGAGTTGATCAAATTGGTGGAGGGGTTGCACTCTATGTTAGAGAGGGCATTGAGTCAGAAAGGATTAAAGTTTTGCAGGAAACAAAATTTGCTGTAGAATCTCTATGGATTGAAATTCCATGTAAAAACGGGAAGGCGATGGCAGTGGCGGTGTACTATCGACCGCCTGGCCAGAATGAACAAATGGATGATGAAATCCTCAAAGAAATCAAGGAAGCTAACAAAAGTTACAGCGCAGTAATAATAATGGGTGATTTCAATTACCCCGGTATCAACTGGGTCAGTGTCACGGCAGGACATGCTAGGGAGATAAAGTTTCTAGATGAAATAAATGACAGCTTCTTGGAGCAGCTGGTTCATGAACCAACCAGTGGGGAAGCCATATTAGACCAAGTCCTTAGTGGAACACCAGATCTAGTGCAAGAGATAAGGGTGTTGGGGCCACTTGGCAATAGTGATCATAGCATGATTGCCTTTGTTTTAATTAGTGGAGTAGGGATAGTAAGGAACTCCACAGTACTACCTTTTAACTTTCGAAAGGGAGACTATGATAAAATGAGGAAAATAGTTAAGAAAAAACTAAAAGGAGCAGTTGCAAAGGTTAAAGACTTACATCAAGCTTGGGTGTTGTGGAAAAATACTATCTTGAAAGCCCAGACCAGCTGTATTCCTGGCTTTAAGAAAAGTGGAAGGAAGTCCAAAAAACTGCCAGCATGGTTTAAAGCGGAGGTCAGAGAGGCTGTTGTTGCCAAAAAAGCATCTTTCAGGAAATGGAAAAAAAAGCCAAACGACGAAACCTGGAAACAGGACAACCACTGGCAAGTCAAATGCAAGGAATTGATAAGGCAGGCAAAGGGAGAATTTGAGAAGAAGCTTGCTGCGGAAGCAAAAACGTGAAATAAAGACTTTTTCAAGTACATTTGTAGCAAAAAACCTGTGAGAGAGTCAGTTGGTCCATTAGATGATAGAGGGGTTAAAGGGGCACTAAGAGGCGACAAGGCAATAGTGGAGAGACTGAATGAATTCTTTGCTTCGGTCTTTACTGAATAAGATGTAGGGATGTTACCCATGACTGAAGTGGTATTTAAAGGTGCGGAAGAATTGAAGGAAATATTGATACATTGGGAAGATGTATTACAACTATTAGATAAACTGAAGAGTAGCAAATCACCTGGGCTGGATGGTATACATCCAAGGGTGTTGAAAGAACTGAAATATGAGATTGCAGACCTGCTAATAGTAATCTGTAAACTATCATTAAAATCATCTCTAATACCTGAAGATTGGAGGATCGCCAATGTAACACTAATTTTTAAAAAGGTTTCCAGGGGTGATCAGGGAAACTACAGACCGGTGAGCCTCACGTCAGTACCGGGAAAAATGGTAGAAACCATCATAAAGAATAAAATTACTCAGTATGTAGATAGTCATGGCCTAATGGGAGACAGCCAACATGGCTTTAGACAAGGAAAATCTTGTCTTACTAATCTGTTATGTTTTTTTGAAGGTGTGAATAAACAGGTGGACAAAGGTGAGTCGGTTGATATAGTGTATCTGGACTTTCAGAAAGCCTTTGACAAGGTCCCTCATCAGAGACATTTGGCAAAACTAAAGAGTCATGGGATAGGAGGCAGTGTACTACTGTGGATCAGGAACTGGTTAAAAGATAGAAAGCAGAGGGTAGGGCTGAATGGCCAATTTTCCCAATGGAGAAAAGTGAATAGTGGTGTACCCCAGGGATCTGTGCTGAGTCCGCTGCTTTTTGACATATTCATAAATGACCTGGAAAGTGGAATAACGAGTTAGGTTATCAAATTTGCAAATTACACAAAGCTATTTAAAGTTGTTAAAACCCAAGAGGATTGTGGAAAATTGCAAGAGGATCTTGATAAACTGGAAGACTGGGCATCAAAATGGCAGATGAAATTTAATGTGGACAAGTGCAAAGTTATGCACCTAGGGAAGAACAACCCAAACTATGGTTACACGATGCAAGGTTCCACATTAGGAACCACCACCCAAGAAAAAGATTTAGGCGTCATTGTGGATAACATGTTAAAACCCTCGGCCCAGTGTGCAGCAGAGGCCAAGAGAGCAAATAGAATGCTAGGTATCATAAGGAAAGGAATGGAAAATAAAACAAAAGATATTATAATGCCTCTATATCGCTCCATGGTGAGACCGCACCTTGAATATTGTGTGCAATTCTGCTTGCCGTATCTTAAAAAGGATATAGCAATATTAAAAAAGGTTCAGAGAAGAGCCACCAAAATGGTAAAGGGGATGGAAGGATACTCCTATGAAGAAAGGTTAAAAAGGTTATGGCTCTTTAACCTGGAAAAAGAGACGGCTGAGGGGAGATATGATAGAAGTCTATAAATTAATGAACGGAGTGGAACGGGTAAACGTAGATCGATTGTTTACGTTATCAGAATATAGAAAGACTAATGGATATGCAGTGAAGCTACAAGGTAAACTATTTAAGACTAATAAAAGAAAATATTTTTTCACTCAACGTGTAATCAAACTCTGGAATTTGTTACTGGAGGATGATGTAAAGATTGTTAGTGTAGCTGAGTTTAAAAAAGGTTTGGACAAGTTCCTGGAGGAAAGGTCCATTAACCATTATTAAGAAGGGACCCAGGATATCAATGCTTGACCCAGTACAAGCATTGTGGAACCTGTGTCTTTTGGGGAAGCTGCTAGGTACGTTTGACCTAGATTGGCCGCTGTTGGAAAAAGGATACTGGGCTTGATGGACCTTGGTCTGACTCAGTATGGCATATCTTATGTTATTATGACCTGAGATTAATTAATCTTGAGGTGAACAAAGTCCATTAAAAGTATTAGGTATAGTTTTAATAGTATAAGTATCCCCTGCAAACCTAAGTAAACAACTTAAATACCTAAACACAACCTTAAAGCTAAGATGCAGATAGCAGTCCAGTAGCGAGATGGGGGCTTTCCATTCACATTGAGTGTCATGTTGAGTGTCACATGTATGATTTTCTCCCAGTTGATGAAGGGTCTTACGTGTGCACTAGGTGCAAGGAGCTCTTGGATTTCAGATAACGAGTCACTGAGTGCTAAAGTAACAGACTTGGAAGACAGAGAGGTATATAGACGAGACCTACAGGGATGTAGTACTGAAGTCCCACCTCCAATCTGGCAGCATCCCTGTTTCCATGGGGGAGAAAGGTCATGTGACAGGACAGCATCACCCTGGTGTGGCAGTAAATATACTGTAGTTAGGACCTGTCCTCTAGGTGATGTAAAACCCTCTCACACTGAGGAGGTTTGTCCAGTGCCATGTGCCCACAAAGGATGGGTTAGGACAGCCATTATAGTTGGTGATTTGATCATTAGGGATATAGATAGCTGGGTGCCTGGTGGATGTGAGGATCCCCTTGTAATATGTCTGCCTGATGCAAAGATAGCAGACCTTATGAGCCACATAGGAAAGGTCTTAGATAGTGCTCGAGAGGAGTCTTCTGTCTTGGTACATGTCGGTACCAATGACATAGGAAAGTGTGGTAGGGAGGTTCTGGAGGCCAAATTAGGGCTTTTAGGTAAGAAATTAAAATCCAGAACTTCCAGAGTAGCATTCTCTGAAATGTTTCCCGTTCAACGTGCAGGACCCTAAAGGCAGGCAGAGCTCTGGAGTCTCAATGCGTAGATGAGACGATGGTGCAAGGAAGAGGATTTTGGATTTGTTAGGAACTGGGGAACATTCTGGGGAAAGGAGGGGCTTTTCCAAAGGGTTCCACCTTAACTGAGATGGAACCAGGCTGCTGGCATTAACCTTTAAAAAGGAGATAGAGCAGCTTTTAAACTAGTTAATAGGGGAAGGTCAACAGTGGCCCAAGAGCACATGGTTCAGAACAATGTATCCTTAAAGGATACTAGCAAAAGAGTGAAGCTAGGGCATATCAACAGAGAGGTTCCAATAAAGACAAAAGTAAACCAAATGCCCTTGAGTACAGAGCAGACAGAGCTTAAAGATTCCAAATTACTCCTGCCTACCGATAACCATATTAATATGAATAAAATACATCCTCTAAATGCTTGTATGCAAATGCTAGAAGTCTAAAAATTAAGATGGAAGAGTTAGAATATATAGCACTAAATGAGAGGTTAGATATGATTGGTATCTCAGAGACATGGTGGAAGGAGGACAACCAGTGGGACACTGTGATACCTGGGTACAGCAGATCAAATTGGTGGAGGCGTTGCACTCTATGTAAGAGAGGGCATTGAGTCACAAAGAATTAAAGTTGTGCAGGAAACAAACTTCACTTTAGAATATCTATGGATTGAAATTCCATGTAAAAAGGAGAAAGGGAAAGCGATGGCAGTGGGAGTGTACTATTAACCGCCTGGCCAAAATGAACAAATGGATGATGAAATGCTCAAAGAAATCAAGGAAGCTAGCAAAAGTTTCATCACAGTAATAATAATGTTGTTGTTGTTGTTAAGTGACGTTGAGTCAGTGTAGACTCATGGAGACCCTCTGGATAGTTTTCCTAAACTGTGTTTGGTCTTCAGTCAGTCAGCTCATTGTTGACAGAGTGGCACCCATAGTTGCTGTTGTATCGATCCATCTCATTGCTGGCCTTCATCTTTTCCATTGACCTTGCCAAGCATGATGTCTTTCTCTAATGATCTTTCTCTTCGCATGATAGGTCCAAAGTATGAAAGTCGAAGTCTTGTCATCTGAGCTTCTAAAGAAAGCTTAGGTTTGATCTCCTCTAGTACTGACTGGTTTGTTCTTCGGACAGTACATGGTATACACAGTATTCGCCGCGAGCACCATACTTCAAAGACATCAATTTTCTTCCTATCTATCTTTTTCACTGTCCAGTTTTCACATCCATAAGATGTTATTGAAAATACCATGGCTTGAACAAGTCAAATCTTTGTATGGAGAGAGACATCTCTGTTTTTGAGAATCTTGTCTAGGTCTTTCAAAGCCATTCTGCCAAGAATAATGCGTGATTTCAATTACCACAGTATCAACTGGGTCAGTGTCATGGCAGGACATGCTAGGGAGATAAAATTTCTAGATTAAATAAATGACTGCTTCTTGGGCAACTGGTTCATGACCAATCAGAGGGGAAGCCACTGTGGACCTAGTCCTTAGTAGAATACAAGATCTGGTATAAGTGATATGGGTGTTGGAGCTACTTGGCAATAGTGATCATAGCAAGATCACATTTGATTTAATAAATGGAGGAAGGATGGCAAAAGAAATCCACAGTACTATTGTACCTTTTAACTTTCAAAAGTGAAACTATGATAAAATGAGGAAAATAGCCAAGAAAAAACTAAAAGGAGCAGTCGCAAAGGTTAAAGATTTACAAATCTGATCAAGCATGGGTGTTGTTGAAAAATACTATCTTGGAAGCCCAGCCCAGCTGTATTCCACGCTTTAAGAAAAGTGGGAGGAAGTCCAAAAAACTGCCAGTATGGTTTAAAGGTGAGGCTAGAGAGGCTGTTATTGCCAAAAAAGTATCTTTCAGGAAATGGGAAAAGGAGACAAATGACAAAAAAAGGAAACAACATAAGCTGGCAAGTTAGATGCAAGGCATTGATAATGCAGGCAAAGAGAGAATTTGAGAAGAAGCTTGCTTTGGAAGCAAAAATGCATAATAAAGACTTTTCAAGTACCGTCGTAACAAAATACCTGTGAGAGAGTCAGTTGGATCATTAGATGATAGAGGGGTAAAACGGGCACTAAGAGAGGACAGGACCACAGTGAAGAGACAGAATGAATTCTTTGCTTCGGTCTTTACTGAGGAAGATATAGGGATGTTACCCATGACTGAAATGGTATCTAAGGGTGATGCCACAGAAGAATTGAAAGAAATATTGATACACCGGGAAGACGTATTGCAAGAGTAGCAAATCACCTGGACTGGATGGTATACATCCAATGGTGTTCAAAGAACTGAAATATGAGATTGCAGACCTACTATTAGTAATCTGTAAATTATCACTAAAATCATCTGTAATACTTGGAGGATGGCCAACGTAATGCCAATTTTAAAAAAGAGGTCTAGGGATGATCCAGGAAACTACAGATCGGTGAGCCTGACAGCCATACTGGGAAAAATGGTAGAAACCATTAAAAGAACAAAATTACCAAACACATAGATAGTCATGGCTTAATGGGAGACACCCAATATGGCTTTAGCCAAGGAAGGTCTTAACTTACTAATCTGTTATGTTTTTTTGAAGGTGTGAAGTTGAGTCGCTTCATATAGTGTATTTGGATTTTCAGAAAGCCTTTGACAAAGTCCCTCATGAGTAATGGGAGAGGAGGCAGTGTACTATTGTGGATCAGGAACTGGTTAAAAAACAGAAAGCAGATGGTAGGGCTAAATGGCCAATTTTCCCAATGGAAAAGGTGAATAGTGGAGTACCCCAGGGATCTGTGCTGGGTCCACTGCTTTTTAACATATTCATAAATGTCCTGGAAATGAGAATAGTGAGTGAGGTAATCAAATCTGCAGATGACACAAAATTATTCAAAGTTGTTAAAACCCATGAGGATTGTGAAAAATTGCAAGAAGACCTTGATAAACTGGAAGACTGAGCATCCAAATGGCTGATGAAATTTAATGTGGACAAGTGCAAAGTCATATACCTAGGAAAGAACAACCAAAACTATGGTTACACGATGCAAGTTTCCACATTACGAACCACCACTCAGGAAAACGATTTAGTCGTCATCATCGATAACATGTTGAAACCCTCCACCCAGTGTGCCACAGCAGCCAAGAAAGCAAATAGAATTCTAGGAATTATAAGAAAAGGAATGCAGAATAAAATAAAGAATATTATAATGCCTCTGTATCATTCCATGATGCGACCACACCTTGAATATTGTGTGCAATTCTGGTCACTGTATCTTAAAAAGGATATAGCGTTATTAGAAAAGGTACAGAGAAGAGCCCCAAAAAAGGTAAAGGGGAAGGAAGGATACCCCTATGAGGACAGGATAACAAGGTTAGGACTCTTCAAACTGGAAAAGAGATGATTGAGGGGAGATATGATAGAGGTCTATAAATTAATGAATGGAGTGGAACGGGTAAACATAGATCGACTGTTTACGCCATCAAAATATAGAAAGACATGCTATGAAACTACAGTGTAACCTATTTAAGGCTAATAAGAGAAAATATTTTTTCACTCAACGCGTAATCAAATTCTGGAACTCGTTACCGGAGTAAAAGCTGTTAGTGTAGCCAGGTTTAAAAAAAGTTTGCACAAATTCATGGAGGAAAGGTTCATAAACTATTATTAAAGGGGACCCGGGAAATCCACTGCTTGCCCCATTGTGGAACCTGTGTCTTTTGGGAAAATTGCTAGGTACATGTGACTTAGATTGGAGATTGGTCACGGTTGTAAACAGGATGCTGGGCTTCATGGACCTTGGTCAGACCCAGTATGGCATATCCTATGTTCTTAAGTTCTTAAAAGGCAGGGCTTGAGTTTACACACACAAGTTACAAAATATTATGACTTACACATGTTACTGCTGTGACTAGGTTCAGATGCATCTATATGCTCCTGTTCTATAATGTAAAGTATGTGCATACTTTACTTTATAAAACAAACACCACATATGCACATGGTAACGTATGTTCACTGCATGAGAGTATATAGAATTACCCTTTAAATGCTTTGGTTTCCATCACAATTTCCAGTACTAAAATCACCAGAAAGAAAATATCAATGAAGCCCAAAATGCTGAAATTGCAGGTACAATATTCAGGCAGGGTGACTCCTATATAAAGTTAAGCACTGACCTTGGTGCCTTGGTGCTTAACTTTATGCATACATTTAGAAGTTCTCTCCATTTAGTTAGTGCTGCTGAATATACATCTAAATGGTGACTACTGCTGGTTACTAGCTATTCAAGCAGGCCTAAATTAGACAGATAACACTACTTAGCAGATGAATATCACTGTTAAATGGATAGTTTCCAGCACTGCCTCTGGCCCTCCTCTAACCCAGCCTTTTTATATGGATAATATCTGACTGTTTTGTTCCCCAGGGGACAGTTGTTGCTCCTTACTTATTTAATCTATTTCTGGTCCCTTTTTGTTTGGTAATGCGAATTCCTGGCCTCTGCTTTTATATTTATATGGATGATATTCAAGTACTGCTCACTTTTCATAAGGGGGGGGGGGAGCACAGAGATTGGGAGAGATGATTCAGGAGAAGTTGAATTGGTTGAATCACTGATTGTAAGTGAAACAATTCAAATTTAATGTTGTTAAGACAGAGTGACTTTGACTAACTGAAGCTGGTGACAAGGATAATCAAATTTTGGATGTAGTTAGTCCATTTAAATTCTTTCCTGGAGTCTCTGTGTATGGATCGATTCACAACTTGCTATGTAAGATGAGATTTCATGGTTGGTGTGTTATGTCTTCCTCATTCTGAAGCACATTTGTCAGCTATGGCCATATCTTAAAAACATAAGATATGCCATACTGGGTCAGACCAAGGGTCCATCAAACCCAGCATCTTGTTTCCAACAGTGACCAATCTAGGTCACACATACCTGTCAGGTTCCAAAAAGGTATACAGATTCCATGCTACTTGTCCCAGGGGTAAGCAGTAGATTTCCCTGGTCCTCTTTAATAATGGTTTATGGACTTGTCCTCCAGGAACTTGTCCAAACCTCTTTTAAACCCAGCTATATTAACAGCTTTTACCACATCTTCTGCTAACGAATTCCAGAGTTTGATTATGCTTTGAATGGAAAAATATTTTCTCCATTTGTCTTAAATGTGCTATATTGTAGCTTCATTGTGTGTCCCCTAATCTTTCTACTTTTTGAAGGATTAAAGAATGGATCTATGTTTATCCGTTCCACTCCATTCATTATTTTATAGACTGCTATCATATCCCCCCCTCTGGTCCAAGTTGAAGAGCCCTAACCTTTTAAGCCTTTCCTCATAGGGATATCCTTCCATCCCCTTTACCATTTTGGTTGCTCTTCTCTGTACCATTTCCAATTCTGTTATATCCTTTTTAAGATATGGCAACCAATCTCCAATTTTTCAGGACCCCATTGTAATTTTTCACAATCCTCTTGTGTTTTAGCAACTTCAAATAATTTTGTGTCATCTGCCAATTTGATCACCTCATTCATTATTCCCATTTCCAGGTGATTTTTAAATATACTAAAAAGCAGCAGGTCCAGCACAGATCCTTGGGGTACTCCACTATTCACCTTTCTCCATTGAGAAAATCATTCATTTAGCCCTCCTCCATGTTTTAAGAACATAAGAACATAAGATATGCCATACTGGGTCAGACCAAGGTCCATCAAGCCCAGTATCCTGTTCCCAACAGTGGCCACTAGCAGTTTCCCCAAAAGACACAGGTTCCACAATGCTTGTATCAGGTTAGGCAGTGATATCCTGGGTCCCTTTTTTTTATTATTTAATCTTTATCATTTTACAATAAATACAAGCATAAACATTCTTACATGGAAATTAGGGTACAGAAAGAAAAAACAACATTGATACATCAATATTATTCCAAAGAAACCATTAACAATTAAAAGAAAAGAACTTAGCATTCCTGCCCCTATTATAGCCCACAACATCAGGGGGAGAACCATCAAACATAAAGCAATTAAACTAAAACCTAAGAAGAAAAACCTGACGGGAACAAACAACTGGGCCAAGACCTATTACAGTGATGCTGGGTCCATCTCAGCAGGGCGGCGAGCACTCAAAAAGGCAAGCAACTGTGATGGCTCAAAAAAAAAAATATGAAACAGAATTCATCCTAACCATACATTTCATGGAAATTTCAAAAAGAATTGTCCCCCCAACAACAAAACATCTGGACAAAGCAATATAAATTCTTTTCTTCATTTCTGAGTTTCCTTAGACAAATCTGGAAAGACCTGTACAATTAACCCGTGAAATATTACATTATGTTTCCTAATAAACATACGCAAAAAACAATCTCTATCAGAGGAAAGAGCAAACATTGCTATCAGTGTAGAAGGAGAAACAGATTCAGTTAATGAAGTTTCCAAAATAGCAGAAACATCTAATACATCACTTTGTTCTACTCCAGGAATTATCCCACCACCAACCACCTTTTTTCCCAAAGGAAGGTAAATACATTTTAACCATGGGGGGGGGGGGGGGTGAGATTCATTTGGAACTCCCAAACCTTCCACCAGGTATTTCTTAAACATCTCCTTTGCACTAATACCTGGAACATTTGGAAAATTTATAAGGCGAAGATTAGAATATCTTGATGCATTCTCTAAACATATCAATCCATGTTTTTAAAACCAATGCGTCTTTCTGATAAGAAGAACTACTATCTTCACACCGGGCAACTTTCTGATGAAGATCAGTCACTGAAGATTGTAAAGCAGAAACTTCCAAATTATGCTGCTGTAGCAAATTAGTATGAACTTGAGACTTAGCCGCCAAAGCAGAAATCTGAGGAGCGAACAATTCCCCAAGCTTCACAATGGCAGACCATATAGACTCCAAGGTGAATTCAACAGGTCTTTCAAAGGAAAAAGTTACAGAAGCTTGTGCCATTCCTGTGCTGTCCTCCGAGGGCCACCACTCCATTGCCGATGCCCCAGCTTCAGAGAAGGCGTCCGCCGACCTGCTGGAAGCCTTTCTCAACACAGGAACTCCTGAGCTGCTGGGGAAACATGATCCAACCACTCCACTACTCCTCAGCGCAGTCGACCCTCCACTCTCAGCACCTCCACCCGAACCAGAAAGAAATGCCTCCTCCAACAGCGCTGGACTCCGCACCAGCAAAGGATCCTTGGGCGGGCGCCACTGCTCCGGCGGCGAGATTTCAGGCCCAGAACCTCCCGGCGGAATATCCAACTACAGCGGGAAGTCAGAAGGGCTTAACACACCGGTACTCCCGGCTGCCACTGCGGTGTCAGAAAGGAATCGAGTGGATCCACCACTCGTAGAGGCAATGAAGACAAGACCACCGGGGTAAGGGAGGGCTTCTTAACCCCTTGAGCCTTTCTTTTCCCCACTGGGTCCCTTTTAATAATGGTTTATGGACCTTTCCACCAGGAACTTGTCCAAACCTTTTTTAAACCCAGCTACACTAACAGCTTTTACTACATCCTCTGGTAACAAATTCCAGAATTTGATTACACGTTGAGTGAAAAAATATTTTCTCTTAGTCTTAAGTAGGTTACCCTGTAGCTTTATTGCATGTCCCCTAGTCTTTCTATATTCTGATGACTTAAACAGTCGATCTACTTTTACCTGTTCCACTCCATTCATTAATTTATAGACCTCTACCATATCTCCTCTCAGCCATTTCTTTTTCAGGTTGAAGAGCCCTAACCTTTTTAAACTCTCTTCATAGGGGTATCTTTTCATCACCTTTACCATTTTGATGGCTCTTCTCTGTACCTTTTCTAATAATGCTCAGGACCGTACCGAGCCCTGCGCGAGCAGTGCGGCCGCACAGGGCGCAAAGACTTAAGGGGCGCATTTCGGCTCTCTGCTGCTGCCTGCTGCCACCACTTTAGCAGCAGCAGGCAGCGGCAGAGAGCCTAAATGCACCCCTTAAGTCTTCTCGTCGGCACACTAAGCAGGTCTGGTCTCTCTGGGAGGGTCCAGACCTGCTTAGTGTGCTGGCAAGTTGCACATCGGGTTCGCACCTCTTCTCTCCCACCCCCATAAAGTGGCTAGATGGAGGTACAGGAGGAGGGGCGCGCACCCAATAAGCAACTTGCACAGGGCGCAATTCACCAACAGTACAGCCCTGATAATGCTATATCCTTTTTAAGATACAGTGACCAGAATTGCATACAATATTCAAAGTGCAGTCGTACCATGGAACGATACAGAGGTATTATAATATCCTTTGTTTTAGTTTCCATTCATTTCCTTATGATACCTAGCATCCTATTTGCTCTCTTGGCCGCCGCTGCACACTGGGCGGTTTTAACATGTTATCCACGATGACGCCTAAATCTTTTTCCTGGGTGGTGGTGCCTAATGTGGAACCTTGCATCGTGTAACTATAGTTTGGTTTGTTCTTTCCTAGATGCATAACTCTGCACTTGTCCACATTAAATTTCATCTGCCATTTGGATGTCTAGTCTTCCAATTTATCAAGATCCTCTTGCAATTCTCCACAATCCTCATGGGTTTTAACAACTTTAAGTAGTTTTGTGTCATCTGCAAATTTGATAACCTCAGTTGTTATTCCCTTTTCCAGGTCTTTTATGAATATGTCAAAAAGGAGCGGACCCAGCACAGATCCCTGGGGTACTCCACTATTGACCTTTCTCCATTAGGAAAATTGGCCCTACCTCTGTTTTCTATCTTTTAACCTGTTCCTAATCCATAATAGCATATTGCCTCCAACCCCATTATTTTAATTTCACCAAAGGTTTCTCATGAGGGACTTTGACAAAGGCTTTCTGAAAATCCAGATGACTTATATCAATTTGCTCACCTTTATCTACCTGTTTATTCACACCTTCAAAAAAACAGATTAGTAAGACAGGAGTTTCCCTGACTAAATCCATGTTGGCTTTCTGCCATTCAACCATGACCATGGAACATGTTCAGTAATTTATTCTTTATCATGTTTTCTACCATTTTTCCCGGTACTAACATCAAGTTCACTGGTCTGTAATTTCCTGGATCACCCCTGGAATCTTTTTAAAAAATTGGCATACATTGGCCATCCTCCAATCTTCAGGTACTACAAATAATTTTAATGATAGCTCACAGATTACTAAAAGTAGGTCTGCAGTCTGATAAATTCAGTTCTGTCAGCATCCTGCTGCAGCTTTTACAGAATACAGCTGCTAAGCTGATTAATGGCCTCCGACACACTGATCATGTGATTCGCTATAAGTTGTTGATGATGTTTTTCTGATCAAGATATAATATGTCTTCTAAACTTGTGCTGTATTTTTTGCTGCCCGACCTCTGTCATCTCACAGTAGGGTATTGTTGATAGTTCCAACAGTGATGAAATGTGGAAGAGTTATCATAGGGATAGAGTATTTTCAGTGCAGGACCCCATATGTGGGAATTCTCCCCCTACTGAGATTTGGAGAGGTTTAGGAAGTCTTTAAAAATATTTTTCCGATGTGCTTTTGAGAGGGGTTGAGGGTTGTCATTGGTAGCGCAATATTGTTAGGTTCGGGATTGGTGTATAGTTTTGAAGAGGTGGAACATTTTTGTTTGGGGAAAAGTTTGGATTGGGATGGAACTGGTTATTGTGGATGGGGGGTGGTAATTTGGCCACTTTGTATTCTAATTCTTTTAATGGACTAAACCATGTAGAGCTGATTCCAGATGTGTGGTATATGTTGAGATAAATAAATAAAATCCATGTAATTTTTAAAATTCATGGATTTATTCTGCACTCACTACCTGCCAACAAAAACATAATTCACTCTGAAAATTGACCTCTGCATATTTTGTTACAGAAGAATGGGATGTGTCATTTTCTAAAAATACCCTAGCTCTCTTTTTCACTGTAGTGATATATTTATAGTTAACATTTTGAAGTATTATTTATTTTTATTTAGAACACATTTGTATGCCACATCTACTGATCAATCCATTTTGTGTGGTGTACAATAAAAACATTCATAAAATTTAAACAGACAACAAATACATAAAATCTATTACAAGTTAATATTAGCAAGAAAGGTAGGCCTGTTTAAATACATGCATCTTTAATAATTTTCTAAAATGCTTCTTTAGATTTTATGCAATGAAAGAAAAATTAAATGTGTGAGTCTGTCAATATTTCAGTACAATAAGGATCACTGATGGACTATGCTGAATATAGGACCAGTTGACATGACCCCCAATAGGTAAAAGAATGTGAAACCTATTAAAAACACACACATGGTGTCCAGCAGGCTCCACTAAATGAGATTTCTCCATTTCTTTTTTATTTTCTTCAGCACAACCTTTTCCCCAGAGTCTAATCCTTGCATCACAAGAGTACCCAGCTGGGGAATGCAATGCAGAGGATGTAGATTTCAATCTGAGGGTCCTGATGTTTGGAAGTGCTATGCTTTATTCAGTAGGATTTAGCAGGCTAACTTGGGATCTAGCCAACTAGATGTGACCTTTTGAAAATTTACTCTTCTGTAGCAGTTAAAAAGGACTCACTTATTTGACCATGCACATACTTTTTGCCACTTAAATAATAGGTTTTTCTGGAAGCATATTTAGGTTGTGCAGAAAATTACATGCCCATATTAGATTTTCTAATATATGCATAGAATGTTTCCTATATATGTTGCTGCACATAAATAACAGGTAAAAATATATGGTGACAAGTAAAGATCAAAGTGACCATCTAGTCTGCCAAGTAAAGCAGCTAGTATTGAAACTTTCACTCTGTGCAGGTTTCCCCATGCTATTAGGTAGATATCTAGATAATTTGTATTTGAAAATTCACTTACGTTGCTTGGGTATAAAGCACTTTTGTATATGGTTACTAAACAGTTTACTGTTTAATAACAAATGTAATACAGCAAAGACATTATGGGCATATGTAGTACATAGAAAGACCCTATAAAGAATATTTATAACATATGCAAGACTTGGGGAAGCAGAGAAAGAGGCAGGAAGCAGTGATAGAAGGAAGAAGAAATGGAAAGAGAAAGAGAAAGAGAAAAAGAAAAAGAAAAAGGGACAAGAGCAAAATTAAGATGGAGAAGGAGGATGACATGTGAACAGGAGAATGAAACAGTAAGCAAGCAGGAGATTGAAGATTCTCCCGTGATAATTGTCCAAACATGTGAAAATGCATGAACTTTCACAAATAATGATGGTATTTCCATGTAGGAGTTCTAGTTAACTGCACCCCAGTTGTAACATTTATCGAGATGGGGGTCAGTGAAAATCATTATTTCCTGCAGATGCATGGAGTGGCAGGTGCACCTACTCTTGCCGCCTTGCTGGGCAGACTAGATGGACCATACTGATCTTTATCTGCTGTCATATACTATGTTACTAGGTGAGTTGTGAGGCCTAAGTCACATAACAGTCCACTCATGCAGTTCTGCATACCTATCCATTTTATGTTAGTATAGGTGACATATCTTGATCACCAGTACTGTCAGTACCACAGGGTTTGCCCTAGACAATCCATTGAGGAAAGAAGCAAACAGCTGCAGAGAAAATAACCAAATATATTCCTCTCCTGAAGCAGGAGATTATGCAAAGCTAAAGCAGAACAAAAATATATTTCATCTTTTGGTATGCATCAAGCCAGCAGTGAATCATACAAAGAAGTGGCCATTTTAAGGCTCTGCTCTAGTTCATACCACATTTCTCTGGAGTTTACAGCTTTACCGCTCTTTGAAAGTGAGTAGTCTAAAAGCATTACCTGACCAGTTGAACTATTTCCTCAGTCTGACCAAAGTCTGATAATATACCCAACATATCACAGTTTATTTAATCCATCTCTAGCGCCTGCTCTACACAGACCAACATGCATTCGAAATAATTTAAAGTCAGCTGTCATCTGAAGGGGGGAAAAACACAGCAAGGGACAGATCATCAAAACTGAAAAAATAAAATAGCCTGCAGCAGGAGTCCAGAGGAGGCAAAGTCAGCTCTCTGGAATCTGATCCTTCCAAACCCATAATCTCCATTTTATTTCCTCTTAATGAGGCAGGAGTTGAAATAGTTCACCTGATCAGTTTCAGATGGTGGCCCTGGAGCAGCAAGCCCCCTGCTGTACTATCATCCCTCACACCCTTTGTTACCTCCAAGTGAGCTGAGACCAAGCTGTGACCCATGTAAATAGGAGGTTTCCTGGTTAATGAGGAGCTGCAGTGCCAGCTGAAAGCTAGCAAGACCTGCTCTGCATTCCTTATCCTGGACGTTCTCTGTGTAAACCTCAACAGCAGTTCACATTTTCAGAAGAGCTAAGTTCTCCCATTCTATGCTAGTGGAAATAAAAGTTTTAAGGAGAGGGTCCAGCTAGTTATATGACTGGCACTCATTCTGAGTAATGGAAACAAGAAGCAAGGCAAAATCACATCTTCACAAATATAATATTTATGTATTATCTGATTTACAGACCATCATAAACTCTGCCATCAAAAAAAGGTATGTGAAGCCATATCCAGGGTAAGGAGAGCTAATCTCTAAATACAGAAGAAGGAGAGGAAAGTAGGGCCTTTTGAATGTTAAAATCCTGCATGTCCAACAAAACAGTTTGACACTTCAAGATTTTCTGTTGTCCTGCAGCTTTGTTTATAGTCCACCACTGGGAGAATGAAAAGCAGGCCCTGGTCAGAGAATGAAACTACTACTACAACTACTACTACTGAGCATTTGTATAGCGCTACCAGTCGTACACAGCGCTGTACAGACAAGTAAGAGACAGTCCCTGTTCGTCAGAGCTTACAATCTAGTCAAGACAAATAAAAGACAAAACACAGAAGGTGTAGGCGGGATAAAACTATGGGAAAGAAAAGGAGAAGGAAAAGGAGATCAGGTGAGTCAGGATCCAAAGGCAGCAGCGAAGAGATGAGTTTTCAACTTGGATTTGAAGAGGGCCAGAGAGAGTGCCAGGCGTACAGACACAGGTAGTTTGTTCCAGGCATAAGGTGCAGCAAGGTGAAAGGAGCAAAGTCTGGAGTTAGCATTAGAAGAGAAGGGCACAGATAGAAATAGTTTGTTGGAAGAGCGGAGTTCCTGAGGTGGGTTATAAGGAGAGATAAGAGAAGAAAGGTACTGAGGAGCCACAGAGTGAATGCATTTATAGGTCATCAGGAGAAGTTTGAACTGGATGCAAAAACGGATAGGGAGCCAGTGAAGTGACTTGAGAAGAGGAGTAATATGGGCATGGCGAGGCTGGTGGAAGATTAGTCGTGCAGAGGAGTGTTGAACAGATTGAAGGGGAGAGAGATGATTCAAAGGGAGACCAGCAAGGAGTAGGTTGCAGTAGTCAAGACGGGAGGTGATTAAGGAGTGGATAAGCATTTTAGTAGTGTGTTCAGAAAGGAAAAGGCGGATTTTGCTAAAGTTATAGAGAAAGGAACGGCAGGTCTTAGCTACGATCTGGATATATGTGGAGAAAGAGAGAGAGGAGTCAAAGACAACCCCCAAATTGCGGGCTGAGGAAGCAGGAAGGATTACAGAGTTATCCACAGAGACTGAGAAAGGAAGAAGAGGAGGGGAGGTTTTAGGGGGAAAGATAAGAAGTTCAGTCTTGGCCATGTTCAATTTCAAATGTTGGTGAGACATCCAGGCAGCAATGTCAGAAAGGCAGGCAGAGATCCGGGTCTGGATTGCCGGAGAGATTTCAGGTGTAGAGAGGTAGATCTGGGAGAACATCAGCATAGAGATTGTTCTGAAAGCCATGGGAAGAGATAAGTGCACCAAGGGACTGGGTATAGAGAGAGAAATGGAGCGGACCCAAGACAGATCCTTGGGGTACACCAACTGGGAGTGGGGTAGCAGAGGAGGAAGAGCCACCAGAACACACACTGAAAGAGTGATGGGAGAGATAGGAGGAGAACCAGGATAGTACAGAGCCACTAAAACCAAACAAGGACAGGGTATCGAGGAGAAGGTTGTGGTCAACAGTGTCAAAAGAAGCAGAGAGGTCAAGAAGGATGAGCACAGAGTAAAGGCCCTTGGATTTAGCCAGGAACAAGTCACTGGAGACCTTGGCAAGAGATGGTTCATTAGAGTGTAGAGGACGAAAGCCAGACTGTAAGGGATCCAGGAGGGCAGGAGAGGAGGGGAAGTTGAGGCAGCGGCGATGAACCGCCCGTTCAAGTAGTTTAGAAATGTAGGGAAGGAGAGAGATGGGTCGATAGTTAGAAGGACAGGTGGGATCAAGTGAGGGTTTCTTGAGGAGAGGTGTGACCACAGCATGCTTGAAGTCTACAGGAACTGCTGCAGTGGAGAGGGATAGGTTGAGAGATGAAAGGGACAACGGTGGAGGAGATGGGGCTTAGGAGATGGGTGGGGATAGGATCAGAGGAGCAGTTGGTGAGTTTGGACAAAAAAAGGAGGTGTGCGGTTTCCTCTTCAGAGATCACAGGAAAGGAAGAAAGGGTAGCAGAGGGTGGGGGGGAAGAGTTGGGAGTGGAGAGGGGGAGTAGGGGAGGTAGCTGACTTTGTGGGGAATTGGAGGGTGATCTTGTGGATTTTGTCATGGAAATAGTCGGCCAGGGATTGGGCAGAAAGGGAGGGAGGGATCAGAGGCGGAGGCACTTTGAGGAGAGAGCTGAGAGTAGTAAAGAAACGGCGAGGATCAGAGGCAAGAGAGTTAGTCAGATGGACATAGTAGTCTTGTTTGGCAAGAGCTATGGCTGACTGGAAAGAGACAAGCATGAATTTGAAGTGTAGAAAGTCTTCACGGGAGTGGGATTTGAGCCAAGCACGCTCAGCAGAGCGGGCACAGGAACGTAGATAGCGGGTAGTGGATGAAAGCCAGGGCTGGGGAGCAGGACGTGGGATGGGCGGAGCAAGAGCATCCAGAACCGAGGAGAGTGCAGCATTATAGGAAGTCACTGCCTCGTCAACTGACTTAGATGACATAGTGGAAGAAAGAGGTGAAGAAATGGTGGAAGAGAGAGCAAAGGGATCAATAGCATGAAGATTTCTAAATAGGCTGGAGGAGACAATATGAGGCTGAGGCAGCGGGTGATGAAAATTAAAGCTTAAAAGGTGATGGTCAGATAAGGGGAGAACTGAGCTACAGAGGTTTGATGGTAAGCAACTAAAGAAAAATATCAGGTCGAGGCAGTGGCCATGCTGATGAGTGGGGGCAGTGGAAAAAAGTTGGAGGTCAAACGAGGAGGTAAGTGAGAGGAGCTTTAGAGCATAAGGATCAGAGGGGTTATCGACATGAATGTTAAAATCCCCAAGAATAAGAGTGGGGGAACAGGAATCCAGAAAGAAGGAAAGACAGGAGTCAAAGTCAGTGAGGAAGGTAGAAGTAGACATGTCAGGAGGATGATAAATAACAGCTACCCGGAGAGGAAGTGGAATGAAAAGGCGGATGGCATGGACTTCAAAGGAGAGAAAGGAGTGAGACTCGGGCAGCAGGAGGGGTTGGAATTGGCAAGAGGGAAAAAGTAGAAGCCCAACACCACCACCACGGCCAGTGGGATGAGGCATGTGGGAGAACTGATAGCCCCCTTGACAGAGAGCAGCGATAGATGCAGTATCATCTGGGAGGAGCCAGGTCTCAGTTAAAACAAGAAGATGCAGACCATTAGAGATAAAGAGATCATGAGTATAAGCAAGTTTATTAGAGTCAGAGTGTGCATTCCACAAGGCACATGAGAAAGGGAGAGTGGAAGGGGAAAGAAGTGGGATATGGATAAAATTGGACATGTTGCGTGAGGATCTCCTCTCAGACTGAGACAGAAGTCTAGGGGGGCCAAGGTTGGGGTTGATATCTCTGGATGAGAGAAGGAGAAGGAGTAGTCTTGAAGGACTAGAAAGGGGGACTGTTACTTCTGGAGAGAAATCTGCAACTGTGAGTATATACTTCTGGTAATTTTCTAAAAAGAATTCTTTGAATTAAAGCTACTTAATCTGTGAACCCATTGTTTTTTTGTTGGATCAGTTAGGGCCTAGTAGCAGCAATTAAAGTTTGAATTTAAAACACAGAGGAGAGCTTTCTGGTTAAATTTAGTACCCAGCAGAGAGCTTGTAGTTTAAATTTCATAAGAAGTTAGAGCCTAGCAGCAGCTAAGAGCTATAATTTAAATCAAATCAGAATTTAGCTTACCTCAGGAGCACAAGACAGGGTACTGTGTAGCAGCCCTCTTTTAATAAGTGTTATTTCCCTCCCTCCCCTGGGATAATCGTAGCTTTATAGGTACTTATACATCCTAAAAGACAGGAGGTGCTTTCAGGTGAAGCTCATTACCCAAATCAGTCATACACTAAGGACCTGAGATTAATTAAGCTTCAGGTGAACAAGGTATATTAAACGTATTAGGTACATTTTTATTGGTATAAATACCCATAGCAACCCCTAGTAAGTAAGAACTTAAAGATCTAGACACAAACTTAAAACTAAGATGCAGACAGCAGTCCAGCAGCGGGATGGGGGCTTTCCAGTCTTTTGCATTGAGTGTCACATGTATGATTTTCTCCCAGTTGGTGAGAGGTCTTACGTGTGCACTAGGTGCACAGAGCTCTTTTCTCTCAGGGAACAAGTCCGTTCTCTAGAGGCTAAAGTAGCAGACTTGGAAAACTTAAGACAGACAGAGAGGTACATAGACGAGACCTACAGGGATATAGTCCTGAAGTCCCACCTCCAGTCTGGCAGCACCCCTGTTGCCATGGAGGAGAGAGGTCACGTGACAGGAGAGCATCACCCTGGTGTGGCAGGAAGTGATCCTGTAACTAGGACCTGTCCTCCAGGTGATGTAAAACCCTCTCGCACCGAGGAAGTTTCTCCAGGGCCATGTGCCCATGAAGGAAGGGTTAGGCAAGCGGTTATAGTTGGTGATTCGATCATTAGGCATGTAGATAGCTGGGTGGCTGGTGGACGTGAGGATCGCCTGGTAACATGCCTGCCTGGTGCGAAGGTAGCGGACCTCACGCGCCACCTAGATAAGGTCTTAGATAGTGCTGGGGAGGAGTCTGCTGTCTTGGTACATGTCGGTACCAATGACATAGGAAAATGTGGTAGGGAGGTTCTGGAGGCAAAATTTAGGCTTTTAGGTAGGAAGTTGAAATCCAGAACTTCCAGGGTAGCATTCTCCGAAATGCTTCCTGTTCCACGCGCAGGACCCAAAAGGCAGGCAGAGCTCCGGAGTCTCAATGCGTGGATGAGACAATGGTGCAGAGATGAGGGTTTTGGATTTGTTAGGAACTGGGGAACATTCTGGGGAAAAGAGGGGCTCTTCCGAAGGGATGGGCTTCACCTTAACCGGGATGGAACCAGGCTGCTGGCATTAACCTTTAAAAAGGAGATAGAGCAGCTTTTAAACTAGATATTAGGGGAAAGCCAACAGTCGCCCAAGAGCAGATGGTTCGGAAGAATGTATCCTTGAAGGATACTACCAAAAGCAGAGAGGTTCCACAAAAGAGTAAAGTAGCCCAAATGCCCTCAAGTATGGAGCAGACAGAGCTTAAAGATCCCAATTTACCCATGTCTAACAATAGCCAAATTAACATGAATAAAATACATTCTCTAAAATGCTTGTATGCAAATGCTAGAAGTCTAAAGAATAAGATGGGAGAGTTAGAATATATAGCACTAAATGAAAGGTTAGATATGATTGGAATATCAGAGACATGGTGGAAGGAGGACAACCAGTGGGACACTGTGATACCTGGGTACAAACTATATCGTAATGATAGAGCTGATCAAATTGGTGGAGGGGTTGCGCTCTATGTTAGAGAGGGCATTGACTCAGAAAGGATTAAAGTTTTGCAGTAAACAAAATCTGCTGTAGAATCTATATGGATTGAACTTCCATATAAAAGGGGGAAGGCAATGGCAGTGGGGGTGTACTATCGAGCACCTGGCCAGAATGACCAAATGGATGATGAAATGCTCAAAGAAATCAAGGAAGCTAACAAAGTTACAGCGCAGTAATAATAATGGGTGATTTCAATTACCCCGGTATCGACTGGGTCAGTGTCACGTCAGGACATGCTAGGGAGATAAAGTTCCTAGATGAAATAAATGACTGCTTCTTGGAGCAGCTGGTTCATGAACCGACCAGAGGGGAAGTCATATTAGACCTAGTCCTTAGTGGAACACCAGATCTAGTGCAAGAGATAAAGGTGTTGGGGCCACTTGGCAATAGTGATCATAGCATGATCGCCTTTGATTTAATTAGTGGAGGAGGGATAGTAAGGAAATCCACAGTACTACCTTTTAACTTTCGAAAGGGAGACTATGATAAAATGAGGAAAACAGTTAAGAAAAAACTAAAAGGAGCAGTTGTGAAGCTTAAAGACGTACATCAAGCTTGGCTGTTGTTGAAAAATACTATCTTGGAAGCCCAGACCAGCTGTATTCCACGCTTTAAGAAAAGTGGAAGGAAGTCCAAAAAACTGCAAGCATGGTTTAAAGGTGAGGTCAGAGAGGCTGTTGTTGCCAAAAAAGCATCTTTCAGGAAATGGAAAAAAGAGCCAAACGACGAAACCTGGAAACAGCACAAGCACTGGCAAGTCAAATGCAAGGCATTGATAAGGCAGGCAAAGAGAGAATTTGAGAAGAAGCTTGCTGTGGAAGCAAAAACGCGAAATAAGGACATTTTCAAGTACATTCGTAGCAAAAAACCTGTGAGAGAGTCAGTTGGTCCATTAGATGATAAAGGGGTTAAAGGAGCACTAAGAGGCGACAAGGCGATAGCGGAGAGACTGAATGAATTCTTTGCTTCGGTCTTTACTGAGGAAGATGTCGGGATGTTACCCATGACTGAAGTGGTATTTAAAGGTGCAGAAGAATTGAAGGAAATATCGATACATCGGGAAGATGTCTTACAACTATTAGATAAACTGAAGAGTAGCAAATCACCTGGGCCGGATGGTATACATCCAAGGGTATTGAAAGAACTGAAATATGAGATTGCAGACCTACTATCAGTAATCTGTGAACTATCATTAAAATCATCTCTAATACCTGAAGATTGGAGGATCGCCAATGTAACACCAATTTTTAAAAAGGGATCCAGGGATGATCTGGGAAACTACAGACCGGTGAGCCTGACGTCAGTACCGGGAAAAATGGTTGAAACCATCATAAAGAATAAAATTACTCAGCATGTAGATAGTCACAACCTAATGGGAGACAGCCAACATGGCTTTAGACAAGGAAGATCTTGTCTTACTAATCTGTTATGTTTTTTTGAAGGAGTGAATAAACAGGTGGACAAAGGTGAGTTGGTTGATATTGTGTATCTGGACTTTCAAAAAGCCTTTGACAAGGTCCCTCATCAGAGACTTTTGGCAAAACTAAAGAGTCATGGGATAGGAGGCAGTGTACTATTGTGGATCAGGAACTGGTTAAAAGATAGAAAGCAGAGGGTAGGGCTAAATGGCCAATTTTCCCAATGGAGAAAGGTGAATAGTGGTGTACCTCAGGGATCTGTGCTGAGTCCGCTGCTTTTTGACATATTCATAAATGACCTGGAAAGTGGAATAACGAGTGAGGTTATCAAATTTGCAGATGACACAAAACTATTTAAAGTTGTTAAAACCCAAGAGGATTGTGAAAAATTGCAAGAGGATCTTGATAAATTGGAAGACTGGGCATCAAAATGGCAGATGAAATTTAATGTGGACAAGTGCAAGGTTATGGACCTAGGGAAGAACAACCCAAACTATGGTTACACGATGCAAGGTTCCACATTAGGAACCACCACCCAGGAAAAAGATTTAGGCATCATTGTGGATACCATGTTAAAACCCTCGGCCCAGTGTGCAGCGGCGGCTAAGAGAGCAAATAGAATGCTAGGTATGATAAGGAAAGGAATGGAAAATAAAACAAAAGATATTATAATGCCTCTATATCATTCCATGGTGAGACCGCACCTTGAATACTGTGTGCAATTCTGGTCACCGTATCTTAAAAAGGATATAGCGATTTTAGAAAAGGTACAGAGAAGAGCCACCAAAATGGTAAAGGGGATGGAAGGATACTCCTATGAAGAAAGGCTAAAAAGGATAGGGCTCTTTAACCTGGAAAAGAGACGGCTGAGGGGAGATATGATAGAAGTCTATAAATTAATGAACGGAGTGGAATGGGTAAACGTAGATCGATTGTTTACCTTATCAGAATATAGAAAGACTAGGGGACATGCAATAAAATTACAGGGTAAACTATTTAAGACTAATAAAAGAAAATACCGCTCCCTTGGATTTTTGCAGCCCAAATACATGACCTGAAATTTTTAGTATTAAATCTCAGGTGCCAAATTCTTGACCATTCTTCAAGTTCAGCTAGGTCCCTCCTCATGTTATCTACTCCTTCCTGGGTGTCTACTCTATTGCAGATTTTGGTATCATCTACAAAATGCTATGTGTGACCCTGAGTCACTGCCAACTCCTGGTGACAAAGCAGCCCACAAATATTCCCACAACTAAATTACCAGGCCTTTCTTACAGATCAATGGAGGATGAGAGAACGTCAAGAGGTCCCAGTGGGAATCAAACCTGGACCTGCTGTATACTAGACTTTCAGGCTACAATTCTGCCCCCTTGAGGTTAATAACATGTGTTCCAATCACTCCAAATCTTTTTAGTCTTTAGAGGACAAAACATGGAAAATTATCCAGGATGTACTGTATGGCAAATGTTGCAAAGGTTGATCTTTATCACATAGGAAAAAATGGAGATTTTGGATGGTTAATAAAAATATTCAGGTCACACAAGAGGACAAGCCAGCACACACACTCTACTAATATCCTCCATTCTGCTCATGAACAAATATAGCTACATCTTTTATTTGCCTCCAACAGCCCTCACAAGGAGAAAGTGGGCTCTGCACTCCCTTTAAAAAGAAGCACGATGGACTCTTCAAGCCTCTGCTCACCGGACACCTCCACGACCCGCGATCCGGTATCGGGAGAGAAGCGGAAGCTGCCTGCCCCTCCTGCCTCCAAGGTCCGATTGGGGCTCTGCACTCCTTTTAAAAAGAAGCATGCCGGACTCTTAGAAACATAGAAACATAGAAATATGACAACAGAAAAAGACCACATGGACTATCTAGTCTGTCCTTCCATATCAACAACAGCCCCCTTTTTTCCTTTAGAGATCCTCTGTGTTTGTCCCATGCTTTTTTGAATTCAGTTATTGTCCTCATCTCTATCACCTCCACTGGAAGACTATTCCATGGATCCACCACTCTTTCCATGAAGAAATATTTCCGCATATCACTCCTGAATCTATCCCCCTTCACCCTCATCCCATGTCCCCTCATAGCAGAACTTGTTTTCAATTGAAAGAGGCTCTCCCCCTGAACATTTATGCCACAGAGGTATTTAAACAACTCAATCATATCACCTCTATCCCGCCTTTCCTCTAAGGTGTACATATTAAGATCCTTAAGTCTGTCCTCATATGCTTTATAATGAAGACCACTAACCATTTTAGTAGCCACCCTCTGCACCGACTCCATCCTGTTCACATTCTTTTGAAGGTGCGGTCTCCAGAATTTCACACTATACTCCAAATGAGGTCGCACCAAAGACTTATACAGAGGCACTATCACCTCCTTTTTTCTGATAGCCATTCCTCTCCGTATGCACCCAAGCATCTTTCTAGCTTTTGCCATCACCTTTTCTACCTGTTTAGCTACTTTAAGATCATCAGACACAGCCATGCCTAGGTCCCGCTCTTCTTTAGTGGACAAAAGTACGTCATCCCCTATACTATATTGCTCCCTTGGATTGCTGCAGCCCAAATGCATGACCTTACATTTTTTAACATTAAATCCCAGCTGCCAAATTCTAGACCATTCTTCAAGCTTAGCTAGATCCCTCCTCATGTTATCTACACCTTCCTGGGTGTCTACTCTATTGAAGATTTTGGTATCATCCGCAAAGAGGCAAACCTTACCCACAGCCCCCCCGCTATATCACCAACAAAGATGTTAAAAAGAATCAGACCAAGGACAGATCCCTCGGGCACACCACTGGTAACATCCTTCTCCTCAGAGTGAGCTCCATTTACCTGTACTCTTTGTTGCCTCCTATCCAACCAATTTCTAACCCAAGCAGTAACTTTAGGCTCCATCCCTAGGGTGCTCTTCAAGCCTCTACTCACCGGACACCTCCAGGACCCGCAATCCGGCATCGGGAGAGAAGCGGGAGCTGCTTGCCCCTCCCGCTCCTCCCTCCAAGGCCCAATTGGGGCTCTTCACTCCCTTTAAAAAGAAGCATGCCGGACTCTTCAAGCCTCTGCTTACTGGACACCTCTAGGACCCGCGATCTGGCATCGGGAGAGAAGCAAGAGCTGCTTGCCCCTCCCGCTCCTCCCTCCAAGGCCCATTCGGGGCTCTGCACTCCCTTTAAAAAGAAGCACGCTACAGGCATGCCTGCACTTGTTGGGCCCGTGTCTGGCAGGCCCACACCTGAGGGCCTCGCCAGAGGGCCCTTTGGCATGGTCCCTAGGCAGGATCCCATTGTGGATACACCAAAATCCATCCGACCTGTAGAACTCTGAAGGTATTTACAGCCCTTCGATCGTAGCACCTGCAGCGAAGTAGTAAGTCATTATCAGAGCTGACAATCTTGCCACAAGTCTAATTTCATCTACTGTATTTTATAGCACATCTAGTAGCACATATTCTATCTGTATTCACGCTTACCAACCCTGTACTTATAAGATAGTTGCAATTTTGTTACAATGCTTAAATTACATAGTCTAATTGAAACACTGTGTATATTACCCTGATTCCCACAGGGCATTGTTTACTATTAAACCATTTCAACCCTGCAGCAACCAAATCCAATCTGTTGCTGTTCCCATATGTTTACCTTTGAACTGTATATAAATCATTTATCCTTTCTATACACTTTTCACTGCATTCTATATTAATACATAGGATACTTCTGCTCAAACCAGTAGTGCACCCCCTTCAAGTACTTTCATCCGCAATTCTATTTAATGTATTACTGCAAGACAAAACTACAAAATTAGTATAAATATGACAACCCCTAATCTACCAGTATCAGGGGTATTCTTTCTCTGCTACATTCTAATCATATTACCTGTGCTAACCCAGAGTCTTAACCCTTCATACCCCTATATTATACCCACCATCTATAACCAATACTTCTATACACCCTCCCCCCCCCCCCCCACACCTCAATTTCGGACACAGCTACAAAAGAAATTACAACAGACTAATCAACATAAAGACAAAAACATTCCCCCCACCAGCCCTAAAATCATCTTTACCCCAGCCTAAACATCTCACCTGCTATCTCGTCAACGCTAGATCAATGAGAAATAAACTTCCAGTATTTCAGAACTTGCTGTCTGACCATTCCCCTGACATTATCTTTATAACTGAGACTTGGCTGATACTGATGCAATTTTAATCAACCAATTGAAGACACCAGGATATGAAATCTTCCACACCCACATGTCTTCCAAAAGAGGAGGAGAAGTCCTCATCATCATAAAAGAATCTCTGAAAGCATCCCTAATAACATCAGATAGCATATCTAGCATAGACATTCTTACCATAAAAATAAAACAATGCCATATATGCTTAGTCTACAGACCACCTGACCCAAGTCCTGATAACTTGGACTTGCTAATCAAATTACTTGGCTCCTCCAATGATACAAACCCCCTGATTTTACTAGTTGACTTTAACCTACCCTCTCTTTCACACACACACATAGCATCCTTTCTAAATTCCATCAAAAATTTGGATCACATCCAAATTATCAATAGACACACTCATATTAAAGGTAACACATTAGACCTTGTGTTCCTGCCCATCTCACTTCATAATGCTTACGATCCTACTTCACAAGAGATACATCCCATCCCTTGGTCAGAACACCACCTGATAAAATTCCAACTACCCTATTTTGACAATTCCCAAACCAGGCCCATATATGCCCCCCATCTTAGTAGATTCAAAAAATTTAACAAAGAAGTATTCCTTAATAAAACTATTCAACTTCTAACCCAAGATCCTACAAACCTCAACGATGCTTTAACAAGCTGGAATGATACTATATCTAAGGCAGCTATATCAGATAAATTCCACTGCCAACCAAAAAAAAGAAAAAATGCCACATGGTTCGAACCCGAAATAAAATGCATAAGAGCTGATCTGCATAAAGCTGAGCGCAAATGGCAACACACAAAATCTAAAATCCACCAAGCTAACTACCTAAATACCCTTAAACTATACAGAGAAACCATTAATGCCTCTAAGAAAAACTACTACTCTAGCTTATTATCTAATTCTTTAAACCGACCCCGGGAACTATTTAGCATTGTTCAATCTCTAACCAATAATTCTGCCAACAAATACTCAAATGACCATGCAATATCACCACAGACCCTAGCCAGCCACTACATGAATAAACTAAAACAACAAGCATTACCCATAATGTGCTTTAACAAAGACCACTCTCCACATCATAACCCTTGGTCTAACCTTTATCCCACTTCAAAAGAGACACTCAAAAACATCATCTCCAAAATATACACCACTACTTCTTACCTTGATCCCTGTCCAGGAAACTGAATAAAAGCTACAATATTTGAACTCTTATCATTTATCCTCCCCATCATCCACCTCTCCCTTCAGAACGGGTATTTACCTGCCTTCCTTAAACACGCACAAATCCTCCCAATCTTGAAAAACAACACCAGCGATAAAAACTCCCCTACATCCTACAGACCCATCTCAAGTCTACCATTCATGGCAAAACTAATAGAAAAAATTGTCCAAATACAACTCCAGGACCACATTGACTCCTCTGCCCCACTTGACGAACACCAATATGGTTTTCCTTCTTATCACGGTGTTGAAACACTGCTCACAGTACTATTCAACACACTTACATGTGGTATCGATGATATTAAACAAACCTTCCTCCTCATATTTCTGGACATTACTGCAGTCTTCGACAGTGTAAACCATCATTCAATGCAAACTAGACTCCAGCAAATAGGGATAAATGAAACAGTCCTAAAATGGTTCTCCTCATACCTATCTGACAGAACACAAGAAGTAAGAATTGAACAGCAAACTTCAGTACCATACAAACAGGAACAGGGTCTCCCCCAAGGTTCTGGTCTTTCAGCCCTACTATTTAATATTTATCTCCAACCCATCTGCTCCATTTTTAAAAGATTCCATGTAAATTATCATATTTACGTGGATGATAAAATGATATATCTCCCATTTTACATCACGAACCCACCAATCCAATTACTCTCTGATTGCTTCTCTGAAATCCTAGCTAGGCTTGAGAATCACAACCTCTTTATCAACGTTACATTATCAAAACAAACTTCACATTCCACACCAATAACACCAAAAATAACACACGAAGTCATCCCACTACAAAATTCAAAAACTTTAATGAAACTGAATTCTTGGATACAACAATACCCTACCTCTCGTCTTCCCCAACGGATCTAGATGAAGCTGTCAAAAACTGGCATGACACAATCAACAATGCAGCCATACTTGATCAACGAATCAAAAAGCCCACTATTATAAAAACAAATAGAACACCATGGTTCAACAACACGCTAAAACAAATGAAAAGAGAACTAAGAAAAATAGAGCTCAAATGGTGCAAAACCAAATCAATCACAAATAAGGAAATATATAACAACTATCTCACAAAATACAAGGACACCTTAGATAGCACAAAAAAATCTTACTACGCAGCAATCTTATCAAAATCTTATAACAGACCACGAGAACTATTCTCCATTGTTAGAAATCTAACTAATAACCCTCAAACATCTAACAATGAAATTACTGACATTTTGGTACAAACCTTAGCCAATCACTATCAAAACAAATCTATACAACCTATAATGACTCCAGACAATATCAATATAGTTCATCATTGCTCAGATGAATGGTCAGACTTTCACCCTATATCAAAAGATTCACTAAATAATATCATTTCTAATCTCAACACCACAACTTCCTTTCTTGATCCATGCCCAGTAACATGGATAAAAAGTACACTTCCAATGCTACTATCATACATTCTCCCCATAGTCAACCTCTCGTTACTTCAAGGACACCTCCCACCTACACTCAAACATGCACAAATCCGCCCAATTCTCAAAAACAACACGCTTGACAAAACATCACCAAAATCCTACAGACCCATCTCAAGTATCCCTTTTTTGGCTAAAATAATAGAAAAAGTGGTACAAATCCAGACACAAGAATACCTAGATTCATCCTATCCACTTGATGAGCACCAATATGGATTTAGGCCTCGCCATGGAGTCGAAGCACTCTTAACAGTCTTAACTGATGTACTACTGAGAGGGATTGATAATCATAAACAAGCATTTATACTCTTATTTATCGATATTTCGGCAGCATTTGATAGTGTTCATCACACTATAATGCTTAATAACCTGAAACAAATAGGAATAAATGCCACTGTACAAAAATGGTTCACCTCATATTTAAATAATAGAACGCAAAATGTAAGAATAGGCAACCAAACATCAACCATATATAAACAAGAAATTGGACTCCCACAAGGCTCCGCACTATCAGCCCTCCTGTTCAATATTTACATAAAACCGGTCTGTAATATTTTTAAAAAATTCGGAGTATACTATCATCTATATGCAGACGATATTATGATGTACATCTCATTCACAATCCCTAACATACCAATAAAACTACTATCAGATTGTTTCGATGAAATCACAACTTGGCTAAAAGCTCAAAACCTCCACATTAATCATTCAAAAACAGAAGTACTAATTCTAACAAAAAACCAATCATATATCCCTCCATCCCACATAACAACACAAAATCATGACATTAAAATAAAAAACAAAATAAGATACCTAGATGTTATTCTAGATACACATCTGACGATGAATACTCACATCAGAAACACCATAAAGAAAATTTATTTTAAGCTCAAAATCCTTAAACAACTACGTCCTTTAGTATACCTACAAGACTTCATAAATATAATTCAGGCTACAATAACTCCGCACTTTGATTTTGCCAACCTAATTCTTTTAGGAATTATGAAACAAAATATTAAAAGAATCCAATTAGCACAAAACGCAGCAGCTAGAATTATAAGGAAAGCACACTCATTTCAGCACATAACACCAATATTAGCTTCCCTACACTGGTTGCCAATTCAAAGCAGGATTGTTGAAAGAGAAAATAGTGATGTTTCTGGAGTCCAGCGGATTACAGGATCCGAGGCAGCATGGATTCACCAGAGGCAGGTCTTGTCAGACAAATCTGATTGATTTCTTTGACTGGGTGACCAGGGAGTTGGACTGCGGGAGAGCTCTAGATGTGGTGTATTTAGATTTCAGTAAAGCCTTTGACACTGTTCCTCACAGGCGACTTATAAACAAACTGAGCACCCTAGGGATGGACCCTAAAGTTACTGCTTGGGTTAGAAATTGGTTGGGTGGGAGGCGACAAAGAGTACAAGTAAATGGAGCTCACTCTGAGGAGAAGGATGTTACCAGTGGTGTGCCCCAGGGATCTGTCCTTGGTCCGATACTTTTTAACATCTTTGTTAGTGATATAGTGGAAGGGCTGTCGGGTAAGGTTTGCCTCTTTGTGGATGATACCAAAATCTGCAATAGAGTAGACACCCAGGAAGGTGTAGATAACATGAGGAGGGATCTAGCTAAGCTTGAAGAATGGTCTAGAATTTGGCAACTGGGATTTAATGTTAAAAAATGTAAGGTCATGCATTTGGGCTGCAGCAATCCAAGGGAGCAATACAGTATAGGAGGTGAAGTACTTTTGTCCACTAAAGAAGAGCGGGACCTAGGCGTAGTTGTGTCCGATGATCTTAAAGTAGCTAAACAGGTAGAAAAGGCGACGGCAAAAGCTAGAAGGATGCTTGGGTGCATACGGAGAGGAATGGCTAGCAGAAAAAAGGAGGTGATAATGCCTCTGTATAAGTCTTTGGTGCGACCTCATTTGGAGTATGGTGTGCAATTCTGGAGACCGCACCTTCAAAAGGTTGTGAACAGGATGGAGTCGGTGCAGAGGGTTGCTACTAAGATGATTAGTGGTCTTCATTATAAAACATATGAGGACAGACTTAAGGATCTTAATATGTACACCTTAGAGGAAAGGCGGGATAGAGGTGATATGATTGAGATGTTTAAATACCTCCGTGGCATAAATGTTCAGGGAGAGAGCCTCTTTCAATTGAAAGCAAGTTCTGCGACGAGGGGACATGGGATGAGGGTGAAGGGAGATAGATTCAGGAGTGATATGCGGAAATATTTCTTTACGGAAAGAGTAGTGGATCCGTGGAATAGTCTCCCAGTGGAGGTGGTAGAGATGAGGACAGTAACTGAATTCAAAAAAGCATGGGACCAACACAGAGGATCTCTAAAGGTAAAAATTGGACTGTTGTAGTTGTTGTTATGGAAGGACAGACTAGATGGGCCTTGTGGTCTTTTTCTGTCATCATGTTTCTATGTTTCTATGTTTCTATGTAATATATAAAACCACAATAACTACATTTAAAGCCTTAAATGACATGGCTCCAATCCCACTAAGCAACCTAATTAGCATGGAATCTCAAAAAACTACGCAAAGAAAAGGACACTCAAATAAACTAAAGACTCCTAAAGATTTCATAAAAGCAAATAAATTAACTAATAACAGAGCTTTTTCACATGCAGCCCCTTCCATTTGGAATTCCCTCCCAGAGGACCTACGATCTATAACCGAGATTATGGAATTCCGCAAAAAAACTAAAAACCCATCTATTCTCCATGCACTATGGCAACATAGATAACCCCTCGATCTACTCAGATAAAGGATAAAAAACACCTGACTGAGCAATACTAAACCCAACAACATAACAGACAATACACTGACCTAAAAATACTATGATTCATCCCTTAAGTGCCCACAACTTGTAATTGTATATTGTTTATTGCACATAGTTTACAAGCCAGTTTTGTGCTGTCATGTATTAGCTCATGCTGTTATCTATTATATTGTTTATTGTTACAAGATGTTCGATGTAAAACAAGCTTTTGCTTTGTGGATTGTTGTTTTATTGTAAACCGCAACTGAACTCTGGAAGATGCGGGATATAAATGATTGTTAAATAAATAAAATAAATAAATAAATGTAAGTCAATGTGGTCCTGAAGCTGTCTCTGAACAATCTTCTCAATTATTTTGGCAAGGAATGGAAGGCTGGTTATTGGGCGGTAGGATGATGGATCGGTGACATTAGTTGAAGTGCTTTTTAGAAAGGGTGGATGGTGGCCTGCTTGAGTGCTATTGGCATGTAAGTGAGGTGCTTATTATCTTTTGGATGTATTTTTTTAGGTCTTCCTTGATGGATTTGATCCATGTCACCGGGCAGGGATCAGATGGAGATGTGGTTTGTTAGGGCGGATATGTTTGGGCTATTTGCTCAGTCGACGGGATGTTGAAGTTCTTCCAATAGTTAGTAGTGATAGGACTTGCATTGATGGATGGGGTGTCATGGTAGAGGTGTCCTTATGTGGAGTTGTTTGAGGGGGTGTGTTCTTGGATATGATGAAGTCAGAAAAGGTTTGAGGGTGTATGTTGTCTTCATCCTTCAAGGATGGGTCTTTCGTGAGAGTGTGTACGATGTTGAAGAGCTCCTTGGGTTTGTTGCAGGCTTTTAGAATAAGATTTGAGTGGTGTTATTGTTTATGTTTGTTGATTAGGGTATTGTATTCTTGTTGTATTGTTTGCTATTGCTTTAATGTGTTTTCAGATTTGTCATGTAGTTTCCTTTTGGATTCTCTTATTGCAGTGGAGTACCGTTGTGCTGGTCTTAGCCTGTTTTTGTTGTGATGTGCAATTTCTCGAGTTGTGATTTTTGCTGCGACACTAATGGTGGCATTCCAGACACTGACAGCATCATCTAGATCGGTATAGTCCTGGGGTAGGAATTGAAGGGTGTCACTGAGGAATTGCTCTTTGTCGCATGCTTTGAAGCGTCTGGTGGGATTATCTGTTCTCTGTGATTTCTGTTGATTGTTGAGATGGAGTTCGAAGATAATAGCTTGGTGGTCTGACCAGGGTATGGGTGTGATTGTTGGTAATGTTATGTGACCGTGGTCTAGTATGCTTCTTGGAGTGAATATGAGATCTGGAATAGAGCCAGAGCAATGGGAAGGACCTGTGAGAATTTATTTAAGATGAATGGACTCCATTGCTTTGTGAAAAGCTGTTTCATCATTGGTGGATGCAGATGTGAGATTTAGGTCTTCTAGTACTATAAGAGGTTTGTGAGGGGAGTTAGCTGAGTATATTGAATCCAGAATGTTGGATGTGTCCTTTGTAGGAGTATTGGGAGCTCTGTAGATCAGGCAGATGGATAGGTATTTATTTTGTGTGCTGATGATGTCACAGCATTCAGAGCTTATAGATCTGTGTGTCTTGAGCTTCAAATCTGTTTGGGCAAGGATAAGTACTCCACCACCTCATTTGTGAGTACAGGGGCAGTTGTATGCCATGAATGTGGGGGGTGTTACTTGATTCAGGATGACTTGGTCGGAACTCTTTAACCATGATTCTGTAATGCATAGGATGTCAATGTGGCTTTCTTGTATGTGATCGATGATTGTGTTTGTTTTGTTATGTATGGATCTTGCATTTATTAGGCCTATAGTTATGTGGGAGGTATGTGTGGGTTTTGAGGTAGGTGTGGATGTGAGTGAGGAGGACTGTATATGGATATATATGGTAGGTCTCCTGTTGGGGTATTTGTAGGGAGCGTGCTTGTAGTTGATCAGATATGGTGGGGAGTGAAGTATAACATAGGTAGGTGGAGCTTGGAGGCTGTAATTAAGGTAGTGTAGTAGTATGTAGTGCTTGTTAGTTGAGAGCAAAGAAGAAGAACTAAGATGATAGCATATATCTAGTGGAGGTAAATACGCTTGTAGTTTCGAGGCTTGTTCAGGAATTTGTGAGTCCTGTGTATGAGGAAAGTATGTTGTGGCAGAGGTTCTGTGATGGTGCACACCATGTAAGGTAGGGTAGTCACCATTTGTGAGCCTCTTAATTGGTCAGTCACTTGTGGATTAGAGGTGGAGTGGCAGAGCTGGAGCTGAGGATAGTGACACAATGAGGTTGTTGGAGTCCTTGCGTGCTCTGGATCGGTGGGGGGAGTGGTTTGTCAATGCTTGTAGAATATTGTCCATAAGATGTAGTCCATTTATTGAGCATTACAGTCCATGTCTTAGGTCCCCGCGATATTGAACTGCTGCCCAGTTAACTCCCATGAGTAAAGATAGGCCAGCTTTTCCCGCACCTATATTTACCTATGGGTCACTAACCAGACAGTGGCTCAGTATTGCTGCTGCCCTGTTAGCCTTTCATTTCATTTATTAGAACTTGATATACCACCCTAAGTGGGGACAGCAGAATGGTTAAAACAACAATAAATGAGAAAACTCAGAAAAGAATGCCTATTGGTTAGAGAGGAAAGCTCACAGAAAATAACAGCAAGGACATCAAAAGAACATAGATGAAAATCAGTAGCCAGGTGGATCAGAGGGTAAGTCAGTGTCATAGGCAATACTAAATAAGTGTGTTTTGAGTTGGGCTTTCTACTTACGGAGGGAGAGTTCTAGCCTAAGAGAAGACGAGAGGTTGTTCCAAAGCATGGGACCAAGAAAATAAAAGATGGAGTGACTTGTTGAATCGAGATGTGCCTGTGGAGGGGGGTGGGGGGGAGGAGGGTATGAAGAGAAAATTCAAGTGTATAGACCAGAAAGTGTGCTGAGGTCTATTGAGGATACGAAGTGATGAGAGATATTGAGGGGAGCCAGTATGAAGAGACTTGTGAACCTGAATAAGAATCTTATACTGAATGTGAAATGATATGGAAAGCCAGTGAAGATGTATGAGTAAATTGTAGTTACTCACCTGTAACAGGTGTTCTCCAGGGACATCAGGAATCAGTCCTCACTTATGGATGACATCTGCGCCAGTGGATTCCTCGGGGAATTATCTCCCTAGCTTTCAAAGAAAGTCTTTGGGAGATGCTACCACTCTTGAGTGGTCCCCTTCTCACTCAATGGTGCCATCTTACTCAGTCAGATGACATAGCTAGAGCCGACAAAGAAGATGGCAAAAATTATAGCAACTCCATGGGGAGGAGGGAGGGTTGGGAGGACTGATTCCTGCTGTCCCTGGAGAACATCTGTTACAAGTGAGTAACTACACTTTCTCCAGGAACAAGCAGGAAGTCAGTCCTCACATATGGGACTACTGGAAACCTGTAGAAAACACGGCCCAGCCATGAGCAGCTTCAAGCGAGTCTGAGGAGAGACTTCAAGGACCCCAGAGTCCAGGGAGAACCATCACTCTGGTAGCCTGAACACAGAAGGGTTGGAGGTAGGAGTTGCCTACACCCCGAAGGGATTACAGTGTACAGCCTGACCAAAGATGCTGTCCCGTTGGGACTCCCTCTCCAGGCAATAGTGAGCTGCAAAGGTGTGGACTGAGGACCAGGTGGTTGTCCGGCAGATGTCTGCCATAGGGACAGAGCGCAAGCTTTCAACCGAGGTCACCATAGCCCTGATGTTGTGTGCTGTGACCCGACGCTCCAAAAAGAGCCCAGTCTGATCGTGGGCGAAGGTGATGCAGTCTGCCACCCAGACAGACAGTGTCCACTTGATAACAGCCTCCCCCAGGCAACTGTGGTCATGGGAAATGAAAAGCTGTGAGACTTTGCGGTAGCCCTGAGTATACTGCAGATAGAAGGACAGGACCCTCTTACATCCAGAGTATAGAGAAAAGTCTCCACCTTGTCGGTGTGGGGCCATGAAAAGAAGGAGGGGAGCACCATCTCCTGATTGAGGTAGAATGCAGATACCACCTTTGGAAGGAATTTAGTGTGGGTGAGAAGCACAACCTTGTTCTTGTAGAACCTGGTATAGGGTGGCTCAGCTACCAAGCCTGAAGCTCGCTGACTGAGGGCAGAGGTGAGCGACACCAGGAAGACGATCTCTGAAAGAGCGACGGGACAGATGAGGAGAACCAGGATAGTACAGAGCCCTTAAAACCAAGTGAGGACAGGGTATCAAGGAGAAGGTTGTGGTCAACAGTGTCAAAAGCAGCAGAGTTCAGGAAGGATGAGGACAGAGTAAAGATCCTTGGATTTTGCCAGGAACAAATCACTGGAGACCTTGGCAAGAGCCGTTTCAGTAGAGTGTAAAGGACGAAAACCAGATTGTAAAGGATCCAGGAGGGCATGAGAGGAGAGGAAGTCAAGGCAGCGGCGGTGAACCGCATTTTCAAGTAGTTTAGAAACGAAGCGGAGGAGGGAGATGGGTCGATAATTAGAAGGACAGGTAGGATCAAGTGAGGGTTTCTTGAGGAGAGGTGTAACTACAGCATGTTTGAAGGATGCAGGGACAGCTGCAGTGGAGAGCGATATAGTGAGAATATAAGAGATGGAAGGGACAACAGTGGAGGAGATGGGTTGGGGATAGGATCAGAAGAGCAGGTAATGAGTTTCGAGGATGAAAGAAGTTGTGCAGTTTTCTCTTCAGAGATCACAGAAAAGGAAGAGAGGGTAGCAGAGGTAGAGAGGGGAAATTGGGAGTGAAGAGGGGAAGGAGGGGAAGTAGCTGACTTTGTGGGGAATTGGAGGGTGATCCTGTCGATTTTGTTATGGAAATAGCCAGGGTTTGGGCAGAAAGGGAGGGAGGCATCGGAGATGGAGACACCTTGAGGAGAGACCACCTGAGAGTAGTAAAGAGACGGCAAGGGTCAGAGGCAAGAGAGTGAGTCGGATAGACATAATAGTCTTGTTTGGCAAGTGCTATGGCTGACTGGAAAGAGACAAGCATGAATTTGAAGTGCAGAAAGTCTGCAAGGGAGTGGGATTTGAGCCAAGCATGCTCAGCTGAACAGGCACAGGAATGTAAAGATAGCGGGTAGTGGATGAAAGCCAGGGCTGGGGTGCAGTACACCTCACAGGACACGGCATGGGCAGAGCAAGAGCATCCAGAGCAGAGGAGAGTGAAAAAGCAGATGGAGTGTACTTCATAGGAGAGAAAGGAGTGAGACTGAGGCAGCAGGAGGGGTTGGAATTGGCAGGAGGGAGAAAGTAGAAGCCCAACACCACCACCACTATGGCCCATGGGATGATGCATGTGGGAGAACTGATAGCCACCATGACAGAGAGCAGTGACAGATGCCATGTCTTCTGGGAGGAGCCAGGTCTCAGTTAGAATAAGAAGATGGAGATTATTAGAGTAAAAGCAAGTTTATCAGAGATGGAGTGTGCATTCCACAAGGCACATAGGAAAGGGAGAGTGGAAGGGGAAAGAAGAGGGATATGAATAAGATTAGAGGTGTTGCACAAAGATCTCTTCTCAGAGTGTGACAGAAGTCTAGGGAGGACAAGTTGGGGTTGAAATCTCTGGATGAGAGAAGGAGAAGGAGTAGCAGAGCACGGGGCAGAGAGGAGACAGTACAGTGGAAACGAGGGTGAGGTTGTCTTAGAGAGAGAGAGGAGATGGCTGAATGAGAGGGAGAAAGTGATGAAGCTCAAGAGCTGATGACAGGGTAGAAGACAGAATGGAGGGGGAAATGAGGATGATAAAGGGAAGATAAGTAGGGAGGAGTGAAGATGCTGGTAGGAGGGGAGATAATTAGGGAGTATGAAGAAAAGGAAGAGAATGTGATGAGGAGCCATGGAAGAGAGAAGGAAGGAGAACAGAGACCAGAAGAAATAGAAAGGTGGGAGAGAGCCACAGGGGATTAGGTGCACCTGTGAGTAAGTGAGGTAATGAGCAGATGACAACTATAAGAGACTGAGAGCCACGGGTTGGGTGAGTAGAGGCGGGGTATACGTTATTCAGCTGAAAAAAGTTGAACAAAAAGTGTAAACAAAGGGCAATGAGGTAAGGGAGCACACTAACAATGACAAATAAATATATAGAGAGAGACAGACAGGACTCACAGAAAGCCAGCAAATTCACTCACAAAAAGCAAGCAAATTTCAACTCAAGACAGGATCAGGATTTAATAGTCTCTGGGACTAAGGCAGAATCAAGACAAAAAGTCTATGAGACTTGGACTGGAGGCAAGGAAACTAGAATTTTTGAAGCAGAAATCTTTCACAAGATCAAGTCTGGACTCTGGACCGTATACTGGACTCATTGGATTTGGAATGCATTTGGAATCTCTGGTATGAGAATCTCTGGCGCCAGCCTTAAAGTCACAAATGCCATATTTAGCAATGCAGTATTGCTTAAAGCCAGGTTGGGAATTCTCTGGTGCCAAAGCAGGAATCACCAGGGCTGGAGTCTCTGGAGCTGCAGTCAGGAGCAGCCCAAGGGGGGTGCAGGGCTATGTGCGGAGACTCATTTAGAGCATCATTTGCATAAGGGGCTTCATTTGCATAAATATTTGCATAATATTAACATGCACTAACTTTTAGCAAACATGCCTCTTAATGAATGTATGGATAAAGAAAGACTACCAAATTTCTAGATTAGTATACTCCAGTGCCAACCGCCAGGTACTTTACACTGACCATTTAAAACCCATAGCAAACCTGCCGTATCATAACAGTACTACCAGGACTCACAAAGCACCATATCCTACCTATCAAAAGACAACACTGCAAATATTAAACCAATACATCTCAGAGAATACCAGTATATCTTCTATTGGGGAAAGAGAACAAGTGGCACTGTCATATAGAAACTACATAAACAGAATACTTCAGCTCGGTTACACATGCAGAACATAAACCGTCATCAAACGACAAACAAGGGATCACAATTTAGAAATAGGAAATCAATAATTAAACTGGGAACCCCAAAAAACAAACTTGGAATGTACAACAACACTGGAGAAATAAAACTATAAATGAATTTCCCCTTGTACCACACAAAATGCAAAGACATTAACGATGCACATTTCCCAGAGCTGACATATTCCAGTTAATAAATTCAAAATAAAAAAGTATTTTTCTACCTTTTGTTTTTTGTGCATTTCATTTTACAGTTGCAATTGTCCAGTCACTTTCTTCTGGTTTATTTGTGTCTTCTGCTAACTCTCCATTTTCTGCTGTCCATTTGTCCTTTCTTCTCTCTTCTAGTTTTTTTTATTCTCTCTCTACATCTGCTTTAACATACTGATCTTTCCCCTTTAGATCTTTCCTCCATTTCATTCTTTATTCCTTTTTCATCTACTCAAATTTCACCCCTCCATCCTCAATTCTCACTTACTCTCCCAATTGTAGATTTTTCTTCCCTCCCACACAAAAATCTTTGCCCCTCTCCATCCTTACTCCCCCAGCCCCATCCCCTTCTAGTCCTCCCCCAACATCAGCTCCCTTCTAGTTCCAGCCCCATCCATCATCAGCTCCCTTCGAGTCCCATTCTCTCATTCCCCTGCATCAGCCAATTTCCAGTCCTAGCCCCCCATCAGCCCATTTCCAGTCCTAGCTCCCCCATCAGCTATTTCCTGTCCCATCCTATCCTCCCATCAGCCCTTTCTAGTCCTATCCTATCCCTACATCAACCCTTTCTAGTCCTAGCTCCCCTATCAGCTATTTCCAGTCCTATCGTAGTCCCTCCTTCAGCCCATTTCCAGTCCTATCCCCTCATCAGCCCTTTCCAGTCCTATCCTAACCCACACATTAACCTTTCCAGTCCTAGCTCCCCCATCAGCTATTTCCAGTCCTATCCTATCCCCCCATCAGCTTTTTCCAGTCCTAACCCCTCATCAGCCCATCTCCAATCCTAGCCCCCCCCCCGACTCAGCCCATTTCCAGCCCTATCCCCCCCCCATCAGCTATTTCCAGTCCTAGTGCCCCTCTCTGAAGAGCTCCATGGCTGTCCAATTGGCTTTTATAGCAAGCCGGAGAGGCCCTGGCTCAACTCTGACAGTCGCTGAAGTGAAGAGTGCCTTTTTTCTTCACTTCGGCAGCTGTGGTGTAGAAAAGGCAACTGGCACGTTGAGTGCCGGGAAACAGGAAGTTCCCTTTGACCTCCGGTGTGCCAGTGGCCTATACTACAACACAGCTAAAGTGAAGAAAAAAGGCGCTCTTCACTTCAGCAGCTGTCAGAGGTGAGCTGGGGCCTCTCCGGCTCCCTCTGAAGCCAACCATGCCAGTGTCGAATACGAGATGTTGTTGCCACAGGGCCCTCTGAAGCACATGGCCCTGTGTGAACAACATTCTCACACAATGGATGGGCCAGCCCTGGCTGGAGTCTGCAGTACAAGAGTCTCCAAAACCAAGACTGGATTCCTGAGAGCAGAAGGTAGTGAAGCAGAAGTAGTTTACCCTAGACTTTAATCTTGGAAGCAGGAGACAAAGAGATGGAATCTTGGAAGCAGTGACACTGGAGGAAAGATAGTTGCAGCCTTGACTGGTAGTGTCAGGAACTAGAATCTTGGAAGCATGGTTTGAAGCCACAGAAATAGAAAACTTAGGAGCAAGTAATGGCACCTCAAATCTAAAGGTCATGACATTTACAAAGTCATATTATGCAAAAATAGACTGCTTTTATCCAACAGGAGAGCAGCCCAGAGGATGACTTTGCCTTTGACTACTACTACTGCTTATCATTTGTTTAGCGCTACAAGGAAGCAGTGACATGTACAAGTAAGAGACAGTTCTTGCTCATCTGATTTTACAAACTAATCAAGATAGACCACAAAGCAACTGGGCACTAGGGCAAATCAAGAGGAATGGCAAGATACAGATAGGTGATAAGCAGGGGTGGCCCAAGGGGGGGTGCAGGGCAATGTGCGGAAACTCGGTGTGGACCTCATTTGCATAAGGGACCTAATTTGCATAAATATTTGCATAATGTTACCATACACTAACTTTTAGTAAACATGCCTCTTAATGAGTGTATGGATAAAGAAAGACTAAAAGATTTCTACATTACTATAATCCAGTGCCAACTGCCAGGCACATTAGGAACTACTACAAACACTGCCCATTCAGAACCCATAGCAAACCCACCGTATCCTAACATCACTACCAGGACTCACAAAGCACCATACTCTACATATCAAAAGGCAACACTGCAAATATTAAACCAATACATTTCAGAGAATAACAATACATGACCTACTGGTAAAAGAGAACAAGTGGCAATGTCAAATGTTGTTGTTGTTAAGTGCCGTCGAGTCAGAGTCAACTCATGGCGACCCTCTGGATAGCTATTCTAAATTGTGTTCGGTCTTAAGTCAGGCGGCTCATTGTCAAATAGGAATTACATAAACAGAATACCTCAGCTCAGTTACTCATGCAGAACATAGACCATCACCAAACAAGGAATCACAATTTAGAAACAGGAAGACAATAATTAAACTGGGAACCCCAAAAGCCAAACTTGGAATGTATAACAACACTGAAGAAATAAGACTATAAATTAATTTCCTCTTGTACTAAACAAAGCGCAGACGTTAATGATGCACATTTCCCAGAGCTGACATATTCCAGTTAATAAATTCAAAATAAAGAGATATTTTTCTACCTTTTGTGCATTTTCTTTCAGTTGCAATTGCTCCAGCCACTTTCTTCTGGTTTCTTCGTGTCTTCTGCTAACTCTCCATCATCTGCTGTCCATTTGTCCTTTCTTCTCTCTTCCAGTTTTGTTTTCCATTCTCTCTCTACATCTGCTTTAACAGACTAATCTTTCTCCTTTTGCTCTTTCCTCATTCCTATTTCATCCACTCAATTTTACCCCTCCATCCTCAATCCCCACTTACTCTCCCAATATCCGGCCAACTGTAGATTTGGCTTCCCTCCCACACAAAATATTTTTTCCCTCACCATTTCACTCCCCCAGCTCCATCCCATTCTAATCCTCCCCCAACATCAGCTCCCTTCTAGTTCCAGCCCCACCCAGCATCCGCTCCCTTCTAGTCCCCGCATCAGCCCATTTCCAATCCCAGTTCCCCATAAGCCCATTTCCAATCCTATCCTAGCCCCACAATCAGCCCATTTCCAGTCCTAGCTCCCCTCCACTCAGCCCATTTCTAATCCAAGCCCCCCATGAGCCTACTTCCAGTTCTAGCCCCTCCATGAGTCCATTTCAATCCAAGCCCCCACCACAGCCCATTTCCAATCTTAGCACCCGCAACAGTCAATTTCCAGTCCTATCCTAGCTCCTCCATCAGCCCATTTCCTGTCCTAGCCCTCCAACACTCAGCCCATTTCCAGTCCTAGCTCCCTTCCCTCACAGCCCATTTCCATTCCAAGCCCCCCTCCCCATCAGCTATTTGCAGTTCAAGCCCCCCTTCCACTCAGCCCATTTCCATTACAAGCCCCCATCCCCATCAGCTATTTGCAGTTCAAGCCCCCCTTCCACTCAGCCCATTACCAGTCCTAACCCCCATCACCCCATTTTCAGTCTTAGCCCCCCCCATAGCCCATTACCAGTCCTAACCCCCGCCAGCCCATTACAAGTCCTGGCCCCCCCATAGCCCATTACCAGTCCTAACCCCCCCCCATCAGCCCATTTCCAATCCTAGCTCCCTACCCTCACAGCCCATTTGCATTTCAAGCCCCTCCCCATAAGCTATTTGCAATTCAAGGCCCCCCTTCCACTCAGTCAATTTCCATTCCAAGCCCCCATCCCCATCAGCTATTTGCAGTTCAAGCTCCCTTCCACTCAGCCCATTTCCAGTCCTAGCAACCCCCCCAACCCATTACCAGTCCTAGCCCCCCCCATAGCACATTACCAGTCCTAGCCCCCCCATAACCCATTACCAGTCCTAAGCCCCCCATCAGCCCACTTCCAGTCCTAACCTCCCATCAGCCCACTTCCAGTCTTAGCCCCTCCCATAGCCCATTACCAGTCCTAACCCCCATCAACCCACCTCCAGTCCTAACCCCCCATCAGCCCATTTCCAGTCTTAGCCCCCCATAGCCCATTAACAGTCCTAACCCCCCCCATCAGCCCACTTCCAGTCTTAGCCCCTCCCATAGCCCATTACCAGTCCTAACCCCCATCAACCCACCTCCAGTCCTATCCCCCCATCAGCCCATTTCCAGTCTTAGCCCCCCATAGCCCATTAACAGTCCTAACCCCCCCATCAGCCCAATTCCAGTCCTAACCCCACATAAGCCCATTTCCAGTCTTAGCCCCCCCCCCCCCATAGCCCATTAGCCCTCAAGTACCATCTTTTCAATAAGTACCTCATAGAACCCAACCTCACCCACCGAGACAGAGATGCAACCCACTAAGCAAATATATGGTTTCCCAACAACATGCCAAGAAAGATTCTCTAACCCTTAGTGGTGCATTTGTTTCTATAGAATTCATGATCATACAACCTTATGTAGCAATATTTGTAAATAGTTTACAAGCTTATGTAGCAAGTTTTTGTAAATAGTTTACCCCTGTTATCTAAGTTACTTGCCCTGTTATCTGTAAACTCATACATGTTAACTGTACTGAGCGTTTCTGTTCCATGTAAACCGCGCTGATGCTGAATAGTGCGGTATATAAGAGAATGTAAATAAATAAATAAATTACCAGTCCTAACACCCCCATCAGCCCATTTCCAGTCCTAGCCCCCCCCCCCATAGCCGATTACTAGTCCTAACCCCCCATCAGCCCATTTCCAGTCCTAGCCCCCCCATGGCCCATTACTAGTCCTAACCCCCCATCAGCCCACTTCCAGTCCTGACCCCCCCATAACCCATTATCAGTCCTAACCCCCCTCCCCTCTCCATCAGCCCAGGTAGATTTAAAAAAAACAAACCGGCTGCTGCTGCTGCCGCCATGGCAGCGGCAGAATCAAGCATCCCGCGGGGCCCCCCCTGCCCGGCAGAGCCCACCCTGCAGCATCAGTTCCCAAAGCACAGGCTTTTCAGAGCCGCGAAGGGAGAATTTCCCTTTCTAAGAACATAAGAACATAAGATATGCCATACAGGGACAGACCAAGGTCCATCAAGCAAGTATCCTGTTTCCAAAAGTGGCCAATCTAGGTCGTACGTACCTAGCAGTTTCCCCAAAAGACAAAGGTTCCGCAATGCTTGTACTGGATCAAGCATTGATATCCTGGGTCCCTTCTTAATAATGGTTTATGGACCTTTCCTCCAGGAATTTGTCCAAACCTTTTTTAAACCCAGCTACACTAACAGCCTTTACTACATCCTCAGGTAAAAAATTCCAGAGTTTGATTACACGTTGAGTGAAAAAATATTTTCTTTTATTAGTCTTAAATAGTTTACCCTGTAGCTTCTTGAAGGACTAGAAAAAGGGACTGTTACTTCTGAAGGGAGATCTGCAACTGTGAGTATATACTTCTGGTAATTTTCTAAAAGGAATTCTTTGTATTAAAGCTAATTAATCTGTGAACCCACTATTTTTTGTTAAATCAGTCAGGGCCTAGTAGCAGCAGTTTAAGTTTAAATATAAAACACAGAGGAGAACTTTCTGGTTACATTTTATACCCAGCAGAGAGCTTGTAGTTTAAATTTAATAGTCAATCAGGGCCTAGTAACAGCAAAGAACTTTTAGTTTAAATTTAAAACACAGAAGAGAGCTTTCTGGTTAAATTTGGAACCCAGCAGAGAGCTTGTAGTTTAAATTTCATAAGAAGTTAGAGCCTAGCAGCAGCTAAGAGCTATAATTTAAATCAAATCAGAATTTAGCTTACCTCAGCAGCACAAGACAGGGTACTGTGTAGCAGCCCTCATTTAATAAGTGTTATTTCCCTCCCTCCCCTGGGATAATCGTAGCTTTATAGGTACTTACACATCTTAAAAGACAGGAGGTGCTCTCAGGTGAAGCTCATTACCCAAATCAGTCATACACTAAGGACCTGAGATAGGTTAAGCTTCAGGTGAACAAAATATATTACACATATTAGATACAGTTTTATTAGTATAAATATCCATAGCAACCCTTAGTAAGTAAAGAACTTAGATCTCAACACAAACTTAAAACTAAGATGCAGACAGCAGTCCAGCAGCGGGATGGGGGCTTTCCAGTCTTTTGCATTGAGTGTCACATGTATGATTTTCTCCCAGTTGGTGAGAGGTCTTACGTGTGCACTAGGTGCAAGGAGCTCTTTGCTCTCAGGAATGAGTCCGTTCTCTAGAGGCTAATGTAGCAGACTTGGAAAGCATAAGACAGACAGAGAGGTACATAGACGAGACCTAGAGGGATATAGTCCTGAAGTCCCACCTCCAGTCTGGCAGCATCCCTGTTGCCATGGAGGAGAGAGGTCACGTGACAGGAGAGCATCACCCTGGTGTGGCAGGAAGTGATCCTGTAACTAGGACCTGTCCTCCAGGTGATATAATACCCTCTCGCACCGAGGAAGTTTCTCCAGGGCCATGTGCCCATGAGGGAAGGGTTAGGACAGCGGTTATAGTTGGTGATTCGATCATTAGACATGTAGATAGCTGGGTGGCTGGTGGACGTGAGGATCGCCTGGTAACATGCCTGCTTGGTGCGAAGGTAGCGGACCTCATGCGCCACTTAGATAAGGTCTTAGATAGTGCTGGGGAGGAGTCTGCTGTCTTGGTACATGTCGGTACCAATGACATAGGAAAATGTAGTAGGGAGGTTCTGAAGGCTAAATTTAGGCTTTTAGGTAGGAAGTTGAAATCCAGAACTTCCAGGGTAGCATTCTCCGAAATGCTTCATGTTCCACGCGCAGGACCCAAAAGGCAGGCAGAGCTCCAGAGTCTCAGTGCGTGGATGAGACAATGATGCAGAGATGAGGGTTTTGGATTTGTTAGGAACTGGGGAACATTCTGGGGAAAGGAGGGGCTCTTCCGAAGGGATGGGCTTCACCTTAACCAGGATGGAACCAGGCTGCTGGCATTAACCTTTAAAAAGGAGATAGAGCAGCTTTTAAACTAGATATTAGGGGAAAGCCGACAGTCGCCCAAGAGCGGATGGTTCGGAAGAATGTATCTTTGAAGGATACTACCAAAAGCAGAGAGGTTCCACAAAAGAGTAAAGTAGCCCAAATGCCCTCAAGTATGGAGCAGACTGAGCTTAAAGATCCCAAATTACCCATGTCTAACAATAGCCAAATTAATATGAGTAAAATACATTCTCTAAAATGCTTGTATGCAAATGCTAGAAGTCTAAAAAATAAGATGGGAGAGTTAGAATATATAGCACTAAATGAAAGGTTAGATATGATTGGAATATCAGAGACATGGTGGAAGGAGGACAACTAGTGGGACACTGTGATGCCTGGGTACAAACTATATCGTAATGATAGAGCTGATCAAATTGGTGGAGGGGTTGCTCTCTATGTTAGAGAGGGCATTGAGTCAGAAAGGATTAAAGCTTTGCAGGAAACAAAATCTGCTGTAGAATCTATATGGATTGAAATTCCATGTAAATGGGGGAAGGCAATGGCAGTGGGGGTGTACTATCGAGCGCCTTGCCAGAATGACCAAATGGATGATGAAATGCTCAAAGAAATCAAGGAAGCTAACAAAAGTTACAGTGCAGTAATAATAATGGGTGATTTCAACTACCCCGGTATCGACTGGGTCAGTGTCACGTCAGGACATGCTAGGGAGATAAAGTTCCTAGATGAAATAAATGACTGCTTCTTGGAGCAGCTGGTTCATGAACTGACCAGAGGGGAAGCCATATTAGACCTTGTCCTTAGTGGAACACCAGATCTAGTGCAAGAGATAAGGGTGTTGGGGCCACTTGGCAATAGTGATCATAGCATGATCGCCTTTGATTTAATTAGTGGTGGAGGGATAGTAAGGAAATCCACAGTACTACCTTTTAACTTTCGAAAGGGAAACTATGATAAAATGAGGAAAACAGTTAAGAAAAAACTAAAAGGAGCAGTTGCAAAGGTTAAAGACGTACATCAGGCTTGGCTGTTGTTGAAAAATACTATTTTGGAAACCCAGACCAGCTGTATTCCACACTTTAAGAAAAGTGGAAGGAAGTCCAAAAAACTGCCAGCATGGTTTAAAGGTGAGGTCAGAGAGGCTGTTGTTGCCAAAAAAGCATCTTTCAGGAAATGGAAAAAAGAGCCAAATGATGAAACCTGGAAACAGCACAAGCACTGGCAAGTCAAATGCAAGGCATTGATAATGCAGGCAAAGGGAGAATTTGAGAAGAAGCTTGCTGCAGAAGCAAAAACGCGAAGTAAAGACCTTTTCAAGTACATTCGTAGCAAAAAAACTGTGAGAGAGTCAGTTGGTCCATTAGATGATAAAGGGGTTAAAGGAGCACTAAGAGGCGACAAGGCGATAGCGGAGAGATTGAATGAATTCTTTGCTTCAGTCTTTACTGAGGAAGATGTAGGGATGTTACCCATGACTGAAGTGGTATTTAAAGGTGCGGAAGAATTGAAGGAAATATCGATACATCGGGAAAATGTATTACAACTATTAGATAAACTGAAGAGTAGCAAATCACCTGGGCCGGATGGTATACATCCAAGGGTGTTGAAAGAAATGAAATACGAGATTGCAGACCTGTTATTAGTAATCTGTGAACTATCATTAAAATCATCTCTAATACCTGAGGATTGGAGGATCGCCAATGTTACACCAATTTTTAAAAAGGGTTCCAAGGGTAATCCGAGAAACTACAGACCGGTGAGCCTGACATCAGTGCTGAGAAAAATGATACAAACCATCATAAAGAATAAAATTACTCAGCATGTAGATAGTCATGACCTAATGGGAGACAGCCAACATGGCTTTAGACAAGGAAGATCTTGTCTTACTAATCTGTTATGTTTTTTTGAAGGAGTGAATAATCAGCTGGACAAAGGTGAGTCGGTTGATATTGTGTATCTGGACTTTCAGAAAGCCTTTGACAAGGTCTCTCATCAGAGACGTTTGGCAAAACTAAAGAGTCATGGGATAGGAGGCAGTGTACTATTGTGGATCAGGAACTGGTTAAAAGATAGAAAGCAGAGGGTAGGGCTAAATGGCCAATTTTCCCAATGGAGAAAGGTGAATAGTGGTGTACCCCAGGGATCTGTGCTGGGTCCACTGCTTTTTGACATATTCATAAATGACATGGAAAGTGGAATAACGAGTGAGGTTATCAAATTTGCAGATGACACAAAACTATTTAAAGTTGTTAAAACTCAAGAGGATTGTGGAAAATTGCAAGAGGATCTTGATAAATTGAAAGACTGGGCATCAAAATGGCAGATGAAATTTAATGTGGACAAGTGCAAGGTTATGCACCTAGGGAAGAACAACCCAAACTATGGTTACACGATGCAAGGTTCCACATTAGGAACCACCACCCAGGAAAAAGATATAGGCATCATTGTGGATACTATGTTAAAACCCTCGGCCCAGTGTGCAGCAGCGGCCAAGAGAGCAAATAGAATGCTAGGTATGATAAGGAAAGGAATGGAAAATAAAACAAAAGATATTATAATGCCTCTATATCGTTCCATGGTGAGACCACACCTTGAATATTGTGTGCAGTTCTGGTCGCCGTATCATAAAAAGGATATAGCGATTTTAGAAAAGGTTCAGAGAAGAGCCACCAAAATGGTAAAGGGGATGGAAGGATACTCCTATGAAGAAAGGCTAAAAAGGTTGGGGCTCTTTAACCTGGAAAAGAGACGGCTGAGGGGAGATATGATAGAAGTCTATAAATTAATGAACGGAGTGGAACGGGTAAACGTAGATCGATTCTTTACCTTATCAGAATATAGAAAGACTAGGGGACATGCAATGAAGCTACAGGGTAAACTATTTAAGACTAATAAAAGAAAATATTTTTTCACTCAACGTGTAATCAAACTCTGGAATTTGTTACCGGAGGATGTAGTAAAGGTTGTTAGTGTAGCTGGGTTTAAAAAAGGTTTGGACAAGTTCCTGGAGGAAAGGTCCATAAACCATTATTAAGAAGGGACCCAGGATATCAATGCTTGAACCAATACAAACATTGTGGAACCTGTGTCCCTTGGGGAAACTGCTAGATACGTATGACCTTGATTGGCCACTGCTGGAAACAGAATACTGGGCTTGATGGACCTTGGTCTGACCCAGTATGGCATATCTTATGTTCTTATGTTCTTATGTTCATTGCATGTCCGCTAGTCTTTCTATATTCTGATAACGTAAACAATTGATCTATGTTTACACATTCTACTCCGTTCATTAATTTATAGACTTCTAACATATCTCCCCTCAGCCGTCTCCTTTCCAGGTTAACGAGCCCTAACCTTTTTAGCCTTTCTTCATAGGAGTATCCTTCCATTCCCTTTACCATTTTGGTGGCTCTTCTCTGAACCTTTTCTAATAATGCTATATCCTTTTTAAGATACGGCGACCAGAACTGCACACACTATTCAAGATGCGGTCTCACCATGGAACGGTATAGAGGCATTATAATATCTTTTGTTTTATTTTCCATTCCTTTCCTTATGATACCTAGCATTCTATTTGCTCTCTTGGCTGCCGCTGCACACTGGGCCGAGGGTTTTAACATGTTATCCACAATGACGCCTATATCTTTTTCCTGGGTGGTGTAACCATAGTTTGGGTTGTTCTTCCCTAGGTGCATAACTCTGCACTTGTCCACATTAAATTTCATCTGCCATTTCGATGCCCAGTCTTCCAATTTATCAAGATCCTCTTGCAATTTTCCACAATCCTCTTGGGTTTTAACAACTTTAAATAGTTTTGTGTCATCTGCAAATTTGATAACCTCACTCGTTATTCCACTTTCCAGGTCATTTATGAATATGTCAAAAAGCAGCAGACCCAGCACAGATCCCTGGGGTACACCACTATTCACCTTTCTCCATTGGGAAAATTGGCCATTTAGCCCAACCCTCTGCTTTCTATCTTTTAACCAGTTCTTGATCCACAGTAGTACACTGCCTCCTATCCCATGGCTCTTTAGTTTTGCCAAACGTCTCTGATGAGGGACCTTGTCAAAGGCTTTCTGAAAGTCCAGATACACTATATCAACCGACTCACCTTTGTCCACCTGTTTATTCACACTTTCAAAAAAACATAACAGATTAGTAAGACAAGATCTTCCTTGTCTAAAGCCATGTTGGCTGTCTCCCATTAGGCCATGACTATCTACATGCTGAGTAATTTTATTCTTTATGATGGTTTCTACCATTTTTCCCGTACTGACGTGAGGCTCACCGGTCTGTAGTTTCCGGATCACCCCTGGAACCCTTTTTAAAAATTGGTGTTACATTGGCGATCCTCCAATCTTCAGGTATTAGAGATGATTTTAATGATAGTTCACAGATTACTAATAGCAGGTCTGCAATCTCATATTTCAGTTCTTTCAACACCCTTGGATGTATACCATCCGGCCCAGGTGATTTGCTACTCTTTATTTTATCTAATAGTTGTAATACATCTTCCCGATGTATTGATATTTCCTTCAATTCTTCCGCACCTTTAAATACCACTTCAGTCATGGGTAACATCCGTACATCTTCCTCAATAAAGACCGAAGCCAAGAATTCATTCAGTCTCTCCGCTATCTCCTTGTCGCCTCTTAGTGTCCCTTTAACTCCTCTATCATCTAATGGGCCAACCGACTCTCTCACAGGTTTTTTGCTACGAATGTACTTGAAAAACCTTTATTTCACGTTTTTGCTTCCGCAGCAAGCTTCTACTCAAATTCTCCCTTTGCCTTCTTTATCAATGCCTTGCATTTGACCTGCCAGTGTTTGTGCTCTTTCCAGGTTTCGTCGTTTGGCTCTTTTTTCCATTTCCTGAAAGATGCTTTTTTGGCAACAACAGCCTCTCTGACCTCACCTTTTATCCATGCTGGCAGTTTTTTGGACTTCCTTCCACTTTTCTTAAAGCGTGGAATACAGCTGGTCTGGGCTTCCAAGATAGTATTTTTCAACAACACCCAAGCTTGATGTAAGTCTTTAACCTTTGCAACTGCTCCTTTTAGTTTTTTCTTAACTATTTTCCTCATTTTATCATAGTCTCCCTTTCGAAAGTTAAAAGGTAGTACTGTGGATTTCCTTATTGTCCCTCCTCCACTAATTAAATCAAAGGCGATCATGCTATGATCACTATTGCCAAGTGGCCCCAACACCCTTATCTCTTGCACTTGGTTTGGTGTTCCACTAAGGACTAGGTCTAATATGGCTTCCCCTCTGGTCGGTTCATGAACCAACTGCTCCAAGAAGCAGTCATTTATGTTATCTAGGAACTTTATCTCCCTAGCATGTCCTGCCGTGACACTGACTCAGTCGATACCGGGGTAATTGAAATCACCCATTATTATTACCGAGCTGTAACTTTTGTTAGCTTCCTTGATTTCTTTGAGCATTTCATCATCCATTTGTTCATTCTGGCCAGGCGGTCGATAGTACACCCCCACTGCGGGGAAATCCCATCAGCCCCGGTGGACTTAACAGAGTCACGAGAGGTCAGAGAAGCTCTTCCTTCGCGGCTCTGAAACCCAACGCTGAGGGAGCTGATGCTGCAGGGAGGGCTCTGCCGGGCAGGGGGGCCCAACTGGATGCTTGATTCTGCCGCTGCCATGGCGGCAGCAGCAGCTGGTTTTGTTTTGTTTTTTTATCTACCTGGGTTGATGCAGAATGTTTTTTGCGCGGGGCCCTGTGCAAAAAACATTCTTGCTCAATGGACGGGCCGGCCCTGGTGATAAGCAGGAGAATGAGGGGATCAGGATCCCAGCTCAGACTTGAACAGGTGAGTTTTTAGCCTGGATTTGAATAGGGCCAGAGAAACAAATAAAGCCCACCTGGACTTCTTCCATAAGAAACTTGTAGGTATGCCAGGAACTACTAGAAGAAATTTGTAAATAAACTCTCTAATGCTTCTTGGGCACCATCAGACTTTTCAGGGAAAAGTTTTTAAAAAATTATTGGAGGTTTCCAGGCACAGGTGCTAATTTCAGCTTTTCTTAGGCATGTTTTCACAGAATTTCTGAACTAGATCCCTGATGGGACAATCAAGATCTGGAAGGATTCAGGATTATAAATCCAGGAATTAAACAAGAAACAAATTTATCAAAAGTTCTAGAATATTTTTCACAGAAGTTCCAGGGTTATAAGCCTGACACAAGGTCTTTGGAGGAAGTCTCTAGAGCAGGTATCAAAAAATTAACAAAATAAAAAAATACAAGAAGGATATCCACATACTGTAGTTCAGGAATAGACAGGAAGACTTTGGCATAGACTCTGCAAGCACACTAATTAGTAGTTAAATAGGTTTAATTCCTTTACCCTGAACTGCTGGCTTTGCAGAGGAAGGAAAAGAACTTCAGGAAACTTGAATGTTGAGGTTTCTTTCCCTCTTAAAACTGCTTTGGACAATCAGATTTGGCTGAGTCCTTCAGTCAGTCTTTTTATTAAGTAGTTGAGTCTGTCTATCAGCACTTTTACTTCAATTGAGTCATTCAGTGAGGGGAACCAGTCGGTGTGTGGGCAGCCACAAGGAATTGGTCCCCTTCTAAGAACCAGAGTGCATACCACAGCACGTTCAAGGCAAGTTTAATTTTCATTTAAGCTTGAACAGTGCACTACTTATTATACACTGAGCATTAATATAATAGAGAAGTTCCTTTCACTCATCCTTTGCAAGAATCCACAAGTAGGCATAGAACATGGAGCATAAATCCAGAAATATGAGCTTTACACAAGGAATCCAGGAATACAATGCACACAACCAGCTCTAATCTGGATACGAACATGGTAGCATAAATAGCAGCATAAATGCAGATACTGTAGCATAGATAATGATCCAGTACTGATCCAGCCCAGAACATAGTAGGCTGCACAGCACAGCCAATCAGACACAGCACACAAGGCAAAAAGGAGGGCACATCCAGCCCACAAAACAACATAAGAAATTGGAAAACTGCTCCTCTTAAAGGCCACATGCCCAGAAGAGCACAGATCCCTGCTGTTCTTGACACCTGAAGGACATTTCACAAAGGACATCCAAGTGTAATTTAGGACATCCATGCTGGAACATCTGAAAACAAAATCAGGCATGTCCAAGTTCTGGCATGATTTCACAAATGTTGATTTGTCTGATATGGACGTCTATGGGAACATTTACATAGATGTCTTTGGAATAGCATTCCAGAATGGGGATGCCTGATAGGCTAATGGTTAGAGTTGTGAGCTAGGTTCAAAGTTCAAATCCCACTGCTGCTCCTTGTGATCTTGATAGGCTAATGGTTAGAGTTGTGAGCTAGGTTCAAAGTTCAAATCCCACTGCTGCTCCTTGTGATCTTGGGCAAGTCACTTAACTCTCCATCTTCTCCAAATGCTCTGGATGTCTTCCTGCCAAAACAAGCACTTTTCAGATGCCCATTCATGTCTGGATTAAGTCCAGACTTACACAGGATTGCAGATATCCCCAAGATTTCTGAAATCAAGCAGGGACATCTAAGCCAATTGCACCTCCCCAGACACACCTCCACCACACCCCCAGTTTAATTGAGCATCCCCACACCAGAGACATCATTGAAAGCTATTTATAAAATGGCTCTGGGGACATCTCTTAACCCTCCATAGCCCATGTTCCCTGTAAAATAGGTATGGAGTGGAGGAGTGGCCTAGTGGTTGGGGCAAGGTACTTCAGGCCAGAAGGTCAGGGGTTCAAATCCCACTAGAGGACAGCAACCTTGGGCCAGAATAGGGTTGCCAACTGGCTGGTTTTTCCATGGCCAGGCCGGCTGCCGGCACAGATGTAAAGTCAGTTTTTTGCTCTGGCCGCAAGATCGGGAGCGGCCAGAGCAAAAAACCGGCTTTTCTTCCTACCCGAAGTCCAAAAAACACCCCACCCAGGGCTGGCCCACACACCGGAGGGCTTCAGAGGGAGCAGGGTAAGCTCGCGCGAGGCCCCGGCTCCCTCTGTACAGCCGCTAGCGTGAAGAGCCTTTTCCTTCACGCTGGCGGCTGTATCTGTAAAGCCGCGATTGCTGGGAAAGGTTAAAGGCAATACCCTTTAACCTTTCCCAGTATTCGCGGCTTCGCAGATACAGCCGCCAGCGTGAAGGAAAAGGCTCTTCACGCTGGCAGCTGTACAGAGGGAGCCGGGGCCTCGCGCGAGCTTACCCGGCTCCCTCTGAAGCCTCTCAGACAGCTGCGGTGCTGGTCGGGGGGGGGGGGGTGGCCAAGGACTGCATTGGCTGTGATGGGGGGGGGGACCTGGACCGGAAAAGGGCTATGGGGGTGGGGGGGACTTGGACTGGAAAGACATGGGCTGTGATGGGGGGGATCTGAACTGTAAACGGGCTATGGGGGGGGGACTTGGCCTGGACAGGGGTTGTGATGGGGAGGGGGACCTGGACTGGAAAAGGGCTATGGGGGGGGGGGACTTGGACTGGAAAGAAATGGGCTGTGATGGGGGGTGGACCTGAACTGTAAAGGGGCTATGGGGGGGGGGACTTGGACTGGAAAGAAATGGGCTGGGATGGGGGGGGACCTCAAGTGGAAGAGGGCTCTGGGGGGGGGACTTGGACTGGAAAGAAATGGGCTGTGATGGGGGGGTGGCCCTGAACTGTAAAGGGGCTATGGGGGGGGGGACTTGGACTGGAAAGAAATGGGCTGTGAGGGGGGGGGGACCTGAACTGTAAAAGGGCTATGGGGGGGGGACTTGGACTGGAAATGGGTTGTGATGGGGGGGGGGACCTGGACCGGAAAAGGGCTATGGGGAGAGGGACTTGGACTGGAAAGAAATGGGCTGTGATAGGGGGGGACCTGGACTGTAAAAGGGCTATGGGGGGGGGACATGGACTGGAAATGGGTTGTGATGGGGAGGGGGACCTGGACCGGAAAAGGGCTATGTGGGGGGGACTTGGACTGGAAAGAAATGGGCTGTTATGGGGGGGGGGAACCTGGACTGTAAAAGGGCTATGGGGGGGGGGGACATGGACTGGAAATGGGTTGTGATGGGGAGGGGGACCTGGACCAGAAAAGGGCTATGGGGGGGGGACTTGGACTGGAAAGAAATGGGCTGTGATGGGGGGGGACCTGAACTGTAAAAGGGCTATGGGGGGGACATGGACTGGAAATGGGTTGTGATGGGGAGGGGTACCTGGACTGGAAAAGGGCTATGGGGGGGGGGGGTAACTTGGACTGCAAATGGGCTGTGATGGTGGGGGGGGGGACTAGGACTGCAAATGGGCTGTGATGGTGCAGGGGGACTCGGACTGCAAATGGGATGTGATGGTGGGGGCTAGGACTGGAAATGGCCTGTGATGTGAGGGCTAGCACTGGAAATGGGCTGATGAAGAGCTAGAATAGGACTGGAAATGGGCTGATGTGGGGCATGGGAGAATGGGACTAGAAGGGAGTGGATGCTGGGTGGGTCTAGAACTATAAGGGAACTGAGTTTGGGGGAGGAATAGAATGGATGGGGAATGAGAATGGAGAGGGGAAAAATATTTTGTGTGGAAGAAAAGTCTATGATGGGCTGGGTATTGGGAGAGTAAGAGGGGCTTGAAAATGGAAGGGTGAAATTTAAATGGATGATAAAGGAATAAGGAAAGAATTGGGGGAAAGAGCAAAAGGGAAACAATCAGTATGTTAAAGCCGAAATAGAGAGAGAATGGAAAACATCTAAAAGAGAAGAAAGGACAAATGGATAGCTCGCAGAAGACACGAAGAAACCAGAAGAAAGTGACTGGAGCAATTGCAACTGAAAAAATGCCCAAACAGAAGGTAGAAAAATACTTTTTATTTTGAATTTATTAACTGGAATATGTCTGGTCTGGGAAGTGTGTATTGCTAACATCTTTGCGTTTTTGTTTAGTGCAAGAGGAAATTACTTTATAGTTTTATTTCTCCAGTGTTGTACATTTCATGTTTGGATTTTGGGGTTCCCAGTTTAATTATTATCTGACCAAGGAAGTTAGCCTACACGTATCCTCGGTAATTTTTGTGGGTGGGGCTGGGGGTGGGGCAGGGGTGGGACTAGGGGTGGAGAATGGGTGGAGCATGGCAAGCCACCGGTGTCGGGTTTTTCTCGGTGAAAAAGTTGGCAACCCTAGGCCAGAAGGACTGGGGTTTCTAGTCCCACAGGTGCTCCTTGTGGTCTTGAGCAAGCCACTTAACCCTCCATAGCCCATGTTCCCTGTAAAATAGTTATCTCAAAGTTATAATGCCCTGTTCAATGTAATTTCAGTTTGTTCAATGTAAACCACACTGATGCAGAATAGCACAGTATATAAGAGAATGTAAATAAATAAAATCTCCATGATTTAGACATCCAAAATGATGTAAAAATGACCCCGTTGGTATCTCAATGGCCTTTATTGTATCCCTAACATATAATGCTGCTCTTCCCCCTTATCTATCTAGCCTGTCTTTTCTGAAAGATTATGCTCTGGTATATTCACTTCCCAGTCCTGACTGTTACTGAAGCATGATTCATTAACTGCCATCTTCCACCATTATTTTTATTTATTTTATTTATTTAACAGTATTTCTAAACCGCCTTATCTTAATAATCAAGGTGGTATCACAACAAACAATCTGGTAAAGTGAGTGTGTTATACATGCAGTGAGGGTGAAATTTAGTTGAGTGTGTGTTGTAATGTGTGCTAGATTGGTTTGAGCTATATACAAGGTGGGCTATATACAGTGGTGCTAAAAACATTTTCCATACATACATTGTTTAGGCGGTATCATGTACTGTTATACATTCTCTGAGGTTATGTGATGTGTCCATAGTGTTCTATGAACAGCATGGTTTTCAGCTGTTTTCTAAAGTCTTTGAGGTCTGTAGTTGCCCTCAAATCGTCCGGTAGTTTGTTCCATATTGTTGGAGCAGCCATGGAGAGTGCTCTGTCTGTTGTGTCCTTGCTTGTGTGTTTGTATTCACTTGGGGTGCTGACTCGGTTGTGTGTTTGTTTTCTTCTAGGACGTGTGCTGGTGTCTGGTTGTATGAGGGTGTGCAGGCTGTTGGCTGATGTGTGCTGTTTTATCTTAAATAGGTTTATGATAGTTTTGTATCTGATGCGTGCACCGATTGGGAGCCAGTGTAAGTCCTTTAAGGTAGGTGTGATGTGCTCTTTTCTTGCAGTTCTGGATATGATTTGTGCTGCAGTGTTTTGTGCCAGTTGGAGTGGTTTGAGGGCTTGTTTCGGTAGTCCAAGGTATATCGGATTGCAGAAGTCCAGTAGTGGGGTTATCAGTGCTTGACAGACGGTACGGAAGTGATCTGGGGCGAGGAGTGGTTTCAGTCTCCTGATGATTCGCATCTTATAGTAGGCTTTTTGGATTGTTTTGTCTATGTGTGGCTTGAGGTTGAGTTTATTGTCCAGAGTAACTCCGAGGTATCTTACTTCTGATCTTATTGGTATAGTAGTGCTTTGTATCTTTATATTTGGTGGGTGTATGAAGCTTTGGTTCCGAGTGATGATTAAAGCTTCGGTCTTGTTGTAGTTTATTGCGAGATTGTTGTTTTGACACCAACTCGTCATTTGGGTAAGGCAGTCTGTTATTTTAGAGAAGTCCGGGTTGTCGATTGATATCGGGGTGTATATCATGATGTCATCTGCATATACTGTGTATTGAATGTTGTTCTCTTTCATGATGTTGCATATTGGTTGGATGTAGATGTTAAATAGGAGTGCTGAGAGTGCGGATCCTTGAGGTACTCCCTGTCGGACATTTATGGGTCGGGAGGTGTTGTGTCCCACCTTGACCTGTAGCTGTCTTTCGGTTAGGTACGATTGGAACCATTTCAGTGTGATACCGTGTATACCAGTGTTCTTTAGTCTTTCCAGGAGCGTGTTGTGGTCCACTGTGTCGAAGGCTGAGGAGATGTCGATGAAGATCATTAAGATTCCATTCCTGGTGTTGTCAATTATTCTTAGGATGCTGTCGAAGAGGTAGATCAGTAGCGTTTCGACTCCATGGTTGGGACGAAATCCGTGCTGGTTGTCGTCAATGTTTCGTGTTTGTCGATGTGTTCCTGAAGCTGTAGTTGAACCGTTTTTTCGATGATTTTTGCGAGGAAGGGTATGCTGGAGATTGGTCGGTATGCTGCTGGATCTTTTTTGTCGAGAGTTGTTTTCTTTGTGATTGGTCTTACTGTGGCAAGCTTTAGTTGCTTTGGCATGAGTCCTTGAGTGAGTGAGTTGTGTACCATTTTATGTATGGTGGGGATGAAGCTTGATTTGATGGCTTTGACCCATGACACTGGGCACGGGTCTGTAGGAGCAGTGCTTGTGTTGATTGTAGAGATGATGTGGGATATCTGTTCTGTTGAGGGTGTGTAGAATGTGCCCCAGGTTTTGGAGTGTACGTCCGTCCTGGTGTTCCCACTAGGTGTTGTTCGTTCTGTGGAGTGAAATTTGTCTTTGATGTGGTCAGCGAATTCCTGTGGATCAACTTGTACTTCCCCTTCTGTTGTTTGCTCTTTTGTGAGGATCTTTACTATTTCGAAAAGCTCTCTGGGTTTGTTGATGGAGGAATTTATCATGTTTGTGTGGAATTCCATCTTTGATTGGTTGATGTGTTCATTGTATTGTTTTTGCTTTGTTAGGTAAAGATGCTGGTCGGCAGTTGTTTTGTTTTTTCTCCATCTCCGTTCAATCTTCCTGAGCTCCCTCTTTTCCTGTCGTATTCTTGCTGAGTACCATGGCTTGTTTTGTCTCATGTTGTGGTGTGGTTTCTTGGTCCCGCCACCAGATGGTTTGGCGGCGTTAGCTAAAATGCTGTTCCAGCTTGAAACTTGTTCCTCCAGGTCGTCTGTATTAATGTTCAAGTGTTGTATTGTGTCCTGTATGAATTTGTCCCTGTCGAAATACTTGAATTGTCTTTGTGTGTGTGAGATGTTTGCTCTTTCGTTTGTCTGGTCCTCTTGTGATCGCAGCTTTGTCTCGATTAGGTAATGGTCAGACCATGGCACTGGGGTAATGGTGGGTGGGGAAATTAGGTCTCTTGATGTTAGGTAATTGGATGTGAAGATGAGATCTGGGGATGATCCATGTCTATGCGTTGGTGCATTATCTGTGTGAATTGAAGTGAGGTCATTGCTTGAAGGAAGGCCTCTGTGTCTTTGGCATTGGTGGACTTGAGGTTGAAGTCTCCAATCAGTAGCGCTGGTTTGTTGTTTGTTGTTATGGCACAGGCTTCTTCGAGTGTGAAGGCTAGTTCGTCGGGTGGAGCTCTGGGTGCTCTGTAGGTTAGGCAGATTGCAATGTTCTTGTTCTTGATGCTAATTGTGTTACATTGCTGGGTATCGGTGAAGTTCTGTGTCTTGAACTTTAGTTTTGTTTTCGCTATTATCAGGACTCCTCCTCCACGCTTGTGGGTGCGTGGTCAGTTGTACGCTGAGTAGTTGTCCGGTACCAGTTGGTTGAGTAGTACATTGTCGGTAGGGTTGAGCCATGTCTCTGTGATGCATATTATGTCGGGCTGTCGCTCTTCTATGTGGTCTACAAGAGTGTATATCTTGTTGCAGACGGATCTGGCGTTTATGAGCTCAATCGTTGTTGTCTTTGTTGCGGAGGCTGCTGTTACATGTGCTTCCTTTGTGTAGGTGTGGGAGTTTGATTTGTGTCTGTTTGGCCGCTTTGTCTGGGAAGTTCTGAGTGTCTCTTTGTGTGTGTGCTGTGGTTCTAAATATAGTTTCAAGGTTTTGAATTTGTTAGATAGACTGTGAGCATTTGTACACATGACTTTCCAAGTTGTTCCTTAACATCCCTCTCTTCTTATTTAATAGGTGTTTTCAACAGGATTTGTGCCATTTGTCCCACTGTTAACTGACCAGACCTCTTGCCTTCAAATTTCCTACTGATTCAGTATTGCCAACTACAGAACTCTTTCCACATCTCCTCATTTCAATGATTTCATTATAATTTTTGTATATACTCTAGATGAGAGGTGAGATAGGGTAAATATATAGAGACATTCAAATATCTGTAAGGTATTAATAATGTAGAAGTAGCAAACCAGTTTCAAGGGAAAGGATGCTCTAGAACAGAGATGTCAAACTCCAGTCCTGGAGGGCCGCAAACCAGTCAGGTTTTTAGGGTATCCCTAATGAATATGCATGAGATATATTTGCATGCACTGCCCCTATTGTATGCAAATATATCTAATGCATATTCATTAGGGATACCCTAAAAACCTGACTGGTTTGCAGCCCTCCAGGACTGGAGTTTGGCATCCCTGCTCTAGAACAAGGAGTCATGATACTGTATGAGGCACCAAAGAGAAGGAATAGACTGAAAAAAAACATCAGGAAATATGTTTTCACAGAAAGGATGGTAGATGTGTGAAATGCTCTCGAGTGCGTGCTACTAGTAAGAACAGTGATGGAGATTAAGAGGATATGGGATAAGCATAGAGAATCCTAATTGCAAAAAGTGAAGAAAGCAGAAAGCACAAACTAGTGGCAAATGTTTAAGAGGAAAAAAGAATGACAAAAAAAATCTCAAAATAAAATACACAGGGAAAAACATCTGGCAAAGCTAAAAAAGACAGCGAAAGAATCCAAGATGGCAAAAGAGCAAGTAGAAGAAAAGATAGCTAAAGAGATATAAAGAAACGAAAAGACACTTTTCCAAATATGTCAGTGAAAGGAGAAACATCAACAGTGGAACTGTTAAGACTGAAACAAGATAAGGAGCAATGGGTATGTGTACTAAAACAAGATAGTATACCAGGCGTTCAGACCAAAACTTAGCATGAGGGTAGTGCAAGACTCATGCTACTGAATGGGGGGCATAAACAGCATGTCCTCATTCAGTTAGCATGCATCCAATGCCACCCCCTGCTAATCCATTTGCAGTGATTCATACAAGTGCAGCCATACTAACTGCAACATTGACAGTGAATGCATGCTAAAAACACAATGAGCCAGACTCCATATAGACCGGCTAGCAAAAGCGGAAATGTTTAAATCAGGCACAGGCGCGATTCCAACCCGATTCTGAAGAAACAGGAATAAATGCACCTATGTTTTTGGCATCGTGATTGTATACGTGTTTGGCACAGCACGCCCAACATGCTGTTCGGCAGACCCATCCACATATCCATGAGCGAGGCCCACGCATGGATACAGGCACGGGCCATAAAGTAAAGCAGAGAAACACATCTCCAGCAATAGTAGGGGATACAGGTAAATAGTGATCAGGTTTTGGATGTGCCTATGCTCACCATATTCAGTAATGTTTCATGTCTGCAATCAGGCCCATCTCCGAAGCTGGCCACACCTTCGCTGTTAAAACGTGAATCTCCTATGCTGCTGTGCTCACTGACAGTAGTTTTCTGATACATATAAGACATAAATACTGATGATAAATGCATGCTGATGCAAACTAGACCATAGCCTAGTCCCCTACATGCCCAGAACAGTGCTAGGTAATCCCAGCGCACTCTAAAATAGTATAAGAGAATGTAAATATGAACATGTATTACAGAACATAGCATCAAATGGTATTTGGCATCATAAAAAGGCTTCAGTGAGTCCTGCATTGGTCAGCTCTACATACACTCTTAAAAACACTCAGGATGGACCCTCATTATAGGCACAAAAACCAACACTAACAGCAATTCCCCAAGGGATTCATAATATTGCTGTGCAACAAAGGTATGTCCTGGCTATGGCATGTCTCTTGGAAACAATCTAGGGACTGTTTGCACATTTGCAGATCTGCACACCAGATCCTCACTTGCAGCCTGAAAACCACACACACACACTCTCATTTGCTGTCACAAAAGATATAATTCAGGGAAACAGATGCTCTGCACCTACTGTATAGATAAAAGCTGGTATACCATAAAAGCTTGGAGTGCCAGGACTACAAATCTGATCCCCCTTTCTCACTCAACACACAATGCTGTTGCAGACTCACTCACACTTCTTACATCAACATTTTACGTAACACAGGAATTGTCAGGATCCCCCAGATTAGCTCCTTTAGCATAAACAGCAACTGTCAGCATGGCCAACATAATCACTATTGTTCATCTTAAAATGTCTTTATTAATGTCCCTTTAGCTAACTGCATTTAGCTGTGTTTTACAGACTTCAATCACACCAGTTTGAAGCATACTTATCATAACCTTTATACAAACACAGCAGAAAAATGTCTAAGTACTGGCCTTATTCTATGTCGTGGCAGGAATAACAAGCAGTTCTGTGGGGAACACCAAAAATGTACACAGGCCTTTTGTGAATATGCTTTACACATCTCCATGGCAAGCTACGCCTCCTTTCCGCATCCCTGGAGATGTCCTGAGATCCCTGTGTTTGCACTGTTGACATGCATGGAAGCCGTGTGTCAGAATATGCTGGTAGCCGTTTTTGGGAGATACTTATCTCCCACGCACGTGCAAACAGCCTATTCAGTTTATGGAATAACCCCCATATTGAAATCAATGCTCACACTCCACCCCAATCCATGCTAAGTGATTAGCATGGGATTTTTTACTGTGGCTGCCTTTTTACTGCTGTAACAGTTACTATGACAGGCATAGCACCCGGTAAACCCTATGCTAAACGTTAGCAGGATTTAGTAAATATGACCCACTATGTGGAGAGAGATGAGGAGAAAACAGAAAATGCTAAACAAATATTCTGCTTGACATTCACTGAAAAGGAGTTTGGAGAAGGAATGCTGATGGTTGGCAAGAATACACATAGGTGTGGGGTAGACATGACACAATATACAGAAGAAAGTGTTTATGAAGGAAAAGAAAACTAAAAGTGGACAAAAAGCCTTGGGGCCAGACAGGATGCACCTTTTGATAATAAAGGAGCTCAGAACTTTGGAGACAGCCTTATTTTATTGTCCATTGAATTACCATTTTCTATATAAGCACTGAAAATAAATCCATAAACAACAAACACATAACGTGCTCTTAAATATCAGGTCTACTATTTTCAAGGATTTTTTTGAGGGGGTACTTTTTATTGCTTGCTAAAATTGACTTGTGGTCTTTTAAGTATTAATGAAAGAGTCCTGCATATGAGTACAGACACCCTTTTTGCTAGGAAAAATAAAATATTTTTATTTACTGATGTCATTAACTATTTTTTCAGCATGCATTTTCTAAAAGGCATGTTTATTAAGCTGCATTACTTGTTAACGAGGCAGGTAGCACACGTTATCCAGCTGTATTAACAGATCGTACAGGGAAAATGCAAATAGTGCAGTGATTTTCTGTGCTATCTGCACAAACTACGTTAACTGCCAGAGTGGGCAGGAAATGGGTGAAGAGTGGGTATGTCTGTAACACGCTGTTTACCGTGGGCATCAATAGTGCATGGTAACCATCAAAGTTGCAGACAGCGCAGGGGAAGATAACACCACCTCAATGAGTAACGTTATGTGCATCTATGATGCTGACCAGCTGCACTATTTGTAATTTCAGTGTGCTATCTGCTGGGGAAATATTGTGCATGCTTCCAACAAATAGCGCACGGCCTTTGCATCTAATGCAGTGCTATTTGCACTAAAATGGCATATGAGCTACAAAAGTCTAACACGCTTTAGTAAACATACCCCTAAGTCTCAGATTTTGAAAGCTCAAGTCTTTTCTACTTAGTTTGCCTTATAGATATATATTTTATTTATTGATTAGTATTTAGCTCACGCCTTTCCATTAGTAGTTCAAGATAAGTTATATTCAGGTACAGTAAATATTTTCCTCTCACATGAGGGCTTACAATCTACAAGGCAATAAAATAGCACAGTTTTAGTATGATGCCAAAATCACAAAATAATTCCATTAAAACCACATTAACTCTGAAATAATCTCAGGTTTTACTCTGCATAAATAATCCCACAGGTAGTTAAAGAAAAACAGTAATGTGTAATGTGTAAATTGCAAATTGGGCTATTTTATTAGGTGATAGATTGTTTTATTTCAAGATCTTGTTCAGCACAATATCATAGTGTCCTTCATCTCATTCTGGTTAGTGAAATATAGTTGCTTCAAAATCTTCCGTGTCATGTCTTCATAAATACTAACTATTGCAATCTAATTCTACACGGGTTACCCAACTGCGCAATCCATGCCTTACAACTGGCACAAAAAGCAGCAGTCCGGCTAATCATCAGAACTAATAAACACACAAACATGTCCCCCATACTCAAATCTCTACATTGGCTTCCCATAAGTGCATGCATAAACTATAAGGCATTAATGATGGCATTCATAATCCTTCACAATCAATCTGCTGGCTGCTTAAAACCTTAATCAGAAGAGTTCCAGACAGCAGATCAAGGAGGACTCAGCACCAAAACTCTCTTGCAACCATGACAATATCTACGGGCATTACATAGTGTGTTCGAACTATACCTACCAAGTCTCTGGGCTTGTAATGAAACAGAAAGCTACAGGCACACTTCAGTTCTGGAGGTCTGAATGATCTCTCTGCAGTTTCATTTTATTTGGTACAAGGCCAGAGACCAGGACCATACCTAGCCCTGTGCGAGCGGTGTGACTGCACAGGGCGCAAAGACTTAAGGGGAGCATTTTAGCTGTCTTCCGTTGCCTGCCGCCGCCACTTTTTCTTCTCTCAGTGGCTGCAGGCAATAACAGGACAGCTAAAATGTGCCCCTTAAGCCTTCTCACTGGCAAGAGCAGGGAGGGACAGATCTGCTTAGCATGCCGGCGACTTGCACAATGGGCGCGCCTCTTCTCTCCCTATGTACGCATCACAAAAGGCGCGATCTTCACTCGGTAGGGCCCTGCCAGAGACTTATCAGCCCCTCCTCATTATACAAATGAAACAGTGATTTAAAAGTTGTGATTAGCCACATGTACAAGTGTAAAAATTAAGATACAGGTATTATTATTACTGTGATTCATGCAGTGTATGTCAGATGTACACAGTCCTTACATATACAGCTTGCTGTGTGGGAAATTCATTTGAGGCCTCTTGCTACTATTATGACACTACACTATAAAGTCTGGTGACTGGTTGATGGGCATTTTAGCACACAGCAACTGGCATCTGGGAACACTAACTTGCCAGCAACCCCCCATTAAAGTAAACGGTAATCAGCCATGATCAATGGAGTGGGAATGAGTGGGGTGTGGACATGGACAGCACATTGCCGCTAGCATGAGGGCTATCACCACATGCTCAGTGGCAATGTGGCAATTAAGGCAAGTTCACCTAATAACACCTCTATGGGAATCGTTCGGTGAGCCCATCTTACTGGATCATACGTTAGCATTCACATCCAAAAGTTAACTAAAGGGACCTGCCAGTCACACCCATGACAACCAACACCAAGGCTTTGCACTCATTGTTTCACACATTAAGTTCAGAACTTTAACGGATTTAAGTATCCTGCAAGTATCCTTGTGGATAAGGATACTCAACTTTGGAAAAGTTAGCCTCTTAAGCTGAAAAATGAGTTCATGGGAAAAAAAGCTTGGCTATTTATTCAATTTAACATACAATATGATTGATTTTCCTATGGGATTAGTTGCTGAATTTAGTTCTAGGATGACCTTTTGAGATTTTAGTATATTTACATTAGGTTTTTTATAGTTATGTAAATTTTAGTGTTTTCCTATTTGTAACAGAGATGACTGTGATTCTATTTAATATATCTTGTAGCGGCAGCCAAGAGAGCAAATAGAATGCTAGGTATCATAAGGAAAGGAATGGAAAATAAAACAAAAGATATTATAATGCCTCTATATCATTCCATGGTGAGACCGCACCTTGAATATTGTGTGCAATTCTGGTCGCCGTATCTTAAAAAGGATATAGCATTATTAGAAAAGGTTCAGAGAAGAGCCACCAAAATGGTAAAGGGGATGGAAGGATACTCCTATGAAGAAAGGCTAAAAAGGTTAGGGCTCTTTAACCTGGAAAAGAGACGGCTGAGGGGAGATATGATAGAAGTCTATAAATTAATGAACGGAGAGGAACGGATAAACGTAGATCGATTGTTTGCATTATCAGAATATAGAAAGACTAGGGGACATGCAATGAAGCTACAGGGTAAACTATTTAAGACAAATAAAAGAAATATTTTTTCACTCAACGTGTAATCAAACTCTGGAATTTGTTATCGGAGGATGTAGTAAAGGCTGTTAGTGTAGCTGGATTTTAAAACGGTTTGGACAAGTTCCTGGAGGAAAGGTCCATAAACCATTATTAAGAAGGGACCCAGGATATCAATGCTTGACCCAGTACAAGCATTGTGGAACCTGTGTCTTTTGGGGAAACTGCTAGGTACGTATGACCTAGATTTGCTACTGTTGGAAACAAGATACTGGGCTTGATGGACCTTGGTCTGACCCAGTATGGCATATCTTATGTTCTTATATTCTAAATGTGAAACAGCTAGTCCCTATTCCTTGAAGTCTAATGAAAATGAACACACAAGACACAAAATAAAAAACAAATAAGTGGATTGTGCTGTACAATGGATATGCATGCAACATACAATATGGTATTATTTTTAGCTCTTGGATTTCAGATTTTGCAGCCCTTTTACTAAAGACCCTAGGTGTTTTATGCACCTGCTGCCTGCGGTGACATCTAATGTGTGGGCATGACAGCAAGCGATCACTATGACGTTTATTAATCAGGTATCACATGATATACTCGTAGCAGGGACTGGGCAGGTTAAGGGTGGATTATGGCATTGCGGTTAGTTCAAGCATCATTAGCACAGGCTAACCATGAATGAGGAAATAGGTGGAGGTGCATATAATGATACCTCTGTTGTTATGTGCACCCATGTTAATTGTGACACATGTTAGCATATGTACTCATACATTAACTTCCAGAAACAAGACCCTGATAGTTACCATGGAGGCTTTGTACTTACTCTGCATTAAAAAAAGCATGTAAGTGCACAACCATAATGGGAATAGCAAAAGGGCCCCTTAATTCCTTACCTTTTCCTAAATCAGAGCGTCAGGTTATAACTAGATAGAACAGTTCTGCTTTGCCCAAGTGGATTTGCAATCAAAGTTGTACCTGTGGCAAAGGAGGCCAGAGTGATTTGCCCAAAATCACAAGCTAGGTCAGTGGAAGAAACAAGCTTTAATCCTTCGCTTCTCTGATTCTTAGTCTGCTGCTCTAACCATTGAGTTAACCCTCCATTCTTACAATTTTATAGATACTTATAGTTATTGCTAGTGTATCACACTAATCCTTCCTCTGCCATTCCTAGCATTATTCTTAGTATTTGCTAGTTGTATCCAAACTATACCCAGGAAAGGGTGCAATGATGCAGGATTAGCAACGGCAGCCTCTTTTAGATGAACATAAGAACATAAGATATGCCATACTGGGTCAGACCAAGGTCCATCAAGCCCAGTATCCTGTTTCCAACAGTGGCCAATCTAGGTCATACGTACCTAGCAGTTTCCCCAAAAGACACAGGTTCCGCAATGCTTGTACTGGGTCAAGCATTGATATCCTGGGTTCCTTCTTAATAATGGTTTATGGACCTTTCCTCCAGGAACTTGTCCAAACCTTTTTTAAACCCAGCTACACTAACAGCCTTTACTACATCCTCCGGTAACAAATTCCAGAGTTTGATTACACGTTGAGTGAAAAAATATTTTCTTTTATTAGTCTTAAATAGTTTACCCTGTAGCTTCATTGCATGTCCCCTAGTCTCTCTATATTCTGATAGCGTAAACAATCGATCTACGTTTACCCGTTCCACTCCATTCATTAATTTATAGACTTCTATCATATCTCCCCTCAGCCATCTCTTTTCCAGGTTAAAGAGCTCTAACCTTTTTAGCCTTTCTTCATAGGAGTATCCTTCCATCCCCTTTACCATTTTGGTGGCTCTTCTCTGAACCTTTTCTAAAATCGCTATATCCTTTTTAAGATACGGCGACCAGAATTGCAGACAATATTCAAGGTGCGGTCTGTGATGGTGCAGAGGGGTTAAGCACTAGAAACAGGAGATTGAAACAGTTTCTTTCCCCTGAAACAGACAGCAGTACAGGCAAGGAAAGGGTTAAACCTCCAACTCAGAGAAACTCTATGCTTAGAAAGATAGAGAGAGAGCCACACCTCAGCTCCATGACAACCAAGGGAGCTGATGTGAGAGGCAAGGGGGCGGAGTCAAAGCCCATAGGACAGCCCCAAACACTTAAGCAGGAAGTAACAGTTCCAAAGGAGGAGGTGCTGGGGAACAGCAGAGAGACTGAGAGAGAGTCCAAGAACAGGAACAGGAAGGAGAAGTTCCAGGAGAGGTGCTTGGAGAAACCTCTGGGAAAGCATCTTGAGAGAGAGAGGAATTATCACTGGACAAGCAGCAGAGAGAAGGAGGAGAGAAGAACCTTTAAACCTCAAAGGGAAAGGTTGGAAATCTTATCTAGGAGAGAGAGAAGTTCTTCTGAGGACTCTTCCGTTGAAGCTGTGCACACAGGTGGGAGCCTAGGCAGAAACAGAGTTCCGTTTAAAAGACTGTCCAAACATTCCCAAGGCAGGCAACGTATCTGTAGCTCAAGTTCTGAAAGGAGCACAGGTGCTTTGAAGCAGTCAGTTGATTGTGTGCTGCAGAGACAGGAGTCGGAAGCAAACCCTGCTGAGCAGTTTGCCACGAGGGAATCCGTGAAGCAGTTTGGGGACAAATGTTTGCCTTGTGCCCAGCCAGTGAAAGCTAGAAGTACCAGGAAAAAGGTGAGCCCTTTAGATTCCCTAAAAGCTGTGTTAAAAGAGTCTGGTATTTTAAATTCCTCCACCCTACCTCCAAGTAAGAAGAACTTTAGCTGGAAACAGCTTAGCACTTTATTAGAGCAATGGAAGCCTGTTGATCTGGAAACTCCTGTAAATAAGCAGGATATATCAGAGTCAGACGAGGAACCTATGCAAACGGAGGAAGCTTTGATAGGATCTGAATACTCTGACATGGAAACAGATTGTGCTTATTGCCATAAAGAGTGAGAGCTGTGTAACGTTGTGCTGTTGAGAAGTACTGAACAAAGCCCAACTAATTGCAAGGGAGCTTTTACACTGAGAGAGGCTGAGAGCTGCCTGAGTTTTACACTATTAAGCAGCTGTGAAAGAGGAGTACACTACGGTTGTGTTATCTGTTATATGAAGCTGTTTATGAAGACACTGTTGATAATAGGAAAAGCATTTAATGTTTGAAGCTGAAGGAAGTTTGGTTATTCTGTTGGAACGGACTTGCCTGAGAGTTATCAGGAGGGCTGTGTTATACCACGTAACTTCATTTTGGTTTGGAGAAGCATCCATTTATTTCTGTTTAAAGGGGTAGTAGATATTAATTCCTGTGCAACAATAAACTTATTGTTACCCCAAAACCTTGGCTGTATTCGTCTTGGCTCACAACTACAAGGAACATAGACAACAGCACATACAAGGGATATAAATTTGTGGTCACGTCCACTTCTACCAGGCGACCGCCTACACATACAAGAAGAGGGCGTGACAGGTCTCACCATGGAACGATATAAAGGCATTATAATATCTTTTGTTTTATTTTCCATTCCTTTCCTTATGATACCTAGCATTCTATTTGCTCTCTTGGCTGCCGCTGCACACTGGGCCGAGGATTTTAACATGTTATCCACAATGATGCCTAAATCTTTTTCTTGGGTGGTGGTTCCTAATGTGGAACCTTGCATTGTGTAACCATAGTTTGGGTTGTTCTTCCCTAGGTGCATAACTTTGCACTTGTCCACATTAAATTTCATCTGCCATTTTGATGCCCAGTCTTCTAATTTATCAAGATCCTCTTGCAATTGTCCACAATCCTCATGGGTTTTAACAACTTTAAATAGTTTTATGTCACCTGCAAATTAGATAACCTCACTCATTATTCCACTTTCCAGGTCATTTATGAATATGTCAAAAAGCAGCGGACCCAGCACAGATCCCTGGGATGCACCACTATTCACCTTTCTCCATTGGGAAAATTGGCCATTTAGCCCAACCCTCTGCTTTCTATCTCTTAACCAGTTCTTGATCCACAGTAGTACACTGCCTCCTATCCCATGACTCTTTAGTTTTGCAAAAGTCTTTGATGAGGGACCTTGTCAAAGGCTTTCTGAAAGTTCAGATACACTATATCAACCGACTCACCTTTGTCCACCTGTTTATTCACACTTTCAAAAAAACATAACAGATTAGTAAGACAAGATCTTCCTTGTCTAAAGCTATGTTGGCTGTCTCCCATTAGGCCATGACTATCTACATGCTGAGTAATTTTATTCTTTATTATGGTTTCTACCATTTTTCCCGGTACTAACGTGATGCTCACCGGTCTGTAGTTTCCCAGATCACCCCTGGAACCCTTTTCAAAAATTGGTGTTACATTGGCGATCCTCCAATCTTCAGTTATTAGAGATTAATGTTTAATGTATACCCAGCTGTTCATTGTAAGCACTGATCAATATTTGGTAAGTGTAGTTTCTGTTCATTGTAAACTGCGCTGATGTCAAATAGTGCGGTATAAAAGAAACTGTAAATAAATAAATAAATAAATAAATTTAATTTAATGATAGTTCACCGATTACTAATAGCAGGTCTGCAATATCATATTTCTGATGAATCAATGGATACGTTAATATGATTGAATGCTTTCATTAATAAGTACAGAATATATGACCAGCAATTATGGAGCTTGGCTTTTCACAAGGAAGGTATTTTTTAACATTCTTATCCAGTCCTTCAGGCACTCTCACTTGACTGGGTATTAGGGTTGTTTTTATAGGAAGCAGAAGAGCTTTCATTCAGTGCTTGCACTCTTCACACAGCTTACCCATACTGAAGTAGTCAATTACGTTTTTGAAGCCAGACCTATAAAGAGGACACGTGTGTTAGATGGTAATGGGCAATCAGATTTATGACTTTGGGGCATTCAGTGGGATCCTAAATTCTTCTCAAATAGTTTGCTCTTATTACAGAGCAGTGGTCAGCTTGCAGGAAAGTTTATAAGTACTGTGCAATTTTTAATTTCTTTCACTGCTCTGAGAGTAAAAGGAAGTCTGAGAGTTGAAAAAGCTGGAATTTCAAAATCAGAGAAATTAAGATCTTTTGTCATTCCTATTTAATCAAGCATCAGCTGTTAGGGCTTTGGATATGCAACAGCTCCTATGCGGGCCAGTAGCATCGTTAGCACTTAAAAGATTGAACACGGGTCCATAGTGTCACCAGCTCTCCTTAAACCCCCGAGTAGAGGTTAAGAGAGTGGGTTTTTCCCTATTGAAACAGCTATTTCACATATCCTGGAGCAATGCCCCTTGGGAAATGTAGTCTTTTCACTCACTCAATAAGGAGCAGTTGTGGAAAAAATGGTTAAGCAACCAAAGGATTTTATTTCCCCTCCCGGGGTGGATTTTTACCATGAACAGAAAACACAATCCAGGTATTTACTGGTATTTGGACAAACAAAAGTTCCTTAACAGAAAAAGGCTTCCTTCAGCATTAACCAAGGTGAAAACAAACATTCAAACAAAACCACGCTGTTTCCTCACAGCTCTCTGTTTCCACGTGCTATCTGTGCTGTACTCTCTTTTCGAACAGGCTTTCAACGCAATGAAATTATTCCATTGGCCAGAGATAATGTACAGTCCATTATATCTATATCTTCTCCAGTATCAATACACTCTGGTTCACAGTCCATCAATTCCTCCTGCTCATAAGGAAATGTTTGAACCGGCACTGCTGGTGCCACGCCCTTTCTTACTGCTCCAGGCTTTACACGATATGCTTGGGTTAAAAACTGGCTTTCACACAGATTATCAGGCCCAGTATTCTTTTCCCAGCACCACCCTTCTGGGTACAAACAGTCACGGTAATTAAGTATATTCAAGCCTTTTGGCTTACCTTTCAGCCTTACTGGTGGAGGTTTTCTCTGGTGCTTTTGAATAGCTGTAGGTTCCCAACCTAAGCCCTGCTCATAGCATTTCACTTGCCTCCTAGGCTTTCTGTCTCTCCCGTGCTCCCCAGGATATTGCAGACAATCTCCTTTGCCCTTGTTGTATCCTGTCCTCGGGGTTTCTTTCTTTCTCCTCAAGAAGGAATCTGTCTCTCCTTTCCATAGAGACTCTGGCTTACTCTGGGCATAGCTGCCTTCAGTGTAGCTCTCAATAGCTTCTCTCTCCAGCTCATATGCCTCACTTCCTGCTTCTTCAGCCAACTCATTACCTCCTTCTCTGCCTACCTCCATAAGCTCCACTGCAGTTTCTTTAATAGGGTGAATTCTGGGGCCGTGCTCAACTCCACCCCCTAACAGGTGTCCTGCATTCCCTTGTGATTCACCCCTTGAATGATAGCACCGGCGTTTCTCTTGCCTCTGTGCCTGGTTCCCACGGTAACCAGGAGCCATGTGCTTCTGTTTACAGCTCAGCTCTACTTTTGTTCCTGGCTTTTTAGCTTCATTAAACGGGCTAGAAGGACCCACTATGTCACAATAGGCATCGCAACCCTCCAAGATTTCACAATTAAACTCAACAATCATAATCATGCTCCTCTTTTCACTCCCCTCTGAGAAAAATGTGTTTAAAAGATAAAACTCCTCTACTATTTCATTTTATATCTAAAGGGCAATTTTATTCTTCTTTGAAAATTAACAGATGCAAAGGGATATGTTTACTAAACCGCATTAGTTTTGGCTGCTAACATGGTGCATTAACAGCCAAACCCATGCAGTAAGCTAAACAGCCTCAGCAGTATTTGCATGGTGTATTCCCGGGGCACATTCTGCAGATACCACTGAAGTTTGGATTTCCCGTGGAGACTCTGCATTACCTGCCTCAACAGATTCTGAAGGAAAAGTCCCGCAGTGCCTGCTGAAGCAGGTACTGTGAGTCCCAGCAATAAAACCATGGGGAGGGTTGGTAGCGATCACATGCACAGAGCTGTCAGAAGCTCTGTGCCCCAATCACTACCATGCTCCCCAACTGCCACAATTGGGCTTCCTCCCCTACATCATTTTTGGTGCCAGAGTGCTGTGATCCATGGCACCAACAATAATAAAAATAAAAGTGGAGGCCCTCTTTCAGCACTGATCCCTCCTGGACAGTTCCCAGTCCCCATTGGGGGCTGCCCAGGGAGGATCGGTGCACCCCCCAGAGTAAACAGCTTCACAGCTAGCCAATCAGGCTAATCCCCCCTCCCTCTGCCTCCCTCCCGATCAAGTTGTATAAGGGTTGGGGGGCCCTGCGGCTCGCCTCCCTCCCCCTCCAACCTCCCCAATCCCAAAAACCTATCCTGGCTAACCATCTGGCAAAGGGGGACCATGCCCCCCCCTCCCAAGCACATACCTGGAATGAACCTGGTAATCTAATGGTGAAACAGGGCAAGAGTACTCTTCTAGGCTCCTGCCCTGTTATGCGGCCAAAACAATATGGCTGCCATTACAAAAGGCTGCCCTCTAATTTCTAGTTAAAGGGCAGCACCATGAGATTGCGGACATGTTTGTTAGGGCCTATGAGAAGGGCAAGGGCTCTTTTCTCCTGACCTTCGTGTAGGCCCTAACAGAAAGGATACACTAAAGGCAAAAGTAGCCCAGGGATCTTGACGTAAAAAGCAGAGTTGAAAGATCCTAAATGATATGGCAGCTTGATCCCTAGCAGTAGCATTTTGAGACTACGGCTAGTATTCAAGTGGTACCATTTTGAACCTGGTGCTAAGAAGGGCAGGAGCAACTGAGGATCACAGAAAGCATTCTAAAAGGAGAGAAAAAATGTAATAAAAAAATAGAAGATAAAATATAATGCCAATTTTGAAACTCCTTGTGGTACTTGCAGTCTCATGGGGATTTTATACGAATAGGACTGCAAATTCACTTTTAAAGGGAAACACCACATAACATTTGACCAGTGCAAAGTAGACACCTTGTTGTTGTTGTTGTTAAGTGCTGTCGAGTCGGAGTTGACTCATGGCGACCCTCTGGATAGCTATCCTAAATTGTGTTCAGTCTTCAGTCGGGCGGCTCATTGTTGACAGACTGGTACCCATAGCTGCTGTTATTGTATCGATCCATCTCATTGCTGGTCTTCCTCTTTTGCGTTGACCTTCTATCTTGCCAAGCATGATGTCTTTCTCTAATGATCTCTCTCTTCGCATGATGTGTCCAAAGTATGAAAGTCGAAGTCTTGTCATCTGAGCTTCTAAAGAAAGCTTAGGTTTGATCTCCTCTAGTACTGACTGGTTTGTTCTTCGGGCAGTCCATGGTATACACAGTATTTGCTGCCAGCACCATAATTCAAAGGCATCAATTTTCTTCCTGTCTGTCTTTTTCACTGTCCATCTTTCACATCCATATGATGTTATTGAAAATACCATGGCTTGAACAAGTCGAATCTTTGTATGGAGAGAGACATCTCTGCTCTTGAGAATCTTATCTAGGTCTTTCATAGCCATTCTGCCAAGAGCAATGCGTCGTCTGATTTCTTGACTGCTTGTTGCTTCTTTATTGATAGTTGATCCAAGTAGGTTAAAGTTGTTCACAGTTTCAATTTCTTCTCCTTCAATGATGAACCTGTTGATTATGCCAGTTGTCATGATCTTTGTCTTCTTTACATTAAGGTGTAGGCCCATTTTGAGACTATGTTCTTTGATTGTGAGAAGCAAATGTTTCAGATCATCTTCACTTTCAGCCAGTAATATAGTATCATCGGCATAGCGAAGGTTGTTGATGAGTCTTCCACCAATCTTCACACCTCTGTTGTCTTCATACAATCCTGCTTCTTTGATGATTTGTTCTGCATATAAATTAAACAGGTAGGGGGAAAGTATGCAGCCTTGTCTTACACCTTTGCTAATTTTAAACCATTCTGTTTCTCCATGTTCCGTTCGAACTGTTGCTTCTTGATCAATGTACAGATTGCGCAAGAGAACGATCAGGTGTTCTGGTATACCCATGCTTCTTAATGTGGCCCAGAGTTTCTCATGGTTTACACAGTCAAAAGCCTTGCTATAGTTGATAGAGCACAAATAGATATCCTTTCGGTATTCTTTAGTCTTTTCAAGGATCCATCTCACATCCGCAATGACGTCTCTCGTTCCTCGCCCTTTCCTGAACCCTGCTTGCACTTCAGGTAGTTCTTGTTCCAGGTATGGTTGTAGTCTCTTTTGAATAATCTTCAGTAGAATCTTGCTGGCATGTGGGATCAGAGCGATTGTTCGATAATTTTCACAGTCAGTTGGATCACCTTTCTTTAGTATTGGTATAAACACAGATCTTTTCCAGTCAGTTGGCCATGATGTTGTCTTCCATATTTCTTGGCAGAGCCTTGTAAGTATGGTAACAGCTGCATAAGATTGCTGCAATACTTCTATAGGAATGCCATCAATGCCTGGTGCTTTGTTCTTTGATAAGGCTTTCAATGCTGCTTCAACTTCTTCTTTCATCACCAATGGTTCCCGATCATAAGGTACAGGTTGAAACGGCTGTTGGTCCACTTGATCTTTATCATATAAAAACTCTGTATATTCCTTCCACCTTTTCTTGATCTTCTCAGCATCATTCAACATAGAATCTTGAGCATCTTGTAACATTCCAATTCGAGGCTGGAACTTTTTCTTTAACTCTCATAGCTTTAGGAAAGCCAATCTTGTTCTTCCTCTAATAGTTTCTGCTTCTATTTCCTTGTATGCATCATTGTAGTACTTTTCCTTGTCCTGTCTTGCTGCACGTTGGAAATCTCTGTTGAGTTCTGCGATAGTCTTTCTTTCTCCTCTGGCTTTAGCTTCTCTGCGTTTTCTGGGCAATTTTCAGAGTTTCTTCCGTCATCCATTTTGGCCATTTTTGCTTTTTCACCTTTTGTAGAGACTTCTCGCTTTCTTCCAGCACAACCTTCTTGATGTCATTCCATAACTCTTCTGGAGCTCTATCATTTGTATCTAAAGCAGCAAATCGATTTTGCAGGCAGTCTTTAAATTCCAGTGGTATATTTTCAAGGTCATATTTTGCTGCATTCATGAGTGGTTTGCTCTTTTTCAACTTTAGCTTGAGTTTGCATACTAGTAGTTGATGATCTGTACCACAGTCAGCTCCAGGTTTTGTCTTTGTTGATGTTATAGAGCTTTTCCATCGTTGACTTCCACAGATGTAGCCAATTTGATTTTTATACAATCCATTGGGTGAAATCCATGTGTACAGTCGCCGCTTGTGTTGCTGGAAGAAGGTGTTTGAGATGAATAGATCGTTGGTCTTGCAGAATTCTATCAGTCTTTCTTCAGCTTCATTTCTGTTGCCAAGTCCATATTTTCCAACTACTTTGCCTTCTTCTTTGTTGCCAACATTTGCATTCCAGTCACCCATGACTATCAGGATATCCTGTTTGCATGTTCTGTCAATTTCAGCTTGTACTTGTTCATAGAACTCTTCAATATCATTCTCTTCTGCAGCTGTTGTTGGGGCATATACTTGAATTATAGTTGTGTTGATAGGCAATCCTCGTAGACGAATAGAGATTAAGTGTTCGCTGACTGCATTGTATTTCATTACAGTTCTTGCAAGTTTTTTCTTTATTATAAATGCAACACCATTTCTTCTTTGTCTTTCATTTCCAGCATAGTAGACCATGTGATCATCTGATGCAAAGTGCCCGATACCAGTCCATTTCAGTTCGCTGACACCCAACAGATTAAGTTGTACACGTTCCATTTCATTCTTGACCACCTCCAACTTCCCTTGGTTCATGCTTCGTACGTTCCATGTTCCAATGTGTAAGACATCTTTACAGCTTCTGACTCTCATTTCATGCGCAGCTACATCAGCAGTCAGACTTCCCGAGGGCTTTGATCCAACCACATCATAATTGCTGGCTTTACTCTGAAAAGTCTTCAGCTCTTCCCCAGTAGCTAGTTGAGTGCCTTCTGACCTGGAGGTCTCATCTTCCAGCACCATAGCACAATTTGTTTTGTTGTAACTATCCATTGGGTTTTCATGGCAAGATACAGAAGTAGATTGCCGGGCCTTTCTTCCGTGCAGTTTAAGTTTGGTGTTGTTGCCGTTGTCACAAAAATGTGATCCTCCGCCGTCAACACTATCCCATTCTGCTGCTGCCCAGATGGGTGGTTTGTCTTGGTCTGGCACCTCAGCTGAGACCTGTCCATCTTGGGAGACCCTGCCAGTAGTTAAACTACCGATAGTTTAGCTCTCAGCATCACTGATGCATGCAAGCCCTCACCGCACGACAAGCTGCAAACCAAGTGAGACACCTTAAAATACAGTAAATGCAGAGATTTGAATATACAATCTTCACATATGTTTTACTCTTCTGTCCTGCCTACACCCCTATGTTTATGTAATTGAAAATACACATTCTATGAACAGCTTACGAGATGGGGCAATAATCAAAATAAAGTTCTACATAAATAAATACATATTTATCCATGCAAAATGCTTTAATTATGGCCTCTGTAATGTCTGTAATGGTTATGTCAAATCACTGCTCATTTGTGCTGGATTGCCATTATATAGTCCAGAGCAGCCAAACAGACAAACTTGAAGAAACAGTGGGGTCTGTTTACCAAACATTCCTAATGTGCGGGGCCGTGGTAGTGTGCCTGTGCCATATAAGGAGTGGGCGGTTCAGGCAGAGAAAAGAAAAAAAACGGGAGTAAGCGATCGCACATTTGCGCGGGGCACAATAGTGCGTGGGAAGGCTAAGTGGCGCCTGATGTGCACACACAAAGGAGCAGAGCCATAGTACAATGGTTAAGACACTGACTGTGGGTGCAGCTGCCATGGGTTCAATTCCCCATTGTGCACAACAAAAAGGGCTGGCTGAGGCATTAACTGTAATGGGTAAAAGTGCTTTAGGAGGCATATTAATTTTGGGCGGCATAAGGCGGTGCACTGTTAATTTTGGGCGGCATAAGGCGGTGCACTGTTAATCTCAGGCGGCATAAGGCGGTGCACTGTTAGGTTTGGGCGGCATAAGGCGGTGCGCAGATGCCCAAGCATAGGAACAGAGCCACAGCGCAATGGTTAAGACACTGACCAATGGTGCAGAGAGCAGGGGTTCAATCCCCCACAGTGCCCAATGAAGAAGGCTCACTGAGGCAGTGTGTATTATGGGGATGAGTGCTGTAGGGGGCAATCTATTTTTATTTCAGTTATCACTACTAGCAAACGCACTCACAAAGCGTGTTAACATAAGGCGGCCCATAAGGCACATGTTAAAGTTCACTGTCCGCCAAGGCACCCTTGAATGTCCCCTATAGGGCACCATATATGTTGCGTCACAGGATAATGTATAGTGCACCTTATATGGACGGCAACCATAAGGTGCCCTATAGGGTGCCCTATAAAGCACCCTCAGAGGCACCTTATGGGTACAGTACACTGAGGGTGTGTTTGATGGCAGCAACATATGTACATTAAATCTAAAAAAAGCTTTGGACAATCCTATCAAATAACCCCACTGTGGGCTCGAACCCATTACCGCTGGCTCCACAGGCAGTGAAGTAACCATTGGGCTACAGCTATATAGTTGCCAGCAAGCCCCTAGCTGGCTGCAGAGAGCCTGCATGTCACCACACAGACAGTCTGCTGTGGGAACCAGGATAGGGTTAGGCCACCCATACCCATGATGCACTGCACATGCAAATCAGCTGTCCACAGATGAACACAAGATGGGGAATGCACCCCAACAGCTCCCCGGCCTGGTAGGGGGACGTGTCCGTGTGCACCCACACAGCACCTTGGCCTGGTAGGAGGTACTGACCGGGTGTTTAATTTGCACAGAGTAGCTACACACAGTCACACTGTGCGGGAACTGTGCTCACCCTGAGTGTGCGATGAGGCGCCCTGGACCAGGTCCACAGCTGAGAGAGGCCATGGCAGAGCTCCAAAACAGTCGTAATCTGTGAGTTTCTGCAGGAACACCTTGGATATCTCTGTCTGTCTCAGTCAGGGGAAACCCCACAGACCCCTAGGTGGGCCATGTACCACCAAACCACCCCCCCCCCCAGCTGAGGGTGGCAAACAGGCAGGGTCTCCTATCAACAGATCCCCATTATACACCCCCCCCCCCGGCGCAATGATGGCAGTAGAGTGGATCATCAACCCCAGTCCTGTTGGGGAACAGACACCCTACAGGGCAGTCCAAGCAGCCCCACACACACCCAGACCACAATATCAGACAGACAGTAGGCCTGGATATGCTAAGATGCACCCCACCACTATCTGATATTCCCCTGCATCAAGCCATCAGCCACTGCACCCTGCAAGGCACGCCAGCAGGGCACATACCAGCTGTGAACAGTCTGCTGGTTAGTCCCACTGGAAATGCATGCACCCACAACTGGGATGGCAGCACACACAAGCAGATACATCAGTGACTAGGCCCCAACAGGTGACCCATATATATCACATGAGGAAAGTGCTATGAAGCACTATGGGGGTGCCTAGCCATGCTGCCATCACTGCACAGTCAGGGTGGAGTGAAAGCCCAGCAGCACATACAGAGGTCACCCTGTCTGTGGAGGTGGTGGACGGCCACTACAATGTCCCTGCCAGTGCCCTATGCCCTGTGCAGATGCATCCTGGCCAGCCCACCCTGTCTGAGCTATACCCATGGTACCATGCTGCTCATTATGCACATCATCAGGCCAAAACTGTGGACAGTGTTTGCAGCCAACACACACTGTATAGACAGACACACACTCCCACACGTATGCCAGCATTGTGCTACTATAGAGGGGTTCAGAATCCTTGCCCACCACACCAGTCCTGGGCACAGTACAGGCATGGGTATGGTATGCAATACCATTGGGGGTCCCTCCCTAGGGTGGTAAACACTGTCAGGGGCCAGACCTGACGCACACACCGCAGACATCAGATAGATTATTATGATGGAGCTCATAGAGCAGACTGTGCGTAACGTAGGGATATCTATCTGCCAGTACTCATAGCAAACGTTTGAGAGCTGTGTACCATATACCCTGGTGTAGGGTGACATTGCTAAGGTATGCAAGTGCTGGTATTGGGAGATGCACGCAGGGCCCAATGTCCTGCCTCACCAGGAGGCATTGGCCAATGGGGCCTGTGGGTGTGGGTGTGGGTGTGTCTGTCCCTGTTGGCTGCTGCTGTACGGCAGAGGTTCCCAAATCCAGTCCAGGTTTGCAATACACTGGTTGGGGTTTCCTGCTGTCCCTCATGAATATGCATGAGCTACATCTACATGCCATGGGGGTGGTGCATAGATATACAGCACGGTTATTTGTATGAGTGGCAGCATGGAACCTGAATGGTGTGTGGTCCTCCAGGACTGCATTTGTGAGACTCTGCTCTAGGTAATGCCCCTGGTCATGGTGTCTGTGCTTGGTGGTGTAAAAGATAGGCGTATGACCAATGCGTATATCCCCAGCAATAAAGGATTGCCCTTACTAACATGGTTTAGTTGTGGGGAAAATATGTGGACAGGATTGGCAGTAGCCCCAGCTGGGCTTTGAACCTGTGACCTTTTGCTCCTGCACACACTGTCTGTGTGTACTGCACCACTGTGTTACCACAGATGTGCTGAATTCCCTGGGAAGTCCATGACTGTACATCTGACAGGGCCTATGTTGCAGTGGACGTGCCAGCCTGCACATGGCTCGGCCACTGTCTTCTGTGGCTAGCAGCCACTGCCCCCTCCACCACCTGTACCCTACCGCCAACATGCTGGCATGTCCGTATCTTGGAAAAGCATATGACCTGATTGAGTTGTGGCACTCCAGGACTGCATTTGGGGTACTCGGCTGTCGGTAATGCCCATTGTTATGGTGTGTGTGCGGTGTTGGGTACAGAATGGGTGTGTGAACCATGCTTATGTTCTCTGCAATAAAGGAGTGTCTTTACTATCTCTTTTTGGTGGTGGGTAAAATATGGGGACTGGGTTGGCAGGAGCCCCAGCTTGGATTTGAACCTGTGACCCTCTGGTCCTAGAGGTACTGCCTCTGTCTGCTGCACCACACTGTGGCCACAGTGATAGTGCAGTCCCTGGGGGTGGGAAACCTGACCAAAGGAGTCACAAACCCTGCTCTGCACATTTGTACTGTGGGCTCAGTCACCTTGTCTGGTGACAAACGTGCAAATAAACCCCTCAACCGACCACGACGAACTGGGGATAAATATATCCAAGCTGGGCAACAGTGATATGAATGGGCAACCATAGCAAACACTCCCAGGAAGGCTCAGAAAAAAGGAAATGGTTTTTGGAAGGGTCTCCGCTCCGTAGCCCCTTCCATACTTCATTTCATTTTTTTGGAGCTTTCCTGGGTGTGTTTCTTATGTTTGCCCATTAATATCAGGGTTCCCCAGCTGCCTTCCTATTTTTAATATGTTTGTTTGGGTCTTTTTCTATCTTTATTTGCACTTTTGTTCTGTGCACATGTATCACACTGCTCACGTTTTGCAAGTTTCCCCGGTTTCCCTGTACATTGCTGACGGAAATGGTTTTCTCTTCCCTTTAAATGCCCTCTACCGTGAGTGTTTCACTCGCGCTATTTTTAACCTGCAAATTCGTCCCCGATACTGTGCGGGGAGCCTCTCCCCTCCCCTTCCCCGCCCATTGACCCCGTCTCTCCGCCCCTCGGGAGCCTTCCTCCGCCCTCAGAATGCCTTTCCACGCCTCTATCGGACATTTGCGGGCCGGGTACTTTTGCGGGGCACGTTAGTGCGGCGCGCAATTGTGCGGGGCCCAAGCGCACTTGTGCGGGGCGTTTAAGAGCGTTTCTGAGCGTTTGAGTGCCGCGTTTCCGTGCGCTATTGTGCGGCACGCAATTGTACGGCTTTTAGTAAACATGCCCCAGTGTCTTCGTTCCTTTCTAGGTCTGTTACGTCAATTCTAACTACATAGTCCCTTCTATGAGACAGGGATATTACAGAGATACCTTGATACTCAGTTCTAGGAAGGAGATTTTTAAGTCAGTCCTGGATTTCAGGCAAACTTATCCTGATGCATTATGGAGCCTGCAGCACTCATTTCATTGGGTAGAATCATGGATTACAAATAGCATACTGCTTTGGGTTGTAAGTTTAAAATAAAGATGATCATTCTCTAAAGATAACATTTTTTGTACCTTTGTTATACAATCATTTTATTTTTCCGACTGGATTGGCCCTGTTCTCTATTTACCAGTTCTGTTTCTTGGTTTCTCCTACATCCTTTTCCAGGACCTCATTTCCATTTTATATTTTTCACTCTCCCTGTCTTCTTCCCTTCCTTCCCTACATCTTTCTCTGACATTGATCGCACTGGCTTATTTTTTTTCTCTCATCTTTCTTTTTACCTGACCTATAGCTAGATTTCATGCCTCCTTGTCTCTGCCATTTAGTCCTCCCTCTTTTTACCTTTCACCATTACCAGCTTTCCATTTCCTACTCTTGCCTCCATAATCCTCCCATTACCCATATCTGTCTCAAAATTTCCCCAGCTTCCTATTCCCATCTTTCACCAACTTTCTAATCCCTCTTCCTCCCTCTGAATTCATCTCACTCTCAAGCCTCATCTACTTTCTTGTTTTTCATCCCCTAATCAGAACAAGCCCCTTCCCTCTCACTCATCCCCTCTCTACCTCCAATCCCTTTCTTACATCTAAGCTTCCAATGCCACTTTCACCTCCTCCATTTCTACCCTTTCTCATCTTCAAAGACCTTCCCTCTTCGTCTTTCACCCCTTTTCAACTCCTTCCAAACCCTCCAAGTCTTTCAAACCCTCTTACCTCCCCATATTTTTCACAGGTTTTACTCATACCCAACACCACCTAGTCCCATCATCCTCTTAATCTCTGGTCAATTTCTTAGTCCCCAATCTCCACCACCCCCCCCCCCCCTCCCAGCTATACTCAAGTCCACACTCTTCCACTTTACCTCAAACCCACTTACACTGCCTATACCCAGCCAATCTTAGTGTGTCTTCTTCTCTTTTCCCACCCAATTTTAGAGTCTCCTCCTAATCTGTCAACTTTCCTATATCCCCATGTCCTAAGAACATAAGATATGCCATACTGGGTCAGACCAAGTGTCCATTAAGCCCAGCACAAGTACCTTTCAGGTTACCAAAAGATATACAGATTCCATGCTGTTTGTCACAGGTATAAGCAGTGGATTTATCTGGTCCTCTTGAATAATGTTTTATGGACTTTTCCTCCAGGAACTCATCCAAACCTCTTTTAAACCAGCGATACTAACAGCTTTTGCTACATTCCCTAGTAAAGAATTCCAGAGTTTGATTACACCTTGAATGAAAAGATATTTTCTCCAATTAGTCTTAAATATGCTACATTGTAACTTCATTGCATGTCCCCTAGTTTTTATACTTTTTGAAGGAGTAACCAACGTATCTATGTTTATCTCTTCAAATTTGTTACCAGAGGATGCAATAAAAGCTATTAGTGTATCTGGATTTAAAAAAGGTTTGGACAACCCTATCTGATGCATTATGGAATCTTCAACACTGATTCAAGAGGGTAGAATCAAGAACTGCAAATATTGCCTTCTCTGGCCCTTTTAAAATCCAGGCTGAAAACTCACCTCATCGCTGCCACTTTTGGATCTTCATTTTTGATTCCTTACCATTCCCCCTAAATGTATCCCTGTGTTGTCTGTCTTGACTAGATTGTAAGCTCTGATGAGCAGGGACCGTCTTTTACATGTGTTTGTGCAGTGCTGCGTACATCTTGCAATGCTATATAAATGCTCAGTAGTAGTAGTAGTAGTAGTAGTAGTAGTAGTAGTAGTATGTCAAAACTAGAACTGGTCTGATATCATCCAGTAGCTTTTCTTTAAAACATCATTAACTTTTATCTCTTTTAAGCCCCTTTCCTCTTCATTTGTTAGCCATTTGGTGCTCCAGTGGGCTAACTAGTTTACTTCTGTTCCTTTGGGACCACATTATTTATTTACAGCACTCGATATACCCCTTGAGAATAGGTTTGCCAACTGGTTCCAGATGCACCCGACAAGCTTGATCCAGTCCTGGGTCCACTTCACTGCATACAGGGATATGTAGCTCGGATTTCTCTATTGCACTCCATAAGAAAAGCAAAACTACAAGTTCCTGAATGCAACAGGGTAAACACAGGACTAGATCAAGCCTGTCGGGCACATCTGGAGCCAGTTGGCAACCCTATTTGAGAACCAAGTTTATCTCAGCAGTTTACAAACAATAAAAAAAGGGGTAACAGTACAACAAGAAAGAGAGGGAAACGTAAAAGAAAAAAGAGAGGGGAAATGACAATTCATATAAAGGGAGGGAAACTAAAAAGCCAAAGGAAAGACAGCAGGCAGTTCTCCAGGGGACAAAGTTAAGGAGTAGGGAATCAGGGAAAAGCTTGCAGAAACTACATAGTTTTGAGATTCTTCTTAAAGGTGAGAAGGGAAAATTCAGTAAAAAGTGAAAGAGGAAGAGGGTTCCAAAGGGAGGTACTGGCATAGAAAAAGGAAGAGTTTCTGGAGATGATGAGGCAGAGCTGAGAGTGAAGGCAGAGACATGGGTGGCAAGAGGCAAACAGTGCATGGACCAAGATAAGAAGTTTGAAGTGGATATGGAAGGGAACAGAGAGCCAGTTAAGAGCAAGGAAAAATGGAGAAATATGATCATGAAACATTAGTCTAGCGGCAGTGGATTAGATCAATTGTAGACAGCGGATAGAATATTGAGGTAACCTGAGAAAGAGAGAATTGCAATAATCAAGGTGCGGGATAATAAGGGCAAAGACAAGCTGAGTAAATTGTGGGGTGGAGAAAATTAAGTGGATTGAGCATAAGTGGCTAAGAGCAAAAAAAAAAAAAAATCCAAGTTGGATAAAGAATCAAGATGGGGTTCAAAGGAGAGGGATGAATCAAGTGTGACACCTTTACAGAGTCAAAAAAGGAAGAGGAGAGGAGGAGATGGAAAGAGACAGCAGCATAGAAGCTGCTGGGGAAGGGAAGGCAACAGCCTCACATTTGGAGATGTTTAAAAAAAGATGATTGTCTGAGACACTGGTATATAGATTGTAAGCAGAGGGGAGACATCAAATTTCATCAGTGTATAGGAAAGTGTACAAACAAAGGATTGGATTAACAGAGGAAGAGGAGACAAGACAATATTAAAAAGAGTAGGCGCCAGCAGGGCACATTGGGGACCCCTGAGAGAAAGGGAAAGGAGGCAGAGAATGAAGAACTGGAGAACACCTGGAAGGTGCAATCTGAAAGATAAGAAGAAAACCAATTGAAAACTGAACCCCTGATCCAGATAGAATAGAGGCATTGAAGAAGGAGAGAGTGATCAAACATGTCGAAGGCAAAATAAAGATCCAAGGAAACCAGAATAACAGAGTTACAATGGTCAAAGGAAGTCCAGATTTCATTTGCGAGAGCACAAAGTAAAGATTCCATAGAGTAACCTGAGCAGAAGCTAGCCTGCCATGGGTGCTAGACCAAAGACTTTTCTAGAAAAGGAGAGGGTAAAGAGAGGATGATGCATTCCAAGGGCTTAGAAAGGAAAGCAAGGTTGGAGGCTGAACGGAAATTAGAAAAGGAAGAACTATCAAGAGAAGGTTCTTTGAGAAGAGGTCAGATGACAGCATGTTTCTAGGGGGGGGGGGGACATAGCCTTCAGAAAGGCTGGTGTGAAGCAGAGGAGAACACTGGGAGAAAGTAAAGGAGATTAAGTGAGTGGGCTTGGAGATTAGGTGGGCAGGCCAGGAATGCAAGGGAGAAGAGGAAGTGTGAATTGATTTGAAAGCAAGTTCCAAAAAAGGGGAAGAAAGAGTAGAGAATGAGGACCAAGAAGAAGAGAGAATGATGTTGTCAGGAGGAGGAGAGTAAGAACAAGTAGAGACAGGAGGATGGGCAAACAGAAGCTCAAAGAGAAGAGGTCCTGTTGAACAAGAGAGAAGCATAGGCAGTCATAAAAACATAAGATATGCCATACTGGGTCAGACTAAGGTCCATCAAGCCCAGTATCCTGTTTCCAACAGTGACCAATCTAGGTCATACGTACCTAGCAGTTTCCTCAAAAGATACAGGTTCCGCAATGCTTGTACTGGGTCAAGCATTGATATCCTGGGTCCCTTCTTAATAATGATTTATGGACATTTCCTCCAGGAACTTGTCCAAACCTTTTTTAAACCCAGCTACACTAAAAGCCTTTACTACATCCTCCGGTAACAAATTCCAGAGTTTGATTACACGTTGAGTGAAGAAATATTTTCTTTTATTAGTCTTAAATAGTTTACCCTGTAGCTTCATTGCATGTCCCCTAGTCTTTCTATATTCTGATAACGTAAACAATCGATCTACGTTTACCCATTCCACTCCGTTCATTAATTTATAGACTTCTATCATATCTCCCCTCAGCCGTCTCTTTTCCAGGTTAAAGAGCCCTAACCTTTTTAGCCTTTCTTCATAGGAGTATCCTTCCATCCCCTTTACCATTTTGGTGGCTCTTCTCGGGGAGGGGGAAGCAGCTAGAGCAAAAGGATGGGCAGTGGGGGCCAAGGAGTCCAGGAGACAGAAAAGCTGCTGGGATTTTTTTTTAGCAGTGGAAGAGATCTGGTCTTGTATGAAGGTGAAGCGGGCCAAATGAAGGACATGTCTGTAAGAAAAAGCAGTCCCTCTCCAATATTACCCCATAGCGTTTTCCTTAAAGAAACATTACCTCTTTTATTTTTTCCCCTTTTCCTTCTGTAGTATTCTCTGTCTTGCTGATGGGTTGTTTATGAGTGTCTGAAGTCCCTACTCTGTCATATTAGGTTTTGATTAGGATATCCTTTGAAGTAGCTGTCAGTCAGTCTACCAGGACTAAATGAAAATCCAGATATTAATTTTAATTGTAACTATTGCTATAAAAATGATTATTTAGAATTAAAGATGTACAAAGTTCTTCAAAACAGATTTGTAACATATTCTTGGAAAATGAACAACACTGAGAATTATGATGGTTTGTTTCTGGCAACCTTTCTCAAACAAATTCTTTCACATCTGTTTTGTTTTTTACAGTATAAAAATCTGAACCAAATTTCATTGAATAGGGAGAATCACCTCTGAATTTTTAAATGACTTCTCTATTTTGCAGGTAGAAATCTGAGAGCTTTCTGGGGAAAATTTCAAAAAATCCCCACATAATTCAAACCAAGCTGATACAAGTTTGCCTGAACTTGTTTGCATAATGTGTCCATTGAAGATCTTGAGATGTCATTTATCAGTATGAAAACAGCTGGCTTTCTAGGATGATCCACAGATTATTCTCAGATTTAATTTGCCAAACATGGCCATTTCAGTGCAACGTCACAAGATTGTAAAACAAATAAAAAAACACTTCCTGGTAGCTTATATAATGGTTGGTCAAATAAAGTGATTTCATGACTGTTGCTGAATCTATATAATTCATCAAACCAACTAACCAGCTCTAATTTCTAACCATACCGTAGTATTATAAACCTAGCAAACAAACTGGAAAAGGTAAACCTCAGACAACACTATTAATACTACGGTATGGTTAGAAATTAGATCTGGTTAGTTGGTCTGATGAATTATCATAAACAAGCTCTGGTAATGAACTTAATATTTCTTGGCTGACTCTATATAGACTAGCTTCAAAAACTGAGCCAGGTAGGGGTGGAACCAGGGCTGGGGGCAATCCGCACGTCCTCAGAAAGGGCTCACCTTTCTGAGCTCTAGGAGATCACTTCCTTATCTGTGGCGCCGTCGGATGATGTCACGAGGTGTGGCTGACTCATCCTGCTTGTCCTAGGAGAACTGTTCTTCCAGGAGTACATAACATATGACTACACAATTCCTTTTCTCATTTCTATCTTGCTATCATTTTGTCTCCTTTATTTTATGTTTTTACCATTATTATTTCAGTTTAGTACACACCTTTTCAGTAATAGATCACAGCAACTTATATTCAGGCACAGCAGATATATTTCCTTGTCCCCAGAGAGCCAACAAGTTAACTTGCCGAGGGTTAGAAGGAGTGTCAATAGGTTTTGAATGTTCCTGCTCCTTAGCCCACTGCTCCAACCACTAGGCTGCTCCTCTGCTCTTCCACTTATCTTTATCTCTATTGCTTTTGGGAGATAAAGTGCCATTCGCTTGACCAGAATAAACAGTCAATCAAATGCTAACATAAATTAGGGAAGCTAACAACTTTGGCAATACAATAAAATTGGGAAATTTCAGTATTCCTATACTGACTGGGTAAGTCATACATAAACATAAGCTAAGCAGGTAAAATTTCTAGATAAAATAAATGACTGCTTCAACAAGCAGCTAGTCAAGGAATCAAGAAGAGGAGATATTTTAGACCTAGTCCTTAGTGGAACACAAAATATGGTACGAGAGGTAATGGTAGTGAAGCCACTAAGTAAAATCTTGGTTACTTCCAGGCTGACTGGCACACTACAATTAGTTGTGGATGGGTAGGAGGGATGGAAGACGGCTATGGGAAGGCTTTTTGAATAGATTCAATAAACAGTGATTTGGGAGCTTATGATGCACTTTTTGTATATTTGTATTTGCTTTTACGTTTTATATTTTATTTAATTTTATTAGGCTTGCTATTGAAGGGCACTCAGCCATTTTGAAAAAATGTGCTACCCAAATGTGCTACCCAAATAAGTGCCAGTGAGAGGGTTATTCAGCAGCAGTATCCTGATAATGCCACTGAATATTTCCTCTAACTATTTCAGCACTATCTGGATAGTGCCAGGGTAATCCAGTAGCAGTTCATGAGTGGCACCAGGAGTCACTGGATAGTGATAATTTTAAGCATCGATATCTGGATAACTTAGGGCAGCAGAAAAGCTGCCCTAAGTGCTTTAAGATAGACTATCTGGACAGCAGCCAAATATCACAGAAATTTCGTTAGCCACTGCGCTGACTGCAAAATCTGGATATTCAATGACAACCACAATCCAGATTTTATTTAACAGCAGCAGCTAACATTTTAAGAAAATTGCTGATTGCCATGATTAAATATCAAACCAACAGGAGAAGGAGGTATCCGCAAAATACACAGAAGGGAGCAGAAGCAGAACACCAGAAACCACAGAGTGACACAAAGAAAAATGCAGGGAAACTTTATTGGTAGATCCAACTTAAAAGGTTTCGGCCTGAGGCCTACTTCAGGAGTTTTTTAGTTGTTTCGGTTCTGTGTTGGCTCTTTATATATATATTTTTGTCTTCCAACCCTAATGTTTTGTAGAGCCTTAAAGTGTACTACACTAGCGTGCGTATATCTTTTAATAATGAGCAATGTGTTCTAAATGTTAGTTAATTGTGATACACATACAATGTATATTTTTTTATCCTTTTATTATGGCTGCTTGTGAAATATATCTCTGCCAATTATGTATTGTTTTTTAGGAGGTTCTTTACCCTTATTTTGGGTACATCGATTCAGCATTTCCCCAATAATATGTTTTGGGGTTTTTTGTTTGTTTTCCTTTTCATTCAATGCAGATTGGGAAGAGTGGCTTGTTCCACATTTCACACGTTGTTTTTCTTTCCTTTGTGGTAATGTATTTTTCTTATATGTTAAGTTGTTTTATACACATACATTTATATATATATTGTTTACCTATTTTGTTTATATATATATATGTTTTAACATAATTTTTTATTGTTAGTATGTATTATGTATGTATAACTTTATGTCTATGTTCAAGTTTAGATCCCTGAAGAATGTATGCATTCTGTATGTATAATTTTATGTCTATGTTTTATTTTAGACCCCAGAAGAAGGCCTCAGGCCGAAACTTTTTAAGTTGGGTGTACCAGTAAAGTTTCCCTGCATTTTTCTTTGTGTCAGGTCGTGGTTTCTGGTGTTCCACGTCTGCCCCCTTATGATTAAATATCAACCCAACTGTTTTTAATGATCACGTACACTACTTTAGGTGGGCCTATTATTCATTAATAGAAATGTGGTCTATAAATGACTATTAAATGAAATAACATGATCAGATTTGACTTAATAATTGGAGGGGAGACGCTAAGGAAAACTACTGCACTAGCATTTAACTATCAAAGGAAAACTATGACAAAATCAGGGAAATAGTGAGAAAAAGATACTAAAAGGAGCAGCTGTAACGTTAAGAGTTTACATCGGGTGTGAACATCTTCTTAAAGTAACATCTTGAAAGTCCAGACCATGTATTAAAAAAAAATTGAAAGGAAGACCAAATGCCTGTTGGCATGTTTGAAAGGTGAGGATAAAAAGCCTATTATAGCCAAAAGAATATCTTTCAAAAAATGAAAAGTAGAGCAGATGAAGAATCTGACAAGAGACACAGCTTGGTTCATACATTCAGGAATGCTGTTCCAGGAATTTGGTGTAGTTAAGTGGAAGGCACAGAAACAGGAACTGGCAATGGAGGAAAAAGGTACATACAAGGAGCTTAGCTGATGATTGAAGTTTTGGAAGAGGGACATAATGGGGAATGAGAAAGGAAAGGTATCAAACAGCTATAGAATGAATGCACTTACAGGCAAAGAAACAAAGTTTAAATTTTATGGGGAAACAAATGAGGAACCAATGTAGTAACTTAAGAAAGGTTTCATTATTATAATGGTGTTGCCCTCCAGGTCCTCTTTCTCCCATTCCTCTTCTCTCCTGACTCAACACTCAATTCTGAAACAGACTGGCTTCTCAGTCTTGTCTATCAAACTGCTTCTGTTTTAAGAGGGAGTGTGCATAGTGTGAGGAGACAAGTAAACCATGGGGGAAGGGAGAGTTGCTCTCACTCAATGCCTTCTAGACCCATGCTGACACATTGCTGTGGGTCCACAAGTGTGTGTGTGGGGGGGGGGGAGGGGGGGCGGTGGGAACAAATCAGAAGAAATGAAAACAATGGCTGTGAGAAGCCAAGTGCGAAGGGAGGAGACCAGACTTCACTCAGCTCTGGCTTGCTGCCTTATCAGGACAAAGAGCTAAAGCAGTACCAGGTGCTGGGCTCAAGCTCGTCCACTGAATAACACAGGTACACTAAAAAAAATTTTTTTTAAACTGCCTCTAATGTTTCGATTGATTTTTACGTTTTTTGGTGCGCTGAATCCAAATCTGGTAACCAATTTGCTCCATCACGTACAGATTTTTTGCTACATTGGGTTAGCAGTTTGAGGTGAACGTTTCAGATTGAGTGCGATCGAGATAAATGTTTCTTGGATGAATTCTTTATACTAATTGTTTAGTAGTTATTCAAATAAGAATAAAGAAAATTGTAACAAGGCAGCACATAAGAATAGAGTAATGTCAACAAAACACACTGTGATGGTAGCAAAATTGTCTGCACTTAAAACAGCCACATACATGTGCACAAACATTGAGCATATAAGAGCGAGGTTAGACACAAAGCAAAGCAAAGAAATGTGCAAAAAATGTTGTACAGGTATGTATGTAAGAATAGAAAACGCAAACCGCACCATTGCAATACATGAAGACAAACACCCGATGTTGTGAAAATAAAATTCTAATAAATGAGATCCGACACTGTGGTAATAACTAGCAAATTTTTATTTCAAAGTTTAGTAAAAACACGATATTTGTCAACACAGTTTAGATTTTAAAGTCATTCTTGGGTCAATCAATCTCCTGGTGGGCCCGTTTCTTCTTCCTCCGAATGCTTCTCTTGGTGCGCTGCTTGGCGTATTTTTCATCTGGGGTTTCCCGCAGCAGCAACCAGCAGAAATCAGCCATCATAGTGGTGTTCCATCTTCCTTGGTACCTTCTCTCTGCGTCCTTGATGTCCTGGTGAAACCTTTCACCTTGTTCTTCACTGTATGCCCCCATGTTTTCGGGAAAGGCGTTCACATGGGAGTGCAAGAAATGGACTTTCAGGCTCATGTTACAGCCTTGTTCTTTGAAGGCATTGAGCATCCTGGCAACAATATCCTTATAGTTCTCATCCCGCCTGTTCCCCAAGAATTTGAGAACAACATCCTTGAAGGAATCCCAGGCTTCTTTTTCCTTCTCAGACATCGTTTCAGCGAATGCTCCATCTGAAATGAGTTTCCTTATATCAGGGCCAACAAACACTCCTTCCTTTAGCTTTGCTTCAGAAAGTCGGGGGAACTTTGAGCAAAGGTACCAAAAGCACTCACCATCTTTTGGAAGGGACTTGATGAATTGCTTAATGAGACCCAACTTAATGTGGAGAGGTGGTAATAGAATTTTATCACGAGGTACCAAGCTCTCATGAAGAACATTTTTCTCACCGGGTCTCAAATACTCCCGAATTGGCCAGTCTTTTTTCCCCCAGTGTAGGTCGCGGGCCCGGCTATCCCACAAGCAAAGGAAGCAGGGATATTTGGTGAAACCGGATTGCTGCCCTAATAGCATGGATAGAATTTTAAAGTCTCCACAAATCATCCACTTATGTTCATCATAACGAATCTTCTGAAGAATCAGGGCCAAATTCTCATATTTTTCTTGGAGAATAACAGAGTGAGCAATAGGAACTGAAGCGAATGTGTTGCCATTATGAAGAAGAACACCTTTTATGCTGTCTTTTGACGAATCAATGAACAGCCGCCATTCAGCAGGATCATACTTGAGTTTAAACTTTTCCATCACTCCGTATATATCGTTGCAAAATACCAAATCTTCCTCTTTGCTGAAATACTTCAAAAATTGTGTCTCGCGGTTGCGGTACCAATAAAAAGTTGTTCCTGGTGACAATAGATTTTTCTGTTTAAGCCGAGAACCTAGCAGTTGGACAGCATCTTTTGGGAGTCCTAAATCCCAGACTAAATCATTCAATTCAGCTTGAGAGAAAAGTTCAGGTTTCGGATCTGGTTCAGTTTCAAACTCGGAAGTACTGGACTCATCGGGAAAAGCCATCTGATGAGTCTCATCATGATCAGATTTTGGTGGTTCAGGCACAGGTACTTCGTTGCTATGAGGCATAGGCCTAATTGCTGAGGGAAGGTTGGGGTAACTTATTACGTTCTTATTTTTTAAGTTGTATCCCTTCACAATGCAAGAGCAAAAATAGCAGTCACTGCTGTGGTCTCTTTGTTCACGCCACATCATAGGTATTCCGAAACGAAATGCTTGTTTTTTACCTTTCATCCATAAGCGTAGATCTTCCTCACATGTCTTGCACACTTTGTGAGGAGCCCACGGTTTGTCTTGATCGCCTAACTTCAAACCGAAATAGGCGAAATATACTTTTTTAATAAATGCAGAAATGTTCCTCTGCTGCTTTTTCACGGTATATTCCCCACAAATAAAACAAAAACTGTCCGGAGAGTTGACGCAACCTCTGGCTCTGTGAGCCATCACAAATACACAGCACTGCAAACTACAACTGTAGTGAACCACTTCGGAATAAAGCTGGATTACGACTGAGCAAACAAAAGGTAATAATGAACTTGCAAGAAACTGAAATTTGACAGGAACGTTCATGTCGCAACCACCGTGTTTGAGCGAGCGAACGAGGCGAGGCGAACAGGAAAGAACATGCGCCAGCGCGAGTACTGGATTTAGCCCCCCGCCTCCCAATTGTCCTGTTAATGTATAAAATGAATACAAAACACTCTAAAATATCATGAGGGAGTGTTTCTAGTTAGTTAACCATTACAACCTCTATTTTGGGCCAAGAAAATAAACTGCAGTCGGCTAAAAAGAAATTATGTGAACATTCCTTATATGGGTAAGAAATCTAATTTTGCAAGAAAACGTGACGTGATGGAACATTTTGGCTATTTTTCCTGGATTCAGCACCCCAAAATCTATAGGAATCAGTTGCAAAACTGGAGGCAGATTTTTGGTAGTGTACCTGTGTAATTGTTTCTATCTGATGCAGATTAAAAACGGAACATATCCTGTGTTTCATCTGTTATTTTTGCTGTACAGTAATTTCTATTTAAATATGAGTTAAAACCAACAAATGGAGTACATTTGACCCAGAAGTCACAGATTAAGGACCAGGAGGAGGACCTCAGAAAACACCCACAAATAGGAACAGAAGTGAAGGGGATCTTGAATGATTTTAAGAAGACTGTGTTTGTGAGGAACTAGCTAAAATAAAGGCAAAAAAAGAGATGGGGCCTGATGGGATGCATCCAAGAGTATTGAAGGAAATTGACCATAGGATAAAGCAGTATAGAAAAATGATAAAATAAAATAAATAAATACCACTAAAACAGAGGATAGTGAGGTTTCTGGAATCCAATGGATTGCAGGATCTGAGGCAGCATGGGTTTACTAGTGTCAGATCTTGTCAAACAAATCTGATTGATTTCTTTGACTGGTTAACCGGAGAGTTGGACCAAGGGGGAGCTCTAGATGTGGTGTACCTAGACTTCAATAAGGCCTTTGACACCATTCTGCACAGGCGATTTATAAATAAATTGAGCACCCTAGGGATGAACTCTAAAGTGACTGACTGGGTTAGAAATTGGTTGAGTGGGAGGCGACAAAGGGTACAGGTATATGGATCTCACTCTGAGGAGAAGGATGCTACCAGTGGTGTGCTGCAGGGATCTGTCCTTGCTCCGATTCTTTTTAACATTTTTGTTGGTGATATTGTGAAGGGCTGTTGGTTGGGTAAGTTTTGCCAGTTTGCGAATGATACCAAAATCTGTAAAAGCAGGAAGGAGTAGATAACATGAAGAGGGATCTAACTAAGCTTGAAGAATGAATGAGAATTTGGTAGCTGAGATTTAATGCTAGAAAGTGCAGGATCATGCATTTGGGCTGAAAAAATCCAAGGGAGTGGTACATTAAAGGGGTGAAGTAGTTCTGCCCACAAAAGAAGAGCGGGACCTGATGATCTTAAAGTGGCTAAACAGATAGAAATGGCAATAGTGAAAGCCAGAAGGATGTTTGGGTGCATAGGGAGAGGAATGCCAGCAGGAAAAAGGAGGTGATAGTGTCCCTGTATAGGTCTTTAGTGAGACCTCATTTGGAGTAGTGTGCAATTCTAGAGACTGCACCTTCAAAAGGATATAAACAGGATGGAGCTGGTGCAGAGGGTGGCTACCAAAATGGTCAGTGGTCTTCATTATAAGATTTCAAGAGCTCAATATGTATACTTTGGAGGAAAGGCAGGATAAAGGAGATATAAAAGAGATGTTTAAATACCTCTGTGGCATAAATGCATAGGAGGAGAGCCTCTTTCAATTAAAAGAAAGCTCTGCTACAAGGGGACATAGGATGAGGGTCTCCCCTAGTTTGTTTCTTTGTATATTTTAGCTGTTTTTTAGGTTTGTAGGTTTTCAGTCATTTTTAACTGTATGATATCTTCCTTTATTCAAGTTTTTTATACATTGCTGGGTTTATTTGTGGACTAATTTAATTTCTTTTTTGCCTCTTCCTTCCTCTCCTTTCCTTTCCCTTTCCCCTTCCCCCCTCTCGCCCCTTCCGTCCCCCTCCCCTTGCCACTCCCCCTCCTTTCCCCTTCCCACTCCCCACAAAATATTCTCCCTTGAGCTCTCGGATCCAGCAAATTGTTAACAAACATATGAATGTATTGCTTATGGTTCCAGGTCAGGAGGGGAAAACTGTTAGGTGTGTAAGGCAATGCCATCGGAATTTACACGAGAAATTAAGTCCCTCAGTATTACGCTCATCACTAGTAGCTGTTGGAACTAGAGGGGCACACAGTTGCCATGGGGGGTGTTCAATCTGTTCTTTATCATGTGACATGGCACATTTTGACTACCATGGCAAATATGTTAAATTAAGGAAACAAACATCCTGTTGGTCCTCCTATGTTGTCTATGGGATTTTATGCCCATGTGAGTTGTTATACATTGGTAAGACCATTAGGCAGTTCTGAAAACATGTACTGGAACACAAAAGTAGATTAGATTGCAAAGTGATTGAGGCCCCATTGGTACAACATTGTATGGATTTGGGACATGTCTTTACTGATTTAAAATGCTTTTGTGATCAAATTCACATGGTCACTTTCTTCGCACACATCCATCAAAATTACGCCAAGCAGCGCACCAAGAGAAGCATTCGGGGGAAGAAGAAACGGGCCCACCAGGAGATTGATTGACCCAAGAATGACTTTAAAATCTAAACTGTGTTGACAAATATCGTGTTTTTACTAAACTTTGAAATAAAAATTTGCTAGTTATTACCACAGTGTCGGATCTCATTTATTAGAATTTTATTTTCACACCATCGGGTGTTTGTCTTCATGTATTGCAATGGTGCGGTTTGCGTTTTCTATTCTTACATACATACCTGTACAACATTTTTTGCACATTTCTTTGCTTTGCGTCTAACCTCGCTCTTATATGCTCAATGTTTGTGCACATGTATGTGGCTGTTTTAAGTGCAGACAATTTTGCTACCATCACAGTGTGTTTTGTTGACATTACTCTATTCTTATGTGCTGCCTTGTTACAATTTTCTTTATTCTTATTTGAATAACTACTAAACAATTAGTATAAAGAATTCATCCAAGAAACTTTTATCTCGATCGCACTCAATCTGAAACGTTCACCTCAAACTGCTAACCCAATGTAGCAAAAAATCTGTACGTGATGGAGCAAATTGGTTACCAGATTTGGATTCAGCGCACCAAAAAACGTAAAAATCAATCGAAACATTAGAGGCAGTTTAAAAAAAAATTTTTTTAGTGTACCTGTGTTTTTATTTTATCAGTCTAGCAATGGAAACAAACAGAACCAAATTTGTATTATCTCTGAGGAGCAAAATGCAGGAGGAGCTATAAATTGCTTTATAAAATGTTTGTTTCTTGTTGCCTAAAAACCTACAGGTTGATATTTAAACTCTGTGGTCAGTGGAGTTGAGGGAAGTGCTTGTGCCACGGCTGGCATTTAAAAAAAACACTGACCACAGAGTTTAAATATTTCTGAGTTCCATGTACCTTCTTTATCTCCCCCTTTTTCAGTGGGAAAAGCTATTTGGACCCCCTTTCACTTTGGTCTGTCAAAGACCGTAACTATTACACGAGCCACTGCCAGTGCTCTTGATCCCTGCCCTTCGAATTGGATCAAGGATCTATTCCTTGTCTTATGGCTGCCCTTTCTGAAAATCATCAGTCAAAGTCTTACCTCAGGCACTTTCTGTACATGTAGAAAAAGACCATTATCTAAACAGTCTTGAATAAAGCCATACTAGATCCATTTTCCCTGCTGACAATTGGCCAATCTCTGATTTGCCATACATCTCTAAGTAACAGAAACGTTGCTTTTCTTTCATGACAGGTAGGTTTTAGACCTGGCACATCACAGAGACTGTCCTGGCAGCTTTCTTAAGTGAGATTCACAGCTTTCTTGACAGTGAGGGTCTTACGTGTGCACTAGGTGAAAGGAGCACTTTGCTCTCAGGGAATGAGTCTGATCTGTGGAGGCTAGAGTAGCAGACTTAGAGGACATAAGGAAGACAGAGAAGTATATATGGGGCAAGTTACCTCAGGCCAGAAGGTCAGGGGTTCAAATCCCACTAGAGGACAGCAACCTTGGGCAGGAAGGACTGGGGTTTCTAGTCCCATAGGTGCTCCTTGTGGTCTTGGGCAAGCCACTTAACCCTCCATTGCCCATGTTCCCTGTAAATATTAGTGTATGTGTCTCTTATCCCCTCATGTTAAATGTATCCCCCAATTGTGCTGTGACCACTTTGATTGAAGGATAAGGTGGTATACAAAACTGTCTAAATAAATATAGATGAGACCAACAGGGATGTAGTACTGAAGTCCCACCTCCAGTCTGGCAACCTCCCTTTTGCCATGGAGGAGAGAAGTCATGTGACAGGAGAGCATCACCTTGGTATGGCAGGAAAGGATCCTGTAAAAGAACTTCTAGGGTAGCATTCTCATAAATGCTTCCTGTTCCACATGCAGGACCCAAAAGGCAGGCAAAGCTCTGGAGCCTCAATGCGTGGAAGAGATGATGGTGCCAGAAAGAGGGTTTTAGATTTGTTAGGAACTGGGGATCATTCTGGGGAAAGGAGGGGATTTTCCTGAGGGATGGGCTCCACCTTAAATAGGATGGAGCCAGGCTGCTGGCATTAGGCTTTAAAAAGGAGATAGAGCAGCTTTTAAACTAGATAAGAACATAAGAACATAAGATATGCCATACTGGGTCAGACCAAGGTCCATCAAGCCCAGTATCCTGTTTCCAACAGTGGCCAATCTAGGTCATGTATACTAGCAGTATCCCCAAGAGACAGGTTCCATAATGCTTGCATTGGGTCAAGGGTTGATATCCTGGGTCCCTTTTTAATAATGGTTTATGGACCTTTCCTCGAAGAACTTGTCCAAACCTTTTTTAAACCCAGCTACACTAACAGCTCTTACTACATCCTCCGGTAACAAATTCCAGAGTTTGATTACACGTTGAGTGAAAAAATATTTTGTCTTATTTGTCTTAAATAGATTACCCTGTAGCTTCATTACATGTCCCCTAGTCTTTCTATATTCTGATAGCGTAAACAATCGATCTACGTTTACCCGTTCCACTCCATTCATTAATTTATAGACCTCTATCATATCTCCCCTCAGCCGTCTCTTTTCCAGACTGAAGAGCCCCAACCTTTGTAGTCTCTCTTCATAGGAGTAGCCTTCCATCCCCTTTACCATTTTGGTGGCTCTTTTCTGTACCTTTTCTAATAACGGTATATCCTTTTTAAGATACGGTGACAAGAATTGCACACAATATTCAAGGTGCGGTCATACCATGGAACGACAAAGAGGCATTATAATATCCTTTGTTTTCTTTTCCATTCCTTTCATAGAAACATAGAAACATACAAATATGACGACAGAAAAAGACCACATGGCCTATCTAGTCTGTCCTTCCATAACTACAACAGTCCCCTTTTTACCTTTAGAGATCCTCTGTGTTTGTCCCATGCTTTTTTGAATTCAGTTACTTTCTTCATCTCTACCACCTCCACTGGGAGACTATTCCACGGATCCACTACTCTTTCCGTAAAGAAATATTTCCACATATCACTCCTGAATCTGTCTCCCTTCACCCTCATCCCATGTCCCCTCGTAGCAGAACTTGCTTTCAATTGAAAGAGGCTCTCTCCTTGAACATTTGTGCCACGGAGGTATTTAAACATCTCAATCATATCACCTCTATCCCGCCTTTCCTCTAAGGTGTACATATTAAGATCCTTCAGTCTGTCCTCATATCCTTTATAATCCTATCCAATACCTTCCCACAGACACAAGGTATTCCTCAGGGCTCGGCACTATCTGCCATGCTATTTAACCTATATCTAAGGCCTATCTGCACAATATTCCAAAAACACAAAATTGACTATCATCTATATGCAGATGATATAATGCTGTATGCACAACTCGATATAGGCAACCCAGATTACAGCCACATTGAAGCTTGTCTCAAAGAAGCACAACAATGGCTCCAAAGTAACAGCATGAATATCAATCATAAAAAAACAGAGATAATGTTTATATCTAAAAACCCAGAATTTATACACCCTCCAACAATCACTCTAAATAACACAGCTTACAACATTAAAAAAGAGCTAAAATACCTAGGTGTCACCCTTGATACAGCACTTAACATGGAAACCCATCTGAGACTATTAAATAGAACGATCTTCTACAAACTAAGAACCTTGCAGCCTTTACGCACCACTATAGAACTTCCAGACTTTAGATCAATAATACAGGCTCTCATCACTCCACATTTGGACTATTGTAATGGCATCTTACAAGGTCTCCCTAAAATAACAACCAACATACTCCAGTTGGCCCAAAATGTAACAGCGCGAATCCTAATGAATGTACCACTCTCGGATCACATCACACCCATACTAAGAGAACTTCACTGGCTACCCATACAAGTGCGCATAAGATACAAAATAATAATTACAACATTCAAATTAATACACAATATTGCCCCATCCTACCTTGCCACACTTATTAAAACTCAACCTTCCGACAGAAAAAGACGGACACACAATTTAAATACACTACAAATTCCACCTTCTATCTGCAAAGTAAAAATGAACACCAGCAATAGAGCATTCACATACTTAGCGCCCACACAATGGAACAAACTACCCGACACACTAAGAGCTAACAAAGACCTCTTATCATTCCGGAAAAACCTTAAAACACACCTTTTTCAAGAATACTACAATCAGTCCGAAATAACATAGAGCAAAATTTACACACGAAACAAATTTGATGAAGTGTAACACATCCATTATCATATAAAATTACAAACTATCACTGAACTAACTGTAAATCCTACATGTATGTAATTCATATACTGTATCAATTCAAATACATTGTATATAGTTTTTAACCATATGTATCACCATATGTGTTCCCTTATTATGTATATAGTTTGAGTTATGAAGTTAATGTTACCTTTTTTACATGTTCAATGCTCCCCACTACTGTTTTATGTAAACTGCTAATTTTTGTTATATGTAAACTGCTAACTTTGCAGAGTTAAATGTTTAATGTGAACCGCTGCTGATCACTGGAAGGAGCGGTATAGAAATGAGTTCAAATAAATAAATAAATAAAATAAATAATGAAGACCACTAATCATTTTAGTAGCCACCCTCTGCACCAACTCCATCCTGTTCACATCCTTTTGAAGGTGCGGTCTCCAGAATTGCACACTATACTCCAAATGAGGTCGCACCAAAGACTTATACAGAGGCATTATCACCTCCTTTTTTCTGCTAGCCATTCCTCTCCGTATGCACCCAAGCATCCTTCTACCTTTTGCCGTCGCCTTTTCTACCTGTTTAGCTACTTTAAGATCATCAGACACAAACATGCCTAGATCCCACTCTTCTTTAGTGGACAACAGTACTTCACCCCCTATACTATATTGCTCTCTTGGATTGCTGCAGCCCAAATGCATGACCTTACATTTTTTAACATTAAATCCCAACTGCCAAATTCTAGACCATTCTTCAAGCTTAGCTAGATCCCTCCTTATGTTATCTACCCCTTCCTGGGTGTCTACTCTATTGCAGATTTTGGTATCATCAACAAAGAGGCAAACCTTACCTGAAAGCCCTTCCGCTATATCACTAACAAAGATGTTAAAAAGAATCGGACCAAGGACATATCCCTGGGGCACACCACCGATAACATCCTTCTCCTCAGAGTGAGCTCCATTTACTTGTACTCTTTGTCGCCTCCCACCCAACCAATTTCTAACCCAAGCAGTAACTTTAGGGTCCATCCCTAGGGTGCTCAGTTTGTTTATAAGTCGCCTGTGAGGAACAGTGTCAAAGGCTTTACTGAAATCTAAATACACCACATCTAGGGCTCTCCCTCGGTCCAACTCCCTGGTCACCCAGTCAAAGAAATCAATCAGATTTGTCTGACAAGACCCGCCTCTGGTGAATCCATGCTGCCTCGGATCCTGTAATCTGCTGGACTCCAGAAACCTCATTATTTTCTCTTTCAGCAGCGTTTCCAATAATTTACTCACCACCGAAGTTAAACTAACCGGCCTGTAGTTTTCAACCACATCCTTACTTCCGCTTTTGTGTAAAGGCACCACATGAGCCTCTCTCCAGTCCTTTGGCACCACTCCCAACTCCAATAATAGGGGAAAGTCGACAGTTGCCCAAGAGCACATGGTTCAAGATTCTAGCAAAAGATTGAAGTTATGGCATATCGACAGAGAAGTTCCAATAAAGACAAAAGTAACCCAAATGCCCTTAAGTACAGAGCACAGAGAACTTAGAGATTCCAAATTACCCCTTCCTACCAATAACAAGATTAATATGAATAAAATACACCCTCTAAAATACTTGTATGCAAATGCTAGAAGTCTAAAAAATAAGATGGGAGAGTTAGAATATATAGCTCTAAATGAGAGGTTAGATATGATTGGTATCTCAGATACATGGTGGAAGGAGGACAACCAGTGGGACACTGTGATACCTGGGTACTGTAATGCAGCGAGGGCTGATGAAAGCCCAGAGGAGAAAAAAGAAGCTGTTTTTCAGAGGAAAAAAGATGTGCACAAGTTGCAATATTCGCAGGAACCAGCTTGAGGGAGCAGGAGTGCATTCAGAGAGACTGAAGGGCCAAGCCCAGCTGGTCATGAGGAACTGACAACCAGCTCCCAATCCTCAAAGGCAGGAGTGCTTTATAAGAGGAGAGTGGAAGACTGGAGGGGAGAGAGGTTGAAGTGGAAGCCTGATTCCTCCGGAGCTAGAGGATCACCAAGAGTGAGAGGTGACTCACCAGGAGCTGAGGAAGGACCTAAGGAGGGACCAGCTCAAGCTAGAGATAGAGCTGTTTGCCCGAAGAGGCAAAGCACTGCACTAATTGCGAGCAGAAGCCAAAGGAGAATCAGCTGGGGAAGCTAAGCCACGCTGAACAGGAAAGCCAGGATCTAGGCTTATGCAGAAGCAGGCGTTTACCAGGAGCATGGGTTCAAAGGCTGCAAGGTAAACCAAACTTTCAAAGAAAAGGATTTCATCGAGCTGCTGACTGTGAGAGGCAAGCAATTGAAGAAAGCCATTTACCTGCTTGTTGCTGCAATACAAGGTATGATAAATATATGCCTATGAAGAAAGCTATAAATGTTAAAGACTCTGGTAAAGCTGCTATAAAACCACTAAGAAGAGAGAACACATTTAATCCTAATACAGAACGTGGCCGACGCCCTAGGCTAGGCCAAGGACATTGGCAAGTACTGCAAGAGATATACAAAACCCCTGGAGGTGTTTCCCAAGAAACTAGGGATACAGAGTCAGACATATCTGATTATGAGCCAATGCAAGTGGAACTGGCAGGATAATTATCAGACCAGGAAATGGATTGTACTCTCTGTGTGTCTGGTAGCATAGAGTCTTTGCCAGATTTGTGAATTGCCAAACGAGCATTCTTTAATTGACTAAGCACTGCTATTCCTGTGAAGTTCAACAGTTTTGCTTTAAACCTGAGTTTTCTTTCTTACCTGAATTAAGGACATTTACTTTGAGTTGTAACCCAACAATTGGAACCACTGTGTAAAGGGAATAAAAGCCTTCTTTTTCCCACCACTCTGCTTTAATGGTTTCTTTAAAGATTGGAGCTAAAAACTACAAAGACCAAGTGCCTTTTGGCCCTTAAAAGACTCTCCTATCTTAATATTAAAATTTTTATGTCCCACCTGCCCTGGCGTCCACTGACCACCAGGGAGGTGTGCCGACATAAATGGCGTAGTTGTTTGGATTTTTTTTATTGGGTTCTTACAACTGGAAAAGGAAAAAGACAGAAAATAATCTCCAAGGTTTAAAAAGTAAAACCCGGAGTGGAGTAGCTGAAAACCGGACTGGAAAAATAAAACCCGGAGTGGAATAGCTGAAAACCGGATTGGAAGGTAAAACCCGGAATGGAGTAGCCAGAAACCGGACCGGAAGGAAAACCCGGAGTGGAGCAACAAAAGACCGGACCGGAAGGCGGAAATCCAGAAGGGGGACACCGGGATCAGTGGACCGGAGGATCCTGTTGCTGACACTGAAGGCGGAGAGCTGCAGAGTGGGGCAGCAATGGGTCATTCCAAAACTGAGGCAACACGGATATCAGGTAAAATGTAATTACACCTGGCCCATGTTGGATATCATAGTGAAGCTTGAGAAAAAAAAAAAGAGCTCATTTGTGTTTGTGAGCCACACTTGGGTTTTTTTCTCTTGTGTTTCTTTTCTATAGGTGCAGCATGGAGCAGAAAGAGCTCTGCGCATGGATGGCTCTACAGTTTGATCGGCAAGCCTGGCCAAAAGAGCAATGGGACATTCGCCTAGCAGCCTCCCTTACAGGGGAACCGCTGGCTGCGTACAAAGCAATGCCCCCTGCTCTTGCTAATGATTATGAGGAAGTAATTAAGGCTATCCGGGATCGCCTGGGCCTTACACCTTTCTTATATAACCGAATGTTTAGAGCCACTTCTCTCAAGGCAGGCGAAACGCCTAAGGCCTTAGGCCATAGGATACGCAGTTTAGCGACCAAATGGCTTAAGCCTGAGGATAAGGCAGTAAGTACGCTAATGGACGAAATAATACTAAAACAGTATATGTCTGCAGTACCAAAGAGGGTGCAGAACTTTCTCATTCTGCAGAGTTGCTGCACCACTGCTGAAGCAATAGCTCCTACCGAGCGTTATTTGGAGGCAGAGATGGTCACCCAGCAAAAGGTGGGGTCTCCAAAATGGGCAGTCGGTATGGAGGTGCAGATGTTAGAAAGTGTCTCACGACCTCTACAGAAAGGTTTGAAAAATCCTACTGTTTTGTCAAAAGAAATTGCTAAAAGATTCTTTTCATGTGGAAAGAAAGGGCATTTGAAACAGGAATGCTACTTACGTACTGCTCTTGTCGGAGAAAAGCCAAAAGCAATACGTGAGGGATTTGTGTTGAATGTAAAAATACAAGGGGTAAATGCAAAAGCACTTTTAGACTCTGGAGCTGACCAGACTATGATTTCTCAAAAATTATGGTCTGTGGTCAGGGATCAAGGCAAGTCAGTACCAGATCAGCCAAAGGGGAATGTTAAAATGAAATGTATACACGGTGCTGCTACCCGTTATCCAGTATATAAATTGTGGGTCAAAGGTTTGGGTATTGAAAAAGAAATGTTAATAGCGGTTATACCTAGGTTACCACAAGAGCTTGTACTAGGCCGAGACTGGCCACAGTTCAGGAGAGGGCTAAAAGAGGGCTTGTCTCCGCAAGAAGCTCTGGTATCCGCTTGCATTCGCTCTAAAGATAGTGCAATTCCCATTCCTCTTGTGGAAAAAACAAAGAAGACTACGGACCCCAAGGAAGTTCTAGTTTCAACGCGCTTGCACGCCCCGACTCCCGAAACTCCCTCTTGCTCCAGAGACGACACTTTGGGAGACCTTCCTTCTCATGAAGGTTTGATAAATGACCCCTCAGTGAGGGAAAGGAAATCAAAGGCTGAGAAGCAGAAGAAAAGAAAATGTCGCTCTCAAGGTAGAGCCGAGCTGGAAGCGGGAAAAGGGATACCATGGGTACCAGCGGACTTGATGGAGAAATTCCCCTCCTTCAAAAAGGAACAAAAGGCAGACCCTGCGTTGGCTCGTGCGTTTGAGCATGCTCAAGAGGAAAAAGATACTTTTCCCAGATTCATTATGGAGGAAGAGATACTATATAGAGAAAGTAAGGACCTCCGAACAGGAAACATTCGGAAGCAATTAGTTGTCCTGAATACTTTCAAGTCTCTGGTTTTACGTCTGGCACATGACCATCCAGTAGGGGGTCATAAGGGAGCACATGGCACCCTTGATCAGATATTAGTCAGATTCTATTGGCCGGGAGTTTTTAGAGAAACTACTCGCTTCTGCGAGTCTTGTGCCTCGTGTCAACGGGTAACTCCGGTGCGCCCGCCAGAAGTACCTCTACTCCCAATGCCAGTAATCTCAGACCCAGTTAGGAGACTTGCCATGGATATAGTGGGACCTCTTATAAAAACGCCAAAAGGATTTCAATATATTCTGGTGATTATTGACCAGGCCACACGGTTCCCGTGGGCGGTGCCTCTGAGGAATATTTTGGCAAAGTCCATTGCTGCTGAATTGATTAAGTTATTCTGCGAGGTGGGGTTCCCGCAGGAGATATTGACTGACAGGGGCAGCAACTTTTTGTCCAAGTACCTAGCCCAGGTGTGGGACGCCTTCGGCATTCACCATCTGAAGACTGCGGCGTACCACCCCCAATGCAATGGCTTGGTTGAGCATTTGAAGCAAAGCATAAAGCAGATGCTTAGACGGGCTTTGGACGGAGAAATGACCGAATGGGACACCATACTACCATTTGTTCTCTACGCTTGTAGGGAGAGAACACAGAGTTCCCTAGGTACCTCCCCCTATGAATTTATGTATGGACGAACACCAAGAGGCATACTGGATGTCTTGCGAGAACAATGGACGGAACCCGTCGGTGATGAAGTAGGAATACCCCTATTTTTGAAGAGTCTAAGGACTCGCCTGGAACGAACCTCTCATTTGGCTGAAGAGAAACTGAAAGAGAGCCAACGAAAACAAAAACAATATTATGATCGACGTACAAAACCAAGACAACTGGAGGTGGGGGAGAAGGTGATAGTCCTAGTATCTGGTTCAACTCCCAAATTTGAAGCTCAGTGGAAGGGACCTTACAGGGTTATCAAGCCCATTGGTCCAGCTTCCTATCTGGTCCAAGATAAAAAGGGACATAACCAGGTCTATCACGTGAACATACTCCAGCCTTGGCATGAACGGTTAGCTTTGCTGGCATCTACAAAAAACATGTCCAACCCCAAAATGTTACAAGCATACAACAGTCGACTAGAGCGAAAAACAAGTCAGCTGCAGAAGGATGCGGTAGCGCAGATTACGTGCTGTGTGGAAGAAGGTTCCCCAGCCCGTAATATTTTAAGAAGGGGGATATGTAATGCAGCGAGGGCTGATGAAAGCCCAGAGGAGAAAAAAGAAGCTGTTTTTCAGAGGAAAAAAGATGTGCACAAGTTGCAATATTCGCAGGAACCAGCTAGAGGGAGCAGGAGTGCATTCAGAGAGACTGAAGGGCCACGCCCAGCTGGTCATGAGGAACTGACAACCAGCTCCCAATCCTCAAAGGCAGGAGTGCTTTATAAGAGGAGAGTGGAAGACTGGAGGGGAGAGAGGTTGAAGTGGAAGCCTGATTCCTCCGGAGCTAGAGGATCACCAGGAGTGAGAGGTGACTCACCAGGAGCTGAGGAAGGACCTAAGGAGGGACCAGCTCAAGCTACAGAGAGAGCTGTTTGCCCGAAGACATGCTTCATGTAGTTAAATGTAATGTTAGACATGTACTGTATTTCCCTATGTATACTGTTATGTATTGATAATGTGATGCATGTTTCCCTTACCTGTGTGTAACCTGTGTTGTATTGACCGCTTTGATTGAAGGATAAGGCGGGATACAAAACTTGTTAAATAAATAAAATAAATAAATAAATAAAAGCACTGCACTAATTGTGAGCAGAAGTCAAAGGAGAATCAGCTGGGGAAGCTAAGCCACGCTGAACAGGAAAGCCAGGATCTGGGCTTATACAGAAGCAGGCGCTTACCAGGAGCATGGGTTCAAAGGCTGCTGAGGCGTTAATTTATGAGGCGCAGAAATACTGGGCGTCATAAGGCGGCGCGCTAATGTTTTTGGCGGCATATTAATACTGGGCAGCATAAGGCGGAGCGCGGATGTTTATGGAGGCAGTATAATACTGGGCGGTATAAGCAGTGCGCTGAAGTGCAAGAAAAAGAGAAAAGCCACAGCACGATGGTTAAGACACTGACCAACAGTGCAGAGATCAGGGGTTCAATCCCCCACAGTGCCCAATGGAGACAGCTGGCTGAGGCATTATTTTAGGAGCCATTTAAATGATGGGCGGCATAAGGCGGTGCTAATGTTTTAGGAGGCTTTCTAAGATTGGGCGTCATAAGGCGGCGCGCTGATGTGCAATCATAGGAACAGAACCACAGCACAATGGTTAATACACTGACCAATGGTGCAGGGATCAGGGGTGCAATCCTACACAGTGCCCATTGAAGACGGCTGGCTTGTGTCATTTTAGAAGGCATATAAATAATGGGCGGCAGAAGGCGGCGCGCTGATGGCCATAAGGTGGTGTGCTAATGTTGTTGGGGGCATTGTAATGTCGGCATGCATATGGCGGCACGCTGATGTAGAAGCACAGGAACAGAACCACAGCACAATGGTTAAAGCACTGACCAATGGTGCAGGAATCAGAGGTTCAAACCCCCACATTGCCCAATGAAGACAGCTGGCTGAGGCATTATTCTAAAAGGCAGATAAATAATGGTCGGTATAAGGCGTTGCGCTGATGGGCATAAAGCTGTGTGCTAATCTTTTTGGAGGCTTTTTAATATTGGGAGGCATATGGTTGCGTGTTGATGCAAAAGCCCAGGATCAGAACCACAGCACAATGGTTAAGACACTGACCAATAGTGCAGGGATCAGGGGTTCAATCCCCCACATTGCCCAATGAGCAAGGCTGGCTGAAGCATTACCTGTTAGGGGTAATATTGCTTTAGGAGGCCTTTATCATATTTTTTGGGAATTATTACTGCTAGGAGATGTACTCTCAAAGCAGTGTAACATAAGGTGCCCCACAAGTAACCCCAGAGGGCACATCTTTAAATGCAGTGTCTGCCACGGCACCTACAATGTTGCTGAAGGTGAGGCCGATAAGACGCCATATAGGGTGCCCTATGAGGCAGGGAAAGGTCAGAGCACTGTTTCATATGGCAGCACTGTGCATTGTAACGTATGGAAATCGTAAGTAGGTGTGCTGACATGTAAGGTGGAACAGCAGTGTAGTACACTGGTATCAGCATACATGACATAGGAGTCACGGCTTTCTCCCCAGACCATGTATTTCATGCAGCTGTGTTATTCTGGTGATGTCAGTCCCCAAGCGTAATAGGGCAGTTTATAAGATGAGATTAACTCTGACACCCTGTTGATTTATTTATTTTATTTTATTTATTTAGTATACGTTTGTATACCGCTACTTCCAGCGATCAGCAGCGGTTTTTGATTACAGATTGGAAATTGTCAAATCATGACTGGAAATTTTTGAGGTATAAACACATTGATTAGACAGGAAAGCACAGCACACAGAGAACTATTTTACAGGGAACTATTTTACAGGGATATCAGTCTCCAGGGCCTGTCTGCAGCCCCTCCTTGCTAAATCAAGAATGGCAGGTCAAGAATGGTAACACAGCTGCATGAAATACAAGGTCTGGGGAAAAAGCCGTAACTCCTATGACATGTATGCTGACAACTGGTTAAGACACTGAATGATGGTGCAGGGGTCATGGGTTGAAATCTCAAGTGAATAAGGTTGGCAGAGGTATGTCCTTATTCTGTGTCCAACTCTACAGCAATCTGTGCTGCTATCTAAAAAGAACCACACCCCAGTGGCATATATTAATGCACCCTTTAGGGTGCATCAGAAGGCACATCCTAAACATACCTCGTCAGCAAAGGTGAAGTTTTATTCCACCAGAGGCCATGTTGAAAGGTTGTCAACTCCCAAGGGACCATAGTCGGCACACCATAAGCTGCCTGAATCGAAGGTTTGCCAGAAGATGCCCCAAGGATGTATAGGTGAACTCATAAACATTAGCCAAGAGCAGTAACATCCCCCAAATTGAATGGCAAGAGAGGTATGTGCCAAACACACACGTAACCCAAACACTGCACAGAGCAGAAAAGAAAGGTAAGAAAAAAGTAAAATAAGGACGTAGATCAGTTGATGGACCGCAGAAATTAGCTCCAGCCCATGTGTCAGCCATAAAAATGGACAAACATATCGTGGCCAGCTAGAGCCATGCACAGAGTGATGGTAATGTACCATGTTATAATGACAGTGTGTGACAGAGGATGGGAAGATGTGGGCAGCAGAGGAGGCTGAAATGGCAGGATAAGTGAAATATCATGATGACTGTGGAGTAGAGGTGCTATGCAGAGCACACACAGGAGAGGCAAGCAGGGAGAGCTGCAATGCAGGAATGTGTAGGAGTGCAGGACGTGGGTTAACAGCATGCACATCAGGGTAGGATGGCACACAGCTGGCAGACAGAAGATGGACAGAAGGATGGTTCACAAATCAGATGAGGGTACAATGTGCTCACAACACAGATCACCACAGATATGACTGTCATACGAAGGAAAACCACTTCTGCAGGACAAGCATACAAATCCAAGAGGGCAGAGAGAAAGCACACCTACAACCACTACCACAAATGGCAATGCATAAACCGGTAGGCCACACCACCAACGTGAGCTCATTAGCAAAGGCTGCATACAAAAAGAGTGTAGGGCATCACACAAGATGCCTACTGGGTGTCAGGACAAGCAAACCCCTAACAGTAATAATGACCAAATGCACATGCAGATCTTCTGTGTACAGATCAAATATCAGTCTGTATTTGGGACCAGCGACACATGCACACACACAATGAAATGGTTTGCAGTGGATACAGCATGCAAAAGAGGAGAAAACTAAACCCCATGGGCAGCAGAGGATGCTCTGTGGAGCAGGTTAATAATCTGGATCAGGACAGGAGAGAGCTCAACATGCAATCAAGTGTACCACACACCAGCTGAACCACAGCAATACCAAACACACAGGTGCACTGCCATGTAAGCACCATAAAGTGAGAGACCTATGTAACAGAGAATATCTTATGGCTAGGCAGCACACAGGATGCACCTTGGTGTACAGTGAAGAGAGGGAAGGGTGTGTGTAGAGGTGAGGAACCTGGTGGTACCTTATGGACCATTTAGCACAACAGAAAATAAAAACATAAACCACATGTGGGGATCAAACCTGAAAACTACAGAGTTAGAACACATGCCTGTAGCTACTCCCCGAAACATCACTCTGAGCACACTGTTACACAAATACCCCAAAGGGAGGATGTGTATGGGAACCTGTAATACCCAGTGATGTGGCATATGGCTGGCAGATACACAGCTGCTACTGTACAAGGATGTGAGCACAGGTGGCCCATGTACATGACCAGCAAATTACTACATACAAGTGTCAATGTGCTCAAAGACTGGAGGACTAACCTAGTGGTTAGAAAACTGGCTTGGCCACCAAGCATCCAGGGCTCAATTCACACTAGCACTCCATGTGGCCCTCGACAAGTCACGTAACCCTCTATTACCCTGGAAGAAAGACCTGACAATCTACATCCAGTGACATTGACAAGAAAACAATGGAGTTCCTGGGTCACAAGGTGTCAGGACTGATTCAAAGGCACACATTCCATTGCATGTTTGTCACCATGATCAATCAGCAAAAGAGTCAAATGTCTGTCAAATACATATCTTTATTTGGGTTCCACATCACAGATAGTGTAGACATTGCCATCATAATATCAAGGTGAGCACATCCCTGGTGAAAGATGGAAACACTTTTAGCAGGGCACAAAACCACCTTCCTCAGAATGGTTACCTGCTTGACCACAAATGAAGGGCCGGAGATATGATGTGCATCACGTGCATGCTATGCATTGGCTAGCAGACCCCCAGCCCCCACCTGCTGCTGCATGCCTCAGATGTGTAATGCACATATGAGTGCATGTAGACATTTGGTGCTGTATACTGAGGACCCAACACACATCATCTGTCCCTCAAAACATATCCATCTGGCAACACAGGGGGCACACAAATGAAAACAGCATATGTTGTCACAATGTTTTAATGTTAAAAACATGCTCTGAAAGTAATGTTTCTGCACTCACTTAATGATTGATCTAGGAATCAAAGCTGCAACAATTTAGACCCAAACCATCATCCAAATCACAATGAGCATATGCTAACAGGTAGCACAGGTACAGGAACACAGACAGAATACAAACCAAAATACCAGCTGAAACCTGCAGAGATAACACCATGAAGGAGGTCCCCCTGCACTGTTTTTTGGGTAGACAGTGTGTGCCCACATATAGCATGATACATGGAATGCACAATTGAAGAAGCACAACGGTCACGCACACTGCCACACTCAAAACATAATGTGGCAATGTGAGTGTCCGTATCACAGGGCATAAGCAGGACTGTGCAGACGTGCAATGCAAGGTGGGTACATACATGCAGACTGTCACATCCGCACAGTAAACAAACACAAGAACCAGCATGTGAAGAGCGAAATGATGGCCAAACATCTTACAGGGAACCACACAGAGGCCATAGGTCCACATGTTGTGTCTCACAAACGTAGTCAGTCATATGCACAAGCACCATCCACATACCAACATGATACAGTGATGCCACACATGCACGTAAACACCCTTGGCCAATGTAAACATCAATCCAAGATGGTGGTGTGCTTGAAAACATTGCTGAGGCAAAACCTGTATCATGTCTAGGTGGAAAGCAGGTGGACATAGACAATAGGATCGCCACATCGTTGGCCCATGCCCAAAACATGGCTGTATGCATGTGTAGAATGAAACAGATGAGCGTATCCTGTGTGCCATGTCACACCCATGGCCAAAGCCAAATAATAACACAACTGTGTACAAATGTACCACATACAGTGTCCATGTCAGTCGCTGCTGCACACATGGGGATCAGTACACAGCGTCCAAAGTCCAAAGTGTATCTGCAATCCAACAGGTCCGGTTAAAAGTGTTCTTGCAACTCTGGGCATGCATAGTCAAGTGTCACATACCAATATGCCACAGTCCTTGAAAGTTCATGTGTGTCCTCTACAATGAGCTGGACTCCCAGCAAAAGCATCGCAGCAACAGTGTGTCGGACACCTCTATCATGGGGAAAGCAGCAGTCCAAGAGTAATATTGTGCATCCAAGTCATGTGTCCCACTCTCAGAGGTCAAACATCCAATGGGTCAATTCTCCTGAAAACGTTCCATGGTGTTGTTTCCCCAAACAGGTGGGTGATGGTGACACCAGATGCACTGTAAGAGATGCGTCCTCTGCCCTGTGTCAGGAGATGATAAGTATTGTAATGTTAGACACCTTGGAGAGACTGCACAAATTGCATACCGTTACACCTTAGGAAATACAGAAGAAAGGGATGCAAAGGCAAACATGACATGATAGCAATACAAACAAACCCGCATTCTGATGACATCATGAGTCGTAAACGCAGACATGGGTGTCACATGGATATGGTCATGTCCATGCTCATGTCACACAGGCGTCTCACAGCTACACATTATATGCATCTGTTTATGTGGCTATAGAGGCAACATTACATGCACATGAGACAATTATTTAATCATCAACACTTAAAGCCAAATGTAATCCCCCAAAGAACAAAGGTGCAACCCACCTTGTGTGTGCATCAGGTGTACGTCATCAATCCCTTGAGCCACTAAACAGCAATATCAGGTCACAGTGAAGGGAGACAATGTCAGCAAAATGTGTAGAATCACCATGTCAAGCCACTGTTGATTCATGTTCACATCATGTCAATATCTGAGATAAAAGAAAGGTGGTCAACAGTGGTCCCTCACAACACAAGACACATCTCTGCTCACAGCACACAACACGTTGATAATGTCCACAAGGTAAACAGCACTACGGAAGAGGTTGCACAGTCCTAACGACACCCCAGGTGCACAAACACCTCACATCACATGATAATGTACTATGCCTGAACATAGCCTCATCACACAGGCAACCTCTAAACAAGCACCCACACAGTATGCAAAGTTCAGCGTGCCACATGTAACACATGGCCTTTATGTGCACAAGTGGAGAGTTGTAGACATAAAGGCCCAGTGAACATGCAGTGATCCCTTGCTGTTGGCTGATGGTACAATGTTGGGGTAGGGAGCAAGTGTAGGCCACCACCAAAAAGAAATAACCTACACACACATGCCGTTCTGTTGTACATATCCCATAGACAGTGTGGCAGAGGACATACTGAACAAAAACACATGGGGATATGTATGACAACAGCAAGAGATGGGTTAAGGAGGCATAAGTGAAACAAGGAAATCACCACATCAGCACAATATGACAGATCATTGAGGACATTTTTTTTCCCCTGATTGCAGGCACACACAATGTCGCTGTAGATGCACCTACCCCAAATCTCCGCATCTTGGGTGATGTACAGTCACGTGCCAACGCACCACAGCAACAGCATCCTCACGAAGTATGTCCTGTGCAGTGGGAAACACAAGAGACACAAACATATGTCATGTACCAGCTGTGCATCACACACAGCATCTTCCTCTCCCCAGCTGCCAAACCCCACAACATCACATGACTGACTTATCTCTATAACAATGTACAGATCCCTCACATGTGAGAGGCAGCACGGAGGTGTATGAGGCTATCTACAGGTGTACGTAATCTCCCTGTCCCCTACCTTACCTCTCTGTTGTTGTACACACAGGTCAAGAGAGGTGTCTGCTCCCACCATGTTGCCACATCACACCAAGGTCGCAATATTAGGCCACAAACACCATATTGCCAAAAATTACCCCTCTCCTTGTTTAGTGTTGTTCCAATGTTGTATGTTAACCCACTGTCAATTGCTGAAACACATGGAAATATGCAGGCGCATCTCCTGTATCCACTGTCCAAATACATATCATGGTGTGTACATCTCATACCTTCAATAATACTGACAGCTGTGTGCTGATGATGTGCACAAATAGTTGGCGTCATGTCTGAAAAAACACCCCCCCCCCCCATGTCTGCTTGTGACCAAACCGGGATGTCTGCATGCTATCCTACTGTGTGTCATTGAGCATGTCAAAGCATGGATAGCCTATATGTGCCCCTCAGAAAAAAAGCTTGCACCTAAGTCAGTGTGTGTATGCCGACATAACCCTTCCGTGCTAGGGTGCGCAATGTAGTTGTTGATGTGGACTGTACTCTCCTGGTCTACACACATACACAGTCTGTAGCTGAGGCATGATGGCATATGCTGAGGTAGCATCAGCTACATATGCCATCGCCTCCCCGGAAACCTGGTAAACCACAAGCCACACACACATTCAACGCTCCACGTGCCTACTGTAACCCACCCCTTGCTAATCTCGGTCAGATCACCTCTGTATGTGTGTACATATGCAACACTGCACTGACGGGCTAATCTCCAAAAACAAAAGCTATCAATGCAACAACCCCTGGCTGGACACTGCACAGGTCCCCATCCGTCACCAAATCCATGTCAGGGCTACGTGTTGACCTATACATTCAGACACACCTTAGGGTGACGTTAACACCCCTCACATATAGTTAATACGATGCTGACATACCAGTACTAAGCATGTGTATTGTGCGATGTATGACATGTTGCGACATACATAACAAACACACACAGGCAGCTGACAGGAGCTTAACAACCACAAAAGCAGCGCAAACATGTATCATATAAGCAGACCCCACTGGACAACGGTCCCAAAATATCGACTGCCCTCCCACTGTGAACATCGCACCATATGGCTGACACTGTGCTCCACCCATACCATCTAAACAAATAAGTGAGTTTGCACAAAAGCAGCTGCTATCACATGCAGCCACTAACTGGGAATGTGTCCCTCAAAACCTCCCGCAGGCATATGAGCACCCACCCACGTCATCTGCCACCAACTGCTGGTGTGCACTGCTCACATTGTTTGTCGCACACTCATGCCTATATGTGACGTTGGGATTGTCAGTAAAATGTTAATGCAGGGTGGCATCCGAATTATATCTTCACAGAAACATCAATCACTATAACCAATACACACATAGCAGAGGAACATGAAGGTGGAAAGATAGGCAATACGTACATGAGAAGATCTCTGCTATCAACCTCCGCCTGCCCGCTGTGCCCTCCCGTGTGTCACCACTGGCACGTACAGGGGGGCACGTTGGATCCTCCTCCAGATCCTCATTAATCTCTGCAGGGATATCGTGCCTGAGAGCAATGTTGTGCAGGATGCAACAGGCTATGATTATCTCTGCAACAGTCATTTGCCTATAGTGTAAGGCCCCGCCTGTCCTATCCAGACACCTGAAGCGACTCTTCAAAATGCCAAAGGTGCGCTCTATGACAGAGCGGCTGGAGGCATGGGCCTCATTGTACCTCCGCTCTGCACGTGTGCGTGGCTGACGCACAGGGGTCAGCAGCCAGGGGCGACACCCATATCCTGCATCACCTGCGGGAAAGAAAGTTCCATGTGAATGCAGGGGCTCATGTTCACCGCAACTGACAAATGTGTAGATGTGAGAAACAAACGCACAACACATTCTGACAGAAACATATCAGAGCACAACTATGCAATTCAGAACAATAGACATATGATGACGGAAAAGGAACACATGGCCTATCAAGCCTATACACCCATGGCAAAGACTACAACAGTCTGTTGTATACCTTTAGAGTTACTCTGTGTGTGGCACATGTGTATTGTAATGCAATTAGTGGACCCATCTCTAGCTCCTCCACTGTGAGACTATTCCACCGATCCACTGATCATAGGTCCAATGTACATGTCAGCATAGTAGTCACTAAGCGACGTGCTGACATTTGAAAGAGGCCCACACCCAGAACATGTATGCCATGGAGGTCTGGCAGAGTGTACTCCATATCACCCTTGCACACCCTGTGCACTAAGGTCCACATATCAGGATGGAGCAGACAGTCTCCATATGCTGCATACTGTTGAGCACCAATTGTCTCAGTAGCCGTCCTCTGCACTCTGTCCATTCTGATCATAGCCCTTTGAAGGTGCGGTCTACAGAATCGCACACTGTAGCCCACATGGGTTTGCACCACTACCATATTCAGAGGCTGACTACCTTCCTGTGTATCTGCTCCCAATACCTCTCTGTATGCACCTAAGTAGTCCCCTAGCTTTTGATGTCACCTTTGCATAATGGTTATCCACATGAGGATCAGAGGACATAACGCTGCATAGGTCCTGCTCATCTAGAGCGGCCAAAGTAATGCACCCCCTATACTGTGTTGCTGCCATGGTTTGACACAGCCAATAAGTGTGACCAGACATATGCAAACATGTCCCCCCATTTGGAAAGGTCCTGAACATCCATCAGATGTATCGAGACCCTCCTCAGGTTATGTAGTGCCTCCTGGGTGACTACCTCAATAATGGGAGAGTGTGTGAACCTCAGACAAACATGACACAGGGTATTGGTATGGTTTGGCAATAACATCAATGTTACATAACAGTCAAATGCTAGCAGACAATGAACTGACATCACAGCTGCATGTGAAGGGCACCAATTCCCCCCCCCCCCCATCACATGAGACCAGTTGGACACACACACTCACTAGGATGGATCCACCACCAGGACATACCTGCACACACGTGCGTAGTAACATGAACACCATGCGCAGGTCATGATCATAACATGTTATAATCCTGGTGGCTCATGTCAAGTAGTTTCCCTGTTACTCCACGTTTATACTCCTGTACCAATGTGAACTCAGAACAGACCACTGTCTGTCCAACATTTCCTATCTCAAAAATGCAGTTATAGAAACAGGGTGCTACAGAGGAGATGTTACCTAAATAAATATGGAAATACATAAATAAAGTGGTAATCCCGAGATACTCACCCAGCAATATACAGTCCACATACCGGCCCTCCTCAAATTGTGTGAATAGTGCCGAGTGATGCAGGATATGGGAGTCATGGGTGGACCCTGGAAACCTAGGGACCACATTCAGAATACGCAGATTAGCATCACATACAACCTGAACATTCAGGGAATGGTAGTGTTTGCGGTTGCGGAATGCTACCTCCCTGTCTCTAGGCGGGACCAGGGCAACATGTGTGCAATCAATAGCTCCCATCACGTGTGGTATCCCGGCTAACGCCTCAAAGGCCTGGTTCAGGGTCCCCCACTGTTGCCTAGTGTAGGGAAGGGCTATGTAATTCCCCATCCGGCTGACCATGGCACGCAGTACTTGGTGGAGACAGCATGAGAAGGTGGGGCGGCTCATGCCACCCACTGCGGCCACAGACGACTGGAAACAGCCAAAGGCAAAGAAATGTAAGGCAGCAAGGAGCTTGACTAAACCTGGTATGGCATGGGACCGATCAGTCAGGGGCTCGAGGTCAGGTCTGAGATCCTCATAGAGCTCCCTAATAGCCCTTGTGCTCAGTCGGTACAGGGAGATGACCTGGTTCTCACGCATGGCCTGGAGCTGGGCTCTGGGCCTGTAGAGGCGAGGCTGCCGAGCCTGCACCTCGGCACACCTTCTGCGCTGTGCACGCACAGCACCTGCCTGGACCGCCCCCACAGCTGCAGGTCTGAGTTGCTGCGGGACTACACCCGCATCTGTGTCTCAGCACCATGGTCACCATCTCCCCTGTCCTGCAATCGCAGCATCTGCCCATGTCTCAGGGCACATGCAGCAACATACATAGACGCCATAGACCCCTCCCGCCCAGCCACACAAACACACTCAGACACACACACGGACCTCCCTAAACAGTGAACACCTCACAAACCACACAAAGCACCACACACAAAACAACCAACACTGACACCAACACTTGCTCTGACTCTCTCCGTTTCTCTCTGCAACCACACACCTACTCTCCGCCGCCTAAACCCCTCACCGTGGACCAGGTATGCAGGCCAGTATATATAGTTTTCCTCTGGACAATGTGTACCTTGCGCATTTGCAGTTGTGCATGCGTGGTGCCTGTGCGTCACGTCCCTGCGCATGGGCTGTCTGTGCGTGGCGACACGTACTTGCGTGGTGAATTGCACATGCGCGGGACGCGCCCATTCGCCCTACAGCCTGTGCAAATGTTTGCACATGGGCGGTAGTCTTTGCGTCACGTGCATGTGCACCTCGTGTTGCACGAGCGTGTCGCCACGCACAGATGCACATCCGCAAGATAGCGCATGTGCGCTGTGCACAGGCACCACGCCCACACAACTGCGCATGCGCGAAGCACACAAACTAAAAAACCTATAAATATGCCTCCACACCTGGCACACGTCGAGGGTTGTTTGAGGAGTTTTAGGTGTAGAGAGGTGGAGAGAGTCACAGAGAGAGGTATAGAGAGAGAGTTGGAGGGAGAGGAGTGTTCTGTAGTTTTGTGATTTGTAACTTGTCTTGTGCATTTGGTACTGTGGTGTGGTGTCCTTTATTCTGTGGTTTGTAGAGTGGTCTGTGTTCTGTGTTCTGTGTTCTGTGTTGGGGTGAGGGTCGGTGAGGGGGTGTGTGGTGAGAGGGGAGGGGGTGAGGGAGGTGGAGGGGGTGGGGGAGGCGGGGGAGGGTGGGGAGGGTGGGGAGGTGGGCCCCGCCGCCGCTGCTGCTGCTGCTGCTGACACACCCAGGGCAGGGACTGGCCGGCCTATGGGGGCAGAAGCAGGGCCATCTGGTGGGACACAGGCTGCACAGTACAGCCACACTGCTAAGAGGAAGAGGGTACCAGTGCCTGCCCCACAGAGGAGGAGGGCTGTAAGGTTCTCCGAACAGGAGAGCCACGTCCTCCTTGCAGGGGTCATAGAGAACTATGACATACTTTTTGGGCGGCTCAGTAGTTGCACAACTGTGGCTAGCAGGATGGCAGTTTGGGAGAAGATACGTGCTGCAGTGGTTGAGGCAGGGGGCACCCCCCGAGATGTGGAAAGCCTCAAAAAGAGGTTCTCAGACATCAAAAGAGTGGTGAGGCAGCACATGTCTTCCGAGAGACAACATGCTCTGGGCACAGGTGGCGGTATGTCCCTCTCGCCCCTGGAACAGGAGCTGGCTGAGAGATTGGGGACTATCTACCTCCGTGGTCTACCTGAGGCCCTCGACTCTGCACATCCGCAGGCTGATATGTATGTTAACTTTCAGCTCCCAGTCAATGCCTGAACCTCACATTGTGCATACCTCATCCATTTGCAAAGACCCTCCCATACCTGTCACCCAAGACCCACCATGTACCTATTCAGGTGGCACATGTGTGTGACATACCCCTGAACACCGTGTTCTGTTAGCATGTTCTGGGGCAACATTCCATATGAGTCCCTCATCCCGCCCCTCTCCCCAGCTGCCCTGAAAAGGTCCACGCACACCAGCCACCACCCCACACCCACACCTGTGATTGTCATCCCCTGTCAGATTGTGATGGCCATTGATAAGGGCATGTTGGTGTGACATACTATCTGCACAGTGCTGCATGTGTGTGGCAGTGGGCCAGAGGTGATGGTTAGTCGTAGTCCGCTGCACAGTGGGTCACAGGCAACCACAGGTAGCACTAAGAGGATAGTATGTCTGATGAAACCATGCCCTGCTCAAAGGCACCCACAGTCATACAGGGGATGGCAAAACCATGTGGAAGGGTGGTCCATGAGCAGGTGTGTGAGGACATGTTTGGGCCAGTTTGAGAAAGGGATGGGATGGGGGCCGCATGTGGAATGGCACAAGGAGCAGGAGCATGACAACCAAATCAGGTGTGCAGGGGCACAGCACCCACATGTGCCCCCGGGATAGGTACATGGGAGTATACTTCGGAGTCACACCACAGAGAACCCTCTCTCGCACCAAACATATCAAACAACCCGTAAATACAATATACTGCAATTCAAGGACAACACAACAACGTGGACCACTGACAGATACCAATGACACCAGATCCGTGCCGCAAACATTATAACACCACGGTTAGACTACTGTAATGTTAATCTCCAAGGGACCGCTATGAGATAGTTACACACACCCCAGGTAGCATCAAAGAGTCACTGCAAGGATTATCTTTGAATAAAATTGAATTAAAGTTGTTAAAACCCAAGAGGATTGTGAAAAATTGCAAGAGGATCTTGATAAATTGGAAGACTGGGCATCAAAATGGCAGATGAAATTTAATGTGGACAAGTGCAAGGTTATGCACCTAGGGAAGAACAACCCAAACTATGGTTACACGATGCAAGGTTCCACATTAGGAACCACCACCCAGGAAAAAGATTTAGGCGTCATTGTGGATACCATGTTAAAACCCTCGGCCCAGTGTGCAGCGGCAGCCAAGAGAGCAAATAGAATGCTAGGTATGATAAGGAAAGGAATGGAAAAAAAAACAAAAGATATTATAATGCCTCTATATCGTTCCATGGTGAGACCGCACCTTGAATATTGTGTGCAATTCTGGTCGCCGTATCTTAAAAGGATATAGCGATTTTAGAAAAGGTTCAGAGAAGAGCCACCAAAATGGTAAAGGGGATGGAAGGATACTCCTATGAGGAAAGGCTAAAAAGGTTAGGGCTCTTTAACCTGGAAAAGAGACGGCTGAGGGGAGATATGATAGAAGTCTATAAATTAATGAACGGAGTGGAACGGGTAAACGTAGATCGATTGTTTACGTTATCAGAATATAGAAAGACTAAGGGACATGCAATGAAGCTACAGGATAAACTATTTAAGACTAATAAAAGAAAATATTTTTTCACTCAACGTGTAATCAAACTCTGGAATTTGTTACCAGAGGATGTAGTAAAGGCTGTTAGTGTAGCTGGGTTTAAAAAAGGTTTGGACAAGTTCCTGGAGGAAAGGTCCATAAACCATTATTAAGAAGTGACCGAAGATATCAATGCTTGACCCACTACAAGCATTGTGGAACTTGTGTCTCTTGGGGAAACTGCTAGGTATATATGACCTAGATTGGCCACTGTTGGAAACAGAATACTGGGCTTGATGGACCTTGGTCTGACCCAGTATGGCATATCTTATGTTCTTATGTTCTTATGTAAAACCTATAAGATCATATATCCCTGAGTATCTACGCTCTACATTGACTGTCTGTCTCATGCAGATTCATGTATTTGTTTTATTTATTTACATTCTCTTATATACCGCGCTAGTCTGCATCAGTGCGGTTTACATTGACCAAACTGAGATTACATTGAACAGGGCATTATAACTTGCTAATAACTATTTTATAGGGAACATGGGCTATGGAGGGTTAAGTGGCTTGCCCATGACCACAAGGAGCACCTGTGGGACTAGAAACCCCAGTCCTTCCAGCCCAAGGTTGCTGTCCTCTAGTGGGATGTGAACCCCCGATCTTCTGGCCTGACGTACCTTGCCCCAAACACTAGGCCACTCCTCGAGTCCATATAGACTCATCTATATGTCCCTAATTAATACGTTTAAGGTCACCACAAATATAGCTCCATCCCTGTTATCTACGCTCATCAACATCTCACATGAAAGTAAATCAGGAGGACAAATAAACCCTCACACGATACAGGTCCCTGATTCTATTGGGAAGACATGTCAGCAGACAAATAACACAGCCATCTCATTCCTTGCCCTACGTCATGTAACAACCTCCCAATTGACATCAGAGGAATCGAAAACCTCCCATTATCCATCCAAAATCTACAAACCAAACTATAGAATCAGCACCACAACAACCTACAAATGGAAGATCATGCAAACTCAGAGAGGAGCACCGTACATCAGTCATTCATTGACCCCACATAGACAAACCATAAAACCTTTCCCACACATTCACATTGCTCACCAAGATTATTATTACTCATGAATGCAATTGCCTGTGGCTAATGTAAAAGATGATAATTAATGGAGCTATGTCCCTTTAATGTTGGCATCCTGGGTGTGAGACACGTACCATGCATACCCAGATTGAAATGTTCCTACCTTGCCTGTTATCTCATTGTATCAGAGTTACATATAATAGTTGATTGTTCTATGTTCTACATCTGTTCTATGTAAGAAAATAATGGTACTCTATCAATAACGTTTGTTTTCTGTAATCCGCCACTGATCTCAGAAAGTGGCGTTATAGAAAAGATGTACAGCTAAATAAATAATTAAACACATAAATGATGGGTGCAGACATGAATGGGAGGGTGTAGTGGGCCCTGTATGCATGCCACATGCAGGGCCCCCCCATCATCTCAGTGGTTTTTGAAGCACACACATATACATAGATGGAGTGTATAAACATATGTGTGCTGTCTCTGATTGTATACAATGCAGGTGACTACAGTACAATGGAGGCCCAGGGCGAGGAGGAGGAGGAGGAGGAGGAAGAGGAGGAGGAGGAGGAGGTTGACCTGGCCGTCTCTCTGAATGTGGAGGTGGCCGAGGCTGCTGTGTCTGGGGCCAGCACCAATGGGGTGGAACAGATGATGGAGGCACCCATCACCCCCGGACCTACAGTGGTGGCTGCAGCCAGTCCAGCAATGGGGGCCAGGCAGATGGAAGCCGCATATCTCCACGACATGGCCATCATGATGTCCGAGCTAAGGTCGCAGAGGGAAGCAGCAGCGCGTGAGGCAGAAGGTGGGTGATAACAGACTGTCACATCCACAATGCACAACCCTGTGGGCTCTGGGTGGTGTGTGTGCGGTGGATGTGGCAACATTCCTTCCACAGCTGTCACATGTAAGGGTCACGCAGATGGGGGTTAGTGTAGCAAACCAAAGGGTCATGTGTATGATAGATGATGTAAATGTCACACACAGCAGACCAACCTTGGGCCAGTTACCACCTACAGATGCAGACAGATGAGGGATGTTGTCTAAGGTCCATCACGTTGTCAGACATGACACAGAAACAAGCATTGCCCTTGCTGCAGTCTGCCACCTCGCAGATGGCCAGCTCTCTCGCTGAAAACAGGGTGCCCTCTATCCCATCGTCCCTTGACAATCAGATCAGACAGAAACAAAGATAAGCAGCTTCTGTCATGTAACGTCACACAGCCCCCATTCCCCCCTGTCTGCATCTCCAGGGGGAAAACAATCACTACATATATATTGTGAAGTCAAAAAGTGTTAGGATACCCAAATACAGGGACTTACAGAGGTCACAGGATCATAGGTTAAGTAAAGATGTTATGCGGGGCACACCCGTCCCACAAGGCTTTCTGTATGGCAACAATTTGGATAGACTGCATGGCACACAGACAAGGCCATCAACATGTCCCCTACCTGTAGCTCTGACTATGAGTCCACCAATTGCATGGGGTCGGACCCACACACACCACCCCAAGGTCACCTAACGACCCATGTTGTGATTTGGTGGACTTGCCAACCCCCAGCTGCCACCCCTGCTGCAAAACTGAATTAGAGAAACACTCCCCCAGCTCTGGTTATCCCCGCCCTCCCCCAGGGGGTACAACCTGCTGTGGAACTCCAAACATAACCCTGTCCGTGTGTTCCTGGGGTCTGCCCACCTCTGCTGCAACCCCCTTTGCTCCCCCTGCCCTGTCCAGACCGTCCACATGTTTCGTAAGGTGTACACGCAATGGTAGCCAACCCCTCCTCTGTTTTACACAAGGTGTATGTCAACCCCTCTGCTGTCCGACACGTGAAGCTGCAGTGCACATGCGCACGTAGGGGCTTATATGCTTGTGCTACTACACCATCCCTTGAGGTCAATAGAGCATCTTCTGTAACATGTCCAAGCTGAGGCTACCCCTCGGACTGAGCCCCCACTTGGGCTGGCCCCCTCGCCCCCCCCCCATCACCACTGCTTCCCACCAGCTGTGTTTGTCCCTGGTTGATGCTCCATCTCACCTACACGATGGACCTGTGTTAGCTATCTGTGGCCAAGCCTTTTGCTACGTCTGCAGTACGTGGGTGTGTCAGCGCAGCCTGCGGAACTTTGTGTTTGCCTCCCACATCAACGTACTAGGACGTGTCCTGTGCGTGTCCATAACCTATGCTACGGTGAGATTTATGTCTCCACACCCAAGCCATGTGTCAACGTGGCTCTACCCTATCACATATACGATCTGGTGGAATATGCATGACATGTTTGTGTATGATGTATGATTACTGGACAGGTATCTCACAAAACACCTTGTGTCCCACCCACAGGCAATCATCAGGCTCTCGAGCGGCAAAACAACACGATGCTGGCCATCTCAAGGCAGCTGGGTCAGATCCATGAGGAGATGCATGCGTACCGAGAGGAGGTCAGGGCCATCCCCTTCATCGAGATGTGCGGGGCCCTGAAGGGCATGCTGGAAGTCATGCGGCGGACAGTACCAGCAGCGTCACTGGCACCACCACCACCACCACCACCACCGACACCACCACCAATGCCACCGGCACCAGCACCGGAAGAGGGTCGGCCACCACGGGGGAGGGGTTTGCCACATGGTCGGCGAGGGAGGCCACGCCGTCGCTAATCCCTGCGTCTAGCGACAAAGCACCTACATCTGTGATGATGAAGCCTATCACTGTCCAGGGAGAGAGAGTACAAGAGATGCCATAGTTGTGAACAGGCAGCCAGTGATGGCTGGTAACAGCACTATACCTGCTTATTTCCCCAACTGACAGCCAGTCCCAGAGTGCAGTGCTGTACAGAGGGCCTCTAGGGGAATAGAAACAGGGGTGCGTAGGTGCAATCCAGGAACAGATGAGGTAATCGCTAATCACCAATCTATTAGGGCAGGGCCTGTCTCAGAGCACCTGGATTGTCCTTTGGGTGGAGTGGCCCCAAGGACACATCCTAGATAAACGACTGTTACCCTACAGACAGCGTGGAGAGTTGCTCGGAAAGGCTGGAGTGCAAAGACAGCTACGTGAGCATCAAGAGGCTGAACAGCGTGGACAACAGAGAGAGCAGGAGCCTGAGATATTGCTCTGGGGGAAAGGAAATGCCAACAGAGTGGCTGGGAGGTCCAAGAGTGGAGCCCTACGCAGTATGTCTGTGGAGGGCTGTTCCAGTGGCCACCTATCGTCATTGGAGTGGGGGAGGCAGGGGCTTGGAGATATACAGCCAGGAGGTCCCAGACGGCACATATGAGAGAGACGGCTGCATATGGATAAGGGCCCTACAACCTGTGCATGACGGTTTGGAAAAAAGGGACTGGAGGGCCAGTAGCCCTGACTGGAGAACTGGTCACAGGGGTTACACCTCTTACTGGCCAACATATCTGGACAGAAACCCAAGGGCGAAGCGCCCACAGGTATGATCTCTGGAGTTTACCATAGCATCACACCAGAGGTACAGCTGGGACATAATGAGTGCTTATTTGAAAACCAGTTGGGGGTCCCCTGAGCTGTCACATGGGAATGAGCACATGATATTTCATCAACAGGGCCAAATATCAGATGTATATGATCTATGCATGGATTGCTCTATGTCCGAACTGTTGTTCTGAGTTATTGCACAGGAAAGCCTCAAGCAGCAAAGGGATCTTGTGGTGTTCATGAGCAAACCCATGATGATGTCCCCGAGAGAGGAAGGAACGTGGGATGATCCACGTGGCACAAATGAGCTAACACATCTGGCCTTGATTGCACCTGAGTTAAATGGAGGGCATCAACTGCACACATGGAGCTAAGGGGAGGTATACTTTGTGTGTAGAAGGGAAAGCTGTGTGTGGATAGTGTGGTGATGACTGCCCTCCGGAAGGGATGGAGATTGCGGAACATTCTCAGAAGAGAGAGGATTCACACAGAATCTTCAGTTGTGACCAGAGGAAACCACACAGCTCTGCCAAGCTGAACACAGACACCAGCCCAGGGGAGGGGCCAGGCATCGGCTCTGATAGGAAACCCCCAGGGGATGGACAAGGTGTGCCAGGAGAAAAATCCCTTTGGAAATCCCTGACCAGAGATGATGAGTGGATTGGTGGAGTTACTGGGGCTGAAGAGGTTGGAGGAGGTAGGAGAGCCGGAAGGGTTCCCAGGGGCAGAGTTCAAAGTGCTGGAAACGAGACTGCATGGATCTCCAAAGGTGCTGCTGAGAGGAGTCCTATGAGGATTGGACGGAGCTATGTTGTGGGATCATGGGAGGAGACAGAAACCTGCAGCAGAGGGCCCCATAGGCAGCCACACTATGAAGGAAACTCATCCCACCAAATAGAGCCAGGACCTGGGAAGGCAAAACAAACATAACTGGAGACATGGTTTGCCCCATACTGGCAGGCAGTGCTACAGAGAGTTACAACAGGGGGAGGACCCTCCTGAGGGTACGTCACCTAACAGACGAGGTAACCACAAAGCTGATGAGCCTCCCAACAGGACAGGTGTCTTGCAGAAGGATGTCAGTTCTGATACCAACAATGCTGGAGAGGGTAAAGCACATATCCTATGTTTGTGTGCCCTGTTGTGGAAACCTTTTCATTGCCCTGAGCTGTAGCAGCCAAGCTCTGCAATGGACACAGTTGGTGAGCGGGAGGAGGGCGTAATCCACACAGAGAACTGGCAACCTGATAACAAGCAGGCCTCATTGCTCCTAGAAGACACTCAGCAGTTCTCTGAGCTGAAATCAGGGAAACATCATAAACCGTATGCAGACTGTACATCCATCAGTTCAGAGGAGTACATGCAGGTAGAAAATGATCTGCCTACCGTAACCACTTATCCTTGTAGCATGGACCTCTCAATATGTCTTAGAGAACATCAATATAAAGACGCTTGGTAGCTTTGTATGAAGGGTATACCAAACGTTTGCCATCTCTGCCGTCATTGCTGTGAGACTTCATAACAGTTTGCCCCTGTGTTGTAAAGGCATGCTGTGCCCTGAACAGCTGTCACTGTGAGGATGAAATATTCTTTGGTAACCACTCGGGGAATGCTGAGTTGAAGCTCCTCTAGATATGAAGAGCTGAGTGGAAGCTAATTCTATCTCAGTTGTTCCTGAGGTTCTGACCTTCCATGCTTATGTTAAATGTTGCCCCTTTACGTTTGTACCCATGAATGTCTGTCCCGCTGGGGAACATCCACAATACCAATGAGATAATCTTGCATGCCTTACCATCTTTGGCCGCTACTACAGTTGCCTACCTGGGCAGATATAGAGGTGGATCTCAGTTCCCATCATTCATAGGGGACAGTGTAACCTATAATCACCTAGAACAATAAGGCCACTCCTGGCTGTACGCTCCAGGGTGCAGGCAGGAGTGTAGCAATGTAAGAGAGGCTGTGTGCCCCCTTGTTTGTTGTTTCTCCAATGCTATGTTAAGGGGTCAATAGGCAACTGTGAATGATCTTTGACTGTGTTCCACATAAGGTCTTTGTTGATGGGGTCCATCATGTTCAGTGTACCATATTTGCTGAGACCTGGGCAAGAATATCCTATTGCTGTAAACAAGCATACCTGTGTGTGAAATAAACCACAAATGATTTCACGTCCATTCTGTCTAATACTACAGGAACTAAAGTATGTGTGTGCGTGGCTGGTGATGAGTGTGTGGACTGCAATGGCCACACGTCTCTGCATGTTGTGACCTTGACAGGATGGTGGGACATCCACCGCCTGATCCCCCTTTACACAGCACATGCAACGTGTGTGTCCAATGTGTGTCCCTGTGGTCCCCTTTGTAGTGTGCACATGCATGTCGTGTCCCTAATCATATGAACTGCACCCAGGCCCGTCGCTAGTGCGTTTTCTCCACCTCCAGGTATTACTGCACAGATTCCAGCACATGCAATGTTTGTCCTGCACAGTGTATTCTTACTGCCCCTTGGCTGCAGCGGTCCGGCTCACGCACACACCCCTGTAGCGACAGGTGGACTGTTCCAGGGTTGCAGGGTCAGTATTCTGAGCCACCACCGTGTCCACACCCCCCCTAACCCCAACATTGGGTTCATATGTGTGCCCATCGCCCCTGCCAATAACAGTGATTACATGCCTGGCCCTCCCGAGGTATGCATGTGGCACAGGCAGACATGGGTGGCATGCATATGTCGGCTGTTACTTTCCGCTAACACATTGGGTTACACCATGCCACACCCTGTGACACGGATGTTCCCAGGCCCCCCTTACATTGCAATATCCCATGCGCCTTCCCTCGTCCTTCGCCCCTACACACGTTTAGCCCCCATGACTGCATGTGGAGCCGTTCCACGTATGCAACCCATGTCTACCTCCACTGCCGATCCGGGTCCACACACATATCCCATGCTTGCATCCATAGTGAGTGGGTAAGGGAAACACGTGACCATTGTGTCAAATAACAAATGCAAACATTTATTCGGGAACAACAAAACCATTGGCAACATGGCACAGGTACCCTGCCCCATGTCTGCAGGTGGAACACAGCACAGCACAGGGCACATGTGGACGTCACAGGTGCCATCAATGACGCCTGTGACGCCCTTCAGCAGATGCCCATCTATATGCCAGCTGTGCCACATCGGCGGACACCTGCTGAACAGCCCCCATCAGACACTGTAGTGCATGGTACACGAGACGGACGTTGCACCGCACGTCATCCACTGCCACCAACACATCATGCATGCACCTGCCAGCACACAGACACACAGTGGCCGTGGTCTGTGTGATGGCATGTGCATGTGATATGTTGGTGGCTGTGGATGGCGCGGTGACACACAGATGCCCGTCCCGTGCTGCTGCCTGCTGTGTCTGACGGGGGCCCACAGTGACCTGTGCTGTGCTGTGTTCCCCCACACCCTCCACCCAACCTCCCCTCCCCAACCCCCCTCCCACCACCCTCTCGGCCCACGCAATCACCCCCACCCTCACATGTTGTACATTTCCCCCACCCCTGACCCCCCCTCCCCCGCATCCCCCCTCCACCCAGCATCACCCCCCTCGGGGAGGAACTGGAGGGCCTCATCCTCCTCTTCCCTCTCTTCCTCCTCCACCTCCGTCTCTCGCTCCGAAACCTCCTCGTCCTCCACCTCCTCCTCCTCCTCCGCCTCCACCGACTCTTGCTCCTCCACCTCCTCGTCCTCCTCCTCCTCCTCCTCCGTCTCTTGCTCCTCCTCCTCCTCTTCACCCTCCTCCTCCAACTCCATCTCCCCCTCCACCACCACCACCACCTCCCTCTCCCTTGCACGGCGGGTGGTGGGCCGCCGAAGTGCGTAGGCGGAGGGCTGTTGGTCCGCGCTGCTGTCCTCTCCCTCTGTGAAGGATGACATACATTACGACACGTCCATGTGTGTCACATAGCACATGTACATATGCAGGCAACACCCAGGCTGGTGGGCCAATGTGACATTTGAAACTGGGAGTCATCCCTGACAATACTCACCATCATGCTGTGGCTCCGCCCTCCTCTGAAGCGGGCAAGGAACTCTGGGTGGAACTGGCGGAGTTCCCGACCCTTCTTCCTCAGGTCCTCCACCTGTGGATATGCAAACATAGGTTGGGGTCATCACTTTCCGGTTTCCACAGGTGTTTTGACAACATAGACAAACCCCTGTGAGGGCAGCATCTTCCTGCTCCCTCTCCCCTGCTGTCTGTTTTGCATATACAGCATAGTTACATACCTGTAACAGTTGGTCACTGGGAAATGTGTGAATAGGGCTGCACATGTGTATTGAATCGGAAACAACGGGGCCTGTCTGGGGTCGACAAGCAGCGTCATATAGGACACCAGCTAGCAGCATTGCACAGCGCCTACATGCTGCCCCCCCCCCCCCATATCACCACCTCCAGAAAACACATTGGTGGAATGGTGGGAGAGATAGAGACACACAGAGGGGGAGATAGAGGGGGAGTGAGCGAGAGTGGGAGAGACAGGGAGGGTGAGAGAGGGTGACACATCCCGTAGAGGCAATGTTGTGTGTGTGCGGATCAACCCCTTAGTTTCCGTGACATCATCTGGTACAGGTGTGTAGGTATGCGGTTCCCGGAACAGAGAGGGACATAGTTCCCACTGGTGGGGGCCCCTAGTCATAGATGCCAGGGAAGTGTCCCCAGAGTGGTGGGGCCCTGTGGAGGGGTTCCACTACCAACCATGGATCTCCGCCATCCCCTATGGGGGGCGCTTCAGAGTCGGGTATGTATGGGATAGGTGTTGTACTGCAGCCTGATCAAACATAGCATCCCTGTATGGGCCTCCACCAGAGCAGTAATGGCCCGTGAAGGTGTGAGCTGCGCACCATGTAACTGCCCGTCAGCTGTCGTTCACACAGGCAGGATGGCGTGGAGCCCTGGAGGCTGCCATGGCTCTCACATTGTGAGTGATGACATGGACATGCACAGCGGATGGTATGCCATGATAGAGGTATGTGAGACACTTTACAAAACAATAGGAGACATCTCTCTGTGAGACTGCTGTACTCACATGGGATGGATCCGAGTGTGGGGATAACTGAGGGGACCCTATGTGTTGCTGTGTCCCCTGCAAATAGAGAGCCACGGCTCTCCCACATTTCACAGTATAATGTTCCTTCCCTGCATCTGGGGCATGGGGCTATGGGATGGAGAAAGGTAGATGATGCTGCTTGACCAAATAAATGTACACATCCACCATAGGCATGACTTGTGTCTGTGTCCGTAGGGGGACCATATCATGTTGGATCCCTGTGTAAGGTGGACCTGCCACTACAGCTTGCACCCCACTGATACGCCCTGATGACGTGATTGCACTAATGTGTAGCACCATCAAGGACAGAAACATTATGGACGTAGTATCCAGGGCCTCTGACAGGCCCTGCATAGCTTGGCCCACAAAAAGATTGCGGCCCCATGCCACTGGGGGTGGTTCCAGGGGAGGGGGCAGTAGGGGCAGGCACTCCACAATGCACGCTCTGAGCGTATGCGAGGCACCTGTTTGTCCATCAATGGGTGGTGATGGTGCAGCACTGGCATTGCAATGTTCTCTGACTGACCTCATTTGTATACCAGTGTGTGAGAGGTGACATTGTTAACCCCACACTGCGTCGTGTGGGACGGCACGGTGTTTTACGCACATTTGTGGACACCAGCTGGATACTCCCTCCCACCTGAATGCATGGGCACGCCTTCTGGCTGGTTCCATGGGCGCAAAACGGCCATGTCACACATCCAGGGTGAGGGGGTGGCATAAAGCATTCAGCCATCCCTAACCAGGTTCAGGGAATTACAGACTGTGGGTTTGGATGCCATACTGTCCCCTCACCCTGCGACAGTGGGTCTGTGACAGGGAACATGTCCCTGCGGGGGACCTGTGACAGACGTGGGTGGAGAGGGTAGCACACCTAGTGTTTGCAGCATGGGGCTATGTGGATCATGTTGTCTCTGTACCTCTGGGGCTTGCAGAGTGTCCTTGCAATCCACAGAATGTCCGAGGGGACATATAGCGGGTCATGCCCCCATCTGCAGAGAGGGCACCCCTCGCATGTCATCCATGAGCCGGAATGAGGGAACCTAACTGTGTACCTGTGGCATGTGACACACCTGTAGAGCGGTCTATATCTGCATTTCCGTAGAGTTACGATGATCTGCTGAGGTGGTACATGTGTAGGGTCCATGTGTGCCGGAGCACAGCACTACTGATTCTGTCTGAAAGATACTTGACATTGCCATGGAGATGGACCGCCAGGAGATGGGTATGTTGCTCTGTGTCAACCGCCCCCAGTTTACGGGCCTTGCTGCAATATGACAGAGAGCCTGTGACACTTCATTTCGCCACCTGGGACATGGCTACCTGATTGTCTGTGTGAACTACTCGTGTGTTGCCCTATCAGGGCAGGTTGAATGTCTGGGGGGACAGGCTCATTGCTACGAGCCCCCAAATGTCTGTGCTGGGATGACTCCCCTGGACCTCCTGGTGGCTGTGGGTGAGGTGTTCAATAGATGAGCACCCCACCCCACCTTGACAGCATCTGTTGTGAGGGTGGGCAGAGGTGGCGTTTGCGGGACAGGTGCCGCCTCCCACCTTTCTGCTCCTTAACACCCCCAGTCCAGGGGCTGAGTGGGGTTGTCTGCAATCACTCTCCAATCAGAGTGACAGCCTGTTGCATGCGTCCACTGGGAGGGGCGGGAGCGTTGGGTTGCTCCCAGTGCAGACGTGCATAGGGGGACACATGCCACGTAGCTGCCATGTGCCCCAGCTGCTGGAGCATCTCTCGGTCCGAGAGGCACGTTGCTTGTAGTGGCCAGGATCACAGTTGCACAATGCAAGGATAGCGAGGATGCAGCAGATGGGTGGTTGTCAGTCTTCTACCTTCCTGTGCTCATCTGACCTCCAGCGATTGGTTGTGAGTCTGGAGGGATGCCCTGCAATCTCTGAGACGGCATACATCTTGCCATACACGTGGTGTGTGAGAGGGAGAGTGGACCGGTCCTCAGTCTTTGACTCTGTCCAGATGGGCCACTCGTCCAGGTGTGGTTATACACATATCTCCCTTGTACGGGGAAGGGCAGCTCCCCCAGCCGTGCACCTTGTGCATACTCTGGGTGCTGCGGCCGGGCCCAGGGGGTGGGCTTTGTAGTGATAGTGCCCTCCCTGAAAGCTGAAACCCAGTAAACTTATGGGGTATTTGGTGGCTGTGCACATGGGTGTAGGCATCCTTGTGAACTGTGGATGGGGGCCAGTCAGGACTGTGGGTGTATGGGGATAGGTTTTCTATTTCATTACATGTGTACATCTCTATGAAGCATAACCTGCCCAGTTCTGTGGGATCCCAGATGTGTCTGTGCCCTCCTGTTGTCTCAGTTATGTGGAGATAGGGGTTGTGAAACACAGAACCCTGTTGTGGAGGTCTTTTCACTTGTAGCCCTCCTGAACTAGGTAACGCTTTACCTCTGGGACAATTTGGGGTGCGTTTGTGGGAACTGACCTTCCGTTCTGTTGTGGGGAGGGGAGGCTTCAGGAAAGTGGCCTGTGGCACCTCCTATGATGGACAGAGTCTAGGGTTCCGATTGTCTCTCTCACCATCCGTGCATGCGGTGACATAGACCTCATGGGATTGTTGACATATGTTTTACGTGGATGGCCGGGGGGGGCATGTACCTTATCAAGGACTCCGAGGCCCTGTGGAGGCTGACGCTGCTGTGTCTGCTACAGCAGGGTGGCGCGCAAATTTGGTGGCTCCGTAGATAAGTGACCCTTTTCATCAGATTGGGCAGAGGGTGGTCCATGCTGGGCATATGACTGCTAGCATCCGTTGGTTCTGGACATGGAGGTGTCTTTGTCGGCTTTCCCCTTTGCAGGATTGCAGATCTTGGACAGCCTGTTCAGGGTGGGCCTGTCAGCATCCACCTCTTTGGATGTTTGCTGCCACCATGTCCCTGACAGGTTGCAATGAGTACAGGGGGTGTAGCACAGTTTATCCTGTATGCAGTGTTCCAGTTCGGCGGCTGCCAGCCAGGCACGTGTCCATGACACAATGGCAATGGCGGAGACTCAGCCTGTGCCCTCACACCAGTCCAATGGTACCCTGTTGGCAACAGTTGGCTTTGTCTGGCCATACCTGACAGGTGCTACATATGAGGGGGTACCCAAAAAAAACAGGAATTATTTTTTAAAAGCTATATATTTCAAATTCTTTACAAAACAACCTTATCCCCTTCAAAATACTCTCCATTACAACTGATACATTTGTCCCACCGGTGCTTCCACTGTTCGAAACATTTTTTGTAGTCATCTTTAGAAACGGCTGACAGCTCCTCCCTCCTTTTTTTCTTGATTTCTTCAATGTTTGTCAAATCGGTGTCCTTTCATGCCCCTTTTCATGCGTGGAAATAAGAAAAAGTCGCACGGAGCCAGGTCAGGCGAGTAAGGTGCGTGGGGCAGCGGAACCATGCCATTTTTAGCCAAAAACTGTCTAACAGAGATGGCTGTGTGTGCAGGTGCGTTGTCGTGGTGGAAGAACCAGTCTCCTGTCTGCCACAAATCGGGTCTTTTTTGACGAACACTGTTGCGCAATCTTCTTAAAACTTCCAAATAAAAGGTTTGATTGACGGTCTGACCTCGGGGAACAAACTCTGAATGAACTACCCCCTTGGCATCAAAAAAGCAAATCAGCATTGTTTTGATGTTTGATTTGACTTGACAACATTTTTTTGGACGGAGTGACGATGACATCTTCCATTGGCTTGACTGTTGCTTTGTTTCTGGGTCGTAACCATAGCACCATGACTCATCACCTGTAATGACCTTTGACAGAAAATCTGGATCAGTTTCAAGCTGTTGTTTCAAAACACGACATGTTTCAACTCGATGTTCCTTTTGATTGTCAGTCAGAACCCGAGGAACAAACTTGGCAGCAACCCTTTTCATTCCCAAATCTTTCATCAAAATTCGCTGAACCGAGCTCCAAGATAACCCACTAATCTTTGACAGTTGATCAATTGTCTGTCGACGGTCTGTGAGCACAAGCTCTCTAATTTTTTCAATATTTTCATCGATTCGGGCAGTTGATGGACGCCCAGAACGAGGTTTGTCATCAATCGACATGTCGCCATTTTTAAACCGAGCAAACCACTGGTACACTTGACTTTTTCCCATAGCGTCATCTTGATAAGCTGTTTTCAACATTAAAACAATTTCACAGCTGCACGTTGTTCACTTAAACTTGTCATCATAAAAAAAGAAACAAGAACAAAACAGCGCTAGCAAAAACAATCACTGCAGATGAGCAGAACAAGCCAGGTCAACAATGCAGGCGTCACTGAACTGACAATGAGTTGCACTATACACGCTTAGTGGCAGAAGTGCGTACTACACAAGCTCCACCCACGGCAATGTTATTCCTGGTTTTTTTGGGTACCCCCTCGTATACCCTTCCTCTGTCATACGGGAGGGGCGGACGTAGGAGTTATAGATGTAGTGCGAGCTCCATCAGAACCATACCCATGTACATGATTTTGGACAATATCCTGGCTGACAGCAGGGATGCATGGCAGGCACGGCAACCCAAGGCATGTACGTTCCTGTGCCCCTGCCAGAAGGGTTGATGGCATGTCATCTGTGACAGTATATTCTCATCATAGCGTATCCCACCACAAGAGAGTGCTGAGGGGGCTATGTTGTTTGGGAGGCTGTTGACGCAGGTCTCAGGGTAGATATTATCCTGCTAGTGGCCATATGGGGAGGTTTTGAGAGGTGTATCCCATCCTTTTCAGTAGAGTATCCATTACGTTCTGATGTCCTGGCAGGGTTGACGCCACCCTTGGCGTCCGGGGATATTGGTGATTGTCTGGATCCTGTGGCTTGTGCTTTGATTCTGTTGCCACTGGACCGGTGTGGACCCTGACTACATGTCTGTGCAGATCCTGGTGGGACATATCCTCAGGCGATGGCATTAGACTCATGGGACATGCAGGCCCCTCCTGGAGACTTACATTAGTGCCCTCGGAGCTGTCACAGTCATCAGGCCCCTCAGAGGATTGGACATATATTGTCACTGGGCGCTCAGGCTTAGTGCGGTTCTGGTACTGAGAAGCGTGGGTACATGGGTGACCTGGTACCAGTGTGTCACCGACTGCACCCATCAGCACTGATGGTCCGTTTGCCCATGCTGTGACCCGAATCTGTGTGGTTTCGGGTGACACAATGTGTGTGGTCTGGGGTGGTAACGAGGACCTTGATGCCCCAGGATAGACGCAGGACAGCGTTTGATGGCCAGCATCCTCTGGTCCAGTGACACTGGCTATGCCTGTGTAGTGGTACCGGCCCCAGCCAGTACCCAGGAGCATCGGCCAAGGGGGTTCAGACGAGGTTACGGCCTACAGACCTTGCTGTGGCCACAAAATGGCCTGTGGAGACTGGGGATCCCTCCAGGGCCTTTTGGCCATAGTGCGTTCCGCAGGGGCAACGCCGGGGCATCCCGATGTTTGGATGGGGTAGGACCCTCTCAGAACCGGGCAGCTGTTGGTTTGGCTCCATGGAATGCACAGGGGGGAGGTAACTTCCCTGGTGACATGGCTGCCACCACAGCCACGTCAGTGTGGTCATGGGTATTGAGCTTGTCTGCTCAGTTAGGCCAACCACTCTTGTATGCCATACCACATGTCAAACAATCAGACATTGAGTGAGTGGGCCCTAGGCATTTGGGACAGCAAACATGGTTGTCAGTGACAGAGGAGCTACCGGCACATTTTGCACATGTCTTCAGACACATGGATTGATTTTCCATGCTGACAGTGGATTTACAGCCTATGCACAAATTAAGGGGAGATGTGCAAAGGACGTTTTCACTCTACTCCTGGTATTTTGTTTGGGTGGGGTCAACACAGCTCCTAGGGATGGGAGTTAACATACACCATTGTTACCGGTAGGGAAGATGTCGGCAGGCGCAGACACAGGAGTGGCAATACCATTGAGGTGTTTTGCGCTCACAGGAACAATGACCTGCTGGTTGGCATAACATGATGAACTGGGGAGCAGCATTTGGGAGAGGCATCAGGGCAGCACACAGGCGCTGTGTGATGCTCCCATATGCTTCCCCATTGGCCGCTGTGGAGCGGTCACACACAGGCTGCAACAGGGCAGACAATACCGACATGTGACAACTGATCGCTGCTTGTCCCTGGTGATTAGCTGTCCCCAGTGCCACCTGCATGCATAGCTGTGGGTCTGGGCATGTGTGCAGTGACACCTATGTGCTTTGGCCGTGGCACCCTGAACGCACCAGTCCATTCCCCTGTGGCTCCCTTGACTGACATGGGGTAGCCCTGCCACGTTATGGTTGTCAAACATGATGTCCATCCTTTTCCCCCCCTAACCCTGTATGTGGTATGTTTTACACATTTGGGGTGACATTATCAAGACATGTCATCCGACACACACCCAGTGGCAAAATGTTATCCCAGCACACATGGGTGATGTGACCATACATTGGACGTTCGGTGGGTGGCCCTATACACCTTACCAGGGGCTCCGTCCATGACATGTGGCTTTCTACAAGTCCATGGATAGCAATGTTTGACACACTACAGGCGCTGTGTGACCTGTGTGTCGTGGGGATAATGGTAGGTACCTCTGACCTATTTGGCCACTGTTGCATGCAGCATACTGCTCATGGTGGACGTGCATCTTTCACATTTAGGCCTATCGGATGTTGTTATGTTCCTCTGACCTGGGCCCTTGTTGGTTATGGGAGGTGTGACTGCAAACACTACGGGCCAGGGGCCTTTGCATCAGCTATGACCTATTGCCACCTCTGCTCATGTGTGGGTTTCAGTCTGTGGTGTGCAACATGAACAGGTGCATGTATCCTTCCAACAACATCTGTGATATTCATCTGCAAACAGGTGTGTGCTGCCTGGGGGCTGGGCAGATGTGTGACCTAACTAACCATGCATTGCTGGGGACATGTCTCTGTTACAGACCTTCTGAATTGGATCTCTTAGTTAATGTGGGTGAGGTTTTGTTTATGCACATCCACATCTGCATCTACATGATCATCTGGGTACATGTACGGTGTGTGTGCCGAGCTGAGGACCCCATGGACTGTGCGAGATGTGCAACCTACCCACCATAGCCTAGGAACATATCTGACTGACATACCCTCCGTTACGGTCAGCTCTCGGGCCCCCTGGGTCTTGGGTGTCCTACAGCACCTCAGCAGCGACATACAACATAGCAGCAGGGTGTTTCCACGGAAAGCATACGCAGGTATCAGGCCTCCTGGAGATGGGGAGAATGGATTCAACAGCATAGGCACACTGCACCATATCACCAGGGTGAGTGAGGGCCCACTCTGATGGGCTCCCTGTACTCCTGGGGGTAGGGGGGATGTGTTAAACAACATTGTCAAACATCCCCATATCTCCAGGGTGATTGAGGGCCTACTTTGATCTGCTCTCTGTACTCCTGGGGATAAGGGGGATGTGTTACACAACATTGTCAATCATCCCCATATCTCCAGGGTGATTGAGGGCCTACTTTGATGGGCTCTCTGTACTCCTGGGGATAGGGGGGATGTGTTACACAACATTGTCAATCATCACCATATCTCCAGGGTGATTGAGGGCCTACTTTGATGGGCTTTCTGTACTCCTGGGGATAGGGGGTATGTGTTCAACAACATTGTCAAACATCCCCATATCTCCAGGGTGATTGAGGGCCTACTTTGATGGGCTCTCTGTACTCCTGGGGATAGGGGGGATGTTTGGTCAACAACCCCATATCTCCATGGTGATTGAGGGCCTACTTTGATGGGCTTTCTGTACTCCTGGGGATAGGGGGGATGTGTTCAACAACATTGTCAAACATCCCCATATCTCCAGGGTGATTGAGGGCCTACTTTGATGGGCTCTCTGTACTCCTGGGGATAGGGGGGATGTGTTCAACAACATTGTCAAACATCCCCATATCTCCAGGGTGATTGAGGGCCTACTTTGATGGGCTCTCTGTACTCCTGGGGATAGGGGGGATGTGTTCAACAACAGTGTCAAACATCCCCATATCTCCAGGGTGATTGAGGGCCTACTTTGATGGGCTCTCTGTACTCCTGGGGATAGGGGGGATGTGTTCAACAACAGTGTCAAACATCCCCATATCTCCAGGGTGATTGAGGGCCTACTTTGATGGGCTCTCTGTACTCCTGGGGATAGGGGGTATGTATTAAACAACATTGGCAAACGACCCCATAGCACCAGGGTGACTGGGGGCCCACTCTGATGGGCTCCCTGTACTCCTGGGGATAGGGGGATGTATTAAACAACATTGGCAAACGACCCCATAGCACCAGGGTGACTGGGGGCCCACTCTGATGGGCTCTCAGGGCTCCTCGGGATAGGGGGGTTGCCTTGAAGAACATTGGCAAACAACCCCATAGCTCCAGGGTGTCTGACAGACCATGTGATGCACGTTTCGCAACCCCTGAGAATTGGCCATATGTGTTACCCTGCAGACGAAGATCCCGCCATCAGCACATGATGTTTCCAGACCCTCCTTAGGCAGATCTATGGGCTAGCTGTGTTACAGTGTGTTGTAGCACATCAACAGCAGCAGATGCCATGATTCTAGGATGGCATCATGCCCTCTGTGACCACGTCCGTCAACACCTGGGTACATGGCAAACCACTCAGATGTGCTACTTAAAGATTTCTACATGTGGTTTCACCTGCTGCACTTTACTGATGTAGACTACTGTCACACCTCATCCGCCCCAGCGGTGACTACTGGTATTGTTGGGCTTTCTGAGGGTGGTAGTTGTGCCTTGCTTATATACATAGACCACACAGGAAAACTTTCTTTTCTTTTAGGGTTTTATTCCCCGTCCCTTGAGGTTTCTTCTTTCAAACACAACAGAAATTAATAGCCTATTTTGGCTTATAACAAAAGGATAACTAGACAACAAAAATAGCTTCCTTCAGCTTGTAACTTAAAACAAAAGCAAATAACAAACAGCCTAATTGTCTGTTTGGCTGGAGAGAGATGCAGCCTTGCCTCTTATATACTGAAGTTAAGGTTACACATTCACATTTACCTCAGTGAGAATTCTGGGTCTATTACAGTGAGAGAACAATCCATCATCTCTGGACTTGTTAATGCTTCTGAGTTTTCATACTCCATTAACTCCTGTTCATTAGTATCTTCATTACTCACTTCAAACGTGGGGTAAAAGTATGGCAGGCTTGCCTCGTCAGTTAAGAAGTTTCTCTTCCCTTGTGCAGAACTGCCCCTCTGGGAAATATCATAAAGCTCTGAGTTGTGTCTTCCAGAGCCCTGCCCCCACTGGTGCCTTAATGAATAACTCAGGTCCTTGTTTGACCTGCTAGCTGGGTAATTACGGTAGGCTCCTAGCCTGGTCTGCCCCAGCTTTCCAAGCTCAGCTGTGCCTGATTGCAAACGGTGTAACGGTGTTTCCCTAGAAACTGGGAGCTCACGGTGATAAGGGATTTCTTCAGCTTTTCTTGTTAAGTGAAACCCCCTTTTCTTACTGCTTTTATAATCAGGGGAAAAGCTATTATCAGCCTCTGAATATCTAGGCTTTATGTGGGTATTTCTATGCCTCCAGGGCACTTCCCTTTCAGATAGCAAATAACCCTTGTATTCACTCTTTGCCCCTGTACCTGCTGTTGCAGTCTTCTTATATTTCTGTTGCCTTCCAAACACATTCACGCTGTCAGGGTGTTGCCTTCTCCCAGAACCACACAGGTCTCTGTATTCTCTCCAACTTTCACACCGGCTCCCCTGTTGCCTTATTGACTCACTTTCACTGTCGTCGTCTTTCTCATGCCAACTCCAGGCATTGCATGGCTTCAACCATATCTGCTGCTGCTCCAATTCCTCTCCCAGGGATTCTCTCCTCAACTCCTCTCTCAAGGATTTCCTCTCTCTTGAAGGTTCCCTCCTTCTCAAAGGTTCCCTCTCTCTCAACGGTTCCCTCTCTCCAAATGTTTGGGAGTCTATTTTATCTGCGTGTCTCCTGACTCCACCTTCACTCAGCTGCACTCTATTGGATAAAGCAAACTCCCTTGCTTTGCTCTCTGGGTGTGTCTTTCTGGGCTCTGTGCACGTGTGCTTAGGTTGTCCCTGGCAACCATCAAACATTCCTCTGTTTATCTTGTCACTTTTACCGTGATCATTCACACTGCTCTGCACTTTCTCAGGCTGCCCTAGGTCCACCCTGTGACACTACCTACACACAGCAGCATGGACAGCTGCAAGCAACCCTGTCTGTGTATATGGTTATTATGACCTGTGGCCATACACTTACCTCCCTTTGCTTTTCTGCCACACGATTAAAACGCCTTGTGATGCGCTCCCAGGCCCTCCGGACCTTCCCTGTGTCCCTTCCCCTGGAGGCCCCAGGGAACAGCTTGGGCTCTATCAATGTCGCCAGGTGGTGCAGCTCGCGGCGGCTGAATGCAGGCTTCCTAGTACAGGACGCCATTTTCCTGTCTGCACGTATAGACGCGGCGACGCACGCGATGCAACTTCCGCATTTGCGCATAGCGGCTCGCGCACATGCACGCCGCATGGCTACGCAACAGAGATAGGCACGCTATGGCGTTCCGCATGGCTGCGTGGCAGGAATTTGCACATTGAAAATGCACGCATCTTTCTGCCGCACTGGGTAGGCTGTCGACAACACTATGTCTACTGATCTCTGCAGCCACACATAGCACCGATGTGTCTCTCATGTACAAAAGAACACTTACATTATTTTTGGTTATTCTTGTTTACACAGTGTGGTCTTGAACCTCTGGACACATATCCACTGATTGCTAGTGCATTGTCTGATGAGGTGTGCTGTGTGTGTCACATAGCAGGCACTGCCAGGACACTTATAACAAGGGGTGCTGACAAACCATCAGCGTCGGCAATCAGACACCCTGGTAATTTTGGGTTGTGTGTGCCACTGGAGTATGTTCAGTGGTGCATCTCCATGTGTGCCCTGCAAGGATGTGGAGGTTGCCATAGGGGGGTGGGGGAAGCACCATATTTGAACATTGCACATGCACAATAGGTTGCGTGCTGACCATTATGAGGTGATGTAGGTCGGCATGCCACCTTACTACACGTTATCCTTTACTATGTGTGCTGGCATACAGTCCTGGTGGCAGAGGTGTGGCACAATGGTTGTTACATGGACTGCTAAACCAGGGGTCATGGGTTCAATTATCCAGTGGGGCTCTGGATTACGTGTCTCAGGCAGCACACATTATTATACAGCAGTGCCAACTTAGGCATAGTGCTTTTAATGTACATTGGTGCTGCGTGCGGCATATATCTTCTTACGTTGCAACAGTGTTAAATGCGGCAGTCTCCTTTCTACATTACATATGTACTGCCAGGGGCAACACCCTTACAGTGCTATAAACGTCATGTGCAGTGAAGCATTGTTCCTACTGTATCAACGCATCCCTGATGACCGCAGCACACAGTCTGCAGGATTGCCTCTTTAGCCAGCCAGGCATCTGTTCTCAGCTATAGAGCTGTGTCCCACAGCTCACCTCGCTGCCTGTGAAGCCAGGGGATGTGTGTTTCCGTCCACAGTGGGGTTATTTGTGGGTGCAGCCAATGACAGGTGTTTTAATGGAAATTAGTGGTGGCAGCTCTAGGATCCTCACAGTGCTGTAAGCCTCAGGTGCCCCAAAAGCCACCTTATAGGGCAGCCTAGGGTTACAGCACTGTGATGGTTTCTCTGTTGGCAGTACTACATGACATTACACACATACTGCCCCAGGCAGCCCCCATGTACCCTGTAGAATAGTTATCTCCATGTTACAATGCCCTGTTCAATGTATGGCCAGTTTGTGCAATGTATACAGCACTGATGCTGACTGGCACAGTATATGCAGCAATGTGCCTATCTAAAAATGTTTGCTGGGTAACCGCACTAGGGATTTGAACCAACAATCTGTCGCTTCACAGGCATTGCATTCACCACTGGGCTACAGCTCTATATGTGTGAGGAGAGGTCTGGCTGGCTACAATATGACGTCTGCAGACTGTGTGTTGCGTTTAACAGGGCAGGGGTACTCCACTCGCACCCATGATGCACTGCACATGCAAAGCAGCAGTCTACAGATTTTCCGAGGATGGTGTGTGCACCCCCACAGCACCTAGGCCTAGTGGTGGGTACAGACCTTCTGTGTTGCTGCTGCAGAGTGGCTACAGACCGTCTTAGTGGGGGGGGGGGGCCTGTGCTCACCCTGAGGGTGAGGTGGGGCGCACATCACCTGTCCTGGCTGAGATGGCCTGTACTTCAGGTCCCATTTGTGCCGATGTTTGATAGGTTGTTCCATCAGACACACCTATGGTACACCTCTGTCCATCTATATATCCCAGTCACATCTGGGCCTTGTGGACTACGATGCCCATGGAATAGTGCATATCCTGTGTGGATGCCATGGCCACATGATATATGTGCGTTGTATGTGCGAGAAAAGGAGCTCTATGGACACCTAGGCAGAGTGTGTCAGCCCACCAAACCTGCCCTCTGGAACCCAGGATCCCCCAACAACAGATCCACATTCTATATCCCTGCAATGGTGGCAGCAGCAGACAGGGCCATCAACCTCAGTCCAGCTGCAGTTGGAGGAACCGACAGAGCACCTTCTACAGTTCTGTACGCATCCATACTTCAAGCGCAGATAGGGTTGCCAACTTTTTCACCGAAAAAAACCCGACACCTGTGGCTCGCCATGCTCCACCCCTGCCCCGCCCCTAGTCCCACCCCTGCCCCGCCCCCAGCCCCACCCACAAAAATTACCGAGGATACGTGTAGGCTAACTTCCTTGGTCAGATAATAATTAAACTGGGAACCCCAAAATCCAAACATGAAATGTACAACACTGGAGAAATAAAACTATAAAGTAATTTCCTCTTGCACTAAACAAAAACGCAAAGATGTTAGCAATACACACTTCCCAGACCAGACATATTCCAGTTAATAAATTCAAAATAAAAAGTATTTTTCTACCTTCTGTTTGGGCGTTTTATTTTTCAGTTGCAATTGCTCCAGTCACTTTCTTCTGGTTTCTTCGTCTTCGTGTCTTCTGCGAGCTATCCATTTGTCCTTTCTTCTCTTTCAGATGTTTTCCATTCTCTCTCTATTTCTGCTTTAACATACTGATTGTTTCCCTTTTGCTCTTTCCCCCAATTCTTTCCTTATTCCTTTATCATCCGTTTAAATTTCACCCTTCCATTCTCAAGCCCCTCTTACTCTCCCAATACCGGCCCATCATAGACTTTTCTTCCACACACAATATTTTTTTCCCCTCTCTATTCTCATTCCCCATCCATTCTAGTCCTCCCCACAAATCAGTTCCCTTATAGTTCTAGACCCACCCAGCATCCACTCCCTTCTAGTCCCATTCTCCCATGCCCCACATCAGCCCATTTCCAGTCCTATTCCAGCTCTTCATCAGCCCATTTCCAGTGCTAGCCCTCACATCACAGGCCATTTCCAGTCCTAGCTCCCCCCCCCCAATCACAGCCCATTTCCAGTCCAAGTCCCCCATCACAGCCTATTTCCAGTCCTAGGCCCCCCCACCATCACATCCCATTTGCAGTCCGAGTCCCCCCGCACCATCACAGCCCATTTGCAGTCCGAGTCCCCCCACACCATCACAGCCCATTTGCAGTCCTAGCCCCCCTAATCACAGCCTATTTCCAGTCCAAGATCCCCCTTCCTCCACCATAGCCCATTTCCAGTCCAAGTTCCCCCCCCCCCCATAGCCCTTTTCCAGTCCAGGTCCCCTCCACCCCCATCACAACCCATTTCCAGTCCATGTCCCCCCCCCATAACCCTTTTACAGTCCAGGTCCCCCCCTTTAGCCCTTTTACAGTCCAAGTCCCCCCCCCTTAGCCCTTTTCCAGTCCAAGTCCCCCCCTTTAGCCCTTTTCCAGTCCTTGTGCGCCCCCATTAGCCATTTTCCAGTCCAATTCCCCCCCACCTTAGCCCTTTTCCAGTCCAAGTCCCCCCCCCTTAGCCCTTTTCCAGTCCAAGTCCAAGTCCCCCCCCCTTAGCCTTTTTCCAGTCCAAGTCCCCCCCCCCCCCTTAGCCCTTTTCCAGTCCAAGTCCCCCCCCCCTTAGCCCTTTTCCAGTCCCGGGCCCCCCATCACAGCCCATGCCGTCCTTGCCCCCCCCCCCCCCGGACCAGCATCGCGGCTGTCTGAGGCTTCAGAGGGAGCCGGGGAAGCCCGCGCGAGGCCCCGGCCCCCTCTGAACAGCCACCAGCGTGAAGAGCCTTTACCTTCACGCTGGCGTCTGTTCCTGTGAAGCCGCGAATGCTGGGAAAGGTTAAAGGGCAACCTTTAACCTTTCCCAGCATTCGCGGCTTCACAGGAACAGCCGCCAGCGTGAAGGTAAAGGCTCTTCACGCTGGTGGCTGTTCAGAGGGAGCCGGGGCCTCGCACGGGCTTCCCCGGCTCCCTCTGAAGCGGAGAAAAGCCGGTTTTTAAGCTCAGGCCGCTCCCGCTCTTGCGGCCAGAGCAAAAAAACCGGCTTTTAAAAGGCCGGTTTTGCCTCTGCGCCGGCAGCCGGCCTGGCCGTGGAAAAACCGGCCAGGCCGGCTGAAAACCGGCCAGTTGGCAACCCTAAGCGCAGACAGACGCTAGGCCTTGAAACGCCCCACGCCACACCACCATCTGACATTTTCCATCAGCGAGCACAGTGAGTCACCAGCTGCTGAACCCTGCGAGGTGTTCCAGCCATACACACGCTAACTGCAGACAGTCCGCTAGCCAGTCCATTGTGCATGCTACCGCAGGACATATGTGCACCCATAACTGGGATGTGAGCACACACACCAGGCAGTTAACTCAGTGATTGGGCCCCAGAACTACAGAAGCCATATACATCACATGAGAGACCTACTATATGCCACACTGTATACCCAGTTGTAGCACTCTAGGACTGACTTTGGAGGACTCGACTGTAGGTAATGCCCATTGTTATGGTTTGAGTGCAGTGTAGGGTATACTATATGCCACAATGGCGGAACCTAGCCATGCCGTGGTCACTGCTCGGTCAGGGTGAGATTGACCTCCCAGCAGGACATGCTATGGACACCATGTCTGTGCAGGTGGTGGCCAGGCACTGCAATGTCCCAGCCATTGCCCTATGTCCTGTGCAGTTGCATCCTGCTCATGCCACCCTGTCTGGGCTATACCCACAGTGCCTTGCTCCTCATTATGCACATTGGCAGGCCAATAATGGAACAGTGCTATCAGCTTGGGCTGCGGAGGGTTTTATCAACCACCATACACTGGATAGACAGACACACACTCCCCACACCTATGGCAGCATTGAGCAGCTGTAGAGGTATTTAGCAGCCCTGGCAACCGTGCCATTACTGGGCACAGTGCAGGCATGGCTATGTTAGGCGGAACCGTTGGAGTCATTCTCCAGGGTGGTGGTCTCTGTCAGACACATTACCTTTCGCACATTCCACAGACATCAGAGAGGTTGGTATGATACAACTCAATGAGCTGATTGTGCTTAGCTTTGGCATTTCTATGTGCCAGGAATCATAGCAGCCTTTTGATATCTGTGTACCGTATACAGTGCAGTGTAGGGTAAAATATAGGTGTTGGGACCATGCTTATGTTCTCTGCAATAAAGGAGTGTCTGTACTCTCACTGTTTAGTGGTGGGTAAAACTATGGGGACTGGGTTGGCAGGAGCCCCAGCTGGGATTTGAACCTGTGACCCTCTAGTCCTACAGGCACTGGCTGTGTCCGCTGCACCACCCTGTGGCCACAGAGACAGTGCAGTCTCTGGAGATAGGACACCTGGCCGCACGAGTCAGACACCCTGCACTGCACAATTTTACTGTGGACTCGTTTACCTTGTATGGGGACAAAGATGCACAAAAAAATCAAATATGCCCTCCAAAAAAGGGGAGGAAAATAAAAAACCAAGCTGCGCAACAGTGATATCAATGAGCAACCTGAAATACACTCCCAGGAAAGCTCCATTACAATGCAGTGCTTTTGAAAGAGTCTACGGAGCATAGACCCTTCCAGACATCATTTCTTTTTTTGGGGCTTTCCTGGGAGTGTTTTTTATTGTTGCCCATTAATATCACTGTTGCCCAGCTGGATTATAATTTTCTTAGAATTTGTTGTGGTCATTTTCATATTATATTTGCAATTTTGTTCTGTGCACATGTATCACACTGCTCACGTTTTTTAGGTTTCCCCGGTTTTGCTGTACATTGCTGACGGAAATGGTTTCTCTTCCCTTTAAATGCGCTTGAATATTCGGCCCCGCTCCTGTGCGGGGAGCCTCTCCCCTCCCACTTTACGCCCATTAACCCTGTCTCTCCGCCCCTCGGGGGCCTTCCTCCGCCCTCCGTTCGCCTTTCCATGCCTCTATCGCACATCACCGCACCGCACACGTGCGCGTGTTCGTCGCACGTGAGCGGGGCCCGTTAGTGTGACGCGTACGCGTGCGCAGCACTTAAGAGCACTTAAGTGCATCATTGCCGTGCGCTAATGTGCGCAGCGCACGTCTGCGTGGTTTAGTAAACATACCCCTTAATCTCAAATTTACAGTTAATGCTTGGTGTAATACTTGCATTGTGCCAAAGAGAGCCTCCTGCTGGAGTTCGTAAGAAGTAACATGTATGGGTAATTTGTCAAGATGTGCTTGGAAATTTTTATCAGGCTTGTGGCTCCCAGTACAATGGGAAATATTTCTGTATCTTTCTGGCACGTTTTCTTTGTCTCTGATTGCATTTCTTGATACTTCAAGATCTTCTCCCTCTTCACGCGATTCACAGAATAATCACTCGGTACCGACACTTCTATTATCAATGCCATTCTTGTGTTGTTCTCCTTTACCACTGTATCAGGTTTTCTGGCATCCAGTTTCTTATCCGTCGGAATGGGAATATCCCAGGTGATCATAACCTTTCATTCTACGAAACACGAAATTGCACATATTATAACGCACATATTATAACGCACATAGTGAATCAATCCCTGCAACAAGGTATCATGCCTGTTCACCTAAAAAGATCACTAATCAGGCCTATTCTAAAAAATAAGGCACTCAACAAAGAAGATCCAACCTCATACTGGCCGATATCAAGTATATCATTTCTTGCAAAGATCATCGAAAAAGTGACACAACAGCAATTACAGGACCACCTAGATGAAAACAAAATCCTTGATGACCATCAATACGGTTTCAGACCACACCATGGAGTAGAAACCCTGCTAATAGCTCTTCTTGACAACCTCATCCGGGGTCTGGAAAACAAAAACAAGATGTTCATACTCATATTCATAGATATCTCAGCAGCGTTTGACACAGTTCACCATCAAACACTACTGCGCAGACTGGCATCTATAGGTATATCAGGAACCCCGTTAAAGTGGTTCGAGTCCTACCTAACAAACTGAATGCAGCAGGTACGCTACAACAACGAACAAGCTGAGCCTTTCCCTCAAACACAAGGAATACCTCAAGGCTCAGCCATCTCCTCCCTCCTATTCAACGTTTACATACAACCAGTTTGCATGATCTTCCAAAAGTTCAATATCAGCTACCACTTGTATGCGGATGATATTATGATTTACACTCCTCTTGATATAAACAATCCCGACTACAACCAATTAGAAAAATGCCTACTAGAAATGCAAAATTGGCTACATCTCAACAATATGTCAATTAACCACAAGAAGACTGAAGTAATGTTCATGTCAGGGAAACAAGACTTTGATCCTCCGGCATCCATCACCCTGAACAATAACTCCTATCTCTCTAAAAAAGAGATCAAATATCTGGGCGTACTGATTGACGATAACTTAAAAATGGACAAACACCTCCGGTCTACCAACAGAGCAATATTTCACAAGCTGAGGTTTCTTCAACCTTTATGCTGCATCATTGACCATTCTGACTTTTGAACAGTAGCCCAGGCCCTCATCATTCCCCACCTTGACTACTGTAATGCCATCCTTCAGGGTCTACCAAAGAAAACACTGAACATCTTGCAATTGGCACAGAATGTTTCAGCCAGGATCATCATGAACAAGAACCTAGTTGATCACATTGCACCAACCCTGATTGAACTACACTGGCTACCCATCCCAGCACGAATAATATACAAAGTGCTAATAACAACTTTCAAGATCATCCACAAAGTATCCCCCTCTTTCCTTTCCACCCTCATCACCACACAACCTAATAAAAGAAGCAGACGGACCACAAACCTTAACACACTCTGCGTACCAAGTAGCATAAGAGCAGTCAACACTCGGACAAGCAACCGGGCTTTCACATACTCAGCTCCCATGCTCTGCAACCACCTGCCTTATGAGATACGCCAGATCACCGACCTAAAGGACTTCAGGAAGAAGCTTAAAACCCATCTTTTCCAATCCCATTACGGCATCACCTAGACAGATCATTGATGCAGTTATGTATATATGTAAATATGTGAATATCTGTCCCTCTCCTTAAGACCCTACACTGTGTGCTGTGCCGTGCTTTCACTTCCAAATCAATTGTATCCTCCTTTAAATTTTATGTAATGCTTTCTCAATGTCACGCCTGTAATCAAGCCGCTACTGATCACTGGAAGTAGCAGCATACAAATATATGCTAAATAAATAAATAAATAAATTCTCTGTTATTCTCTTCGGGTCATGATCCCAGTGCTTTTCAGGGACAGTGATGTTGTAGTGTTTACAGAGTTTCCAGTGGAAGAGGCGTGCTACTTTGTTGTGCCTTTTTCCATATAGAACTTTTCCACCATCAGAACTTCACAGCCTGCTATTAGGCGAGTCACTGTTTCCAGCTCTTTCTTACAGAATCAACATATGTCTGTTGTGCCAATTTTTTGAATACATGTCGTAAACCATCACGTCCGCAATCCGCTATCCTGGGATGCAACTATCAATCTTTCATCCTTCGGTTTCGGTCTACCTTTCCTCAACCATTCATGTGTCCGTTCTTGATCGACAAAGGGTTCTTGGAGTAACACTCTGTATTTTCCACTGTATTTGTGCATTTGCCACTTGTTTTTCCTCGTCTGCTGATCTAATTCTTTGAAGAGGTTTTTTTCTTGGTTTGCAAATTCTGTTACTTTCTTTCTAAGAACATAAGAACATTAGATATGCCATAGTGGGTCAGACCAAGTCCATCAAGCCCAGTATCCTGTTTCCAACAGTGGCCAATCTAGGTCATAAGTACCTAGCAGTCTCCCCAAAAGACACAGGTTCCTCAATGCTTGTATTGGGTCAAGCAGTGATATCCCTGGTCCCTTTTAATAATGGTTTATGGACCTTTCCTCAAGGAACTTGTCCAAACCTTTTTTAAACCCAGCTACACTAGCAGCTTTTACTACATCCTCCGGTAAGAAATTCCAGAGTTTGATTACATGTTGAGTGAAAAAATATTTTCTTTTATTAGTCTTAAGTAGGTTACCTTGTAGCTTCATTGCATGTCCCCTAGTCTTTTTATATTCTGACGACGTAAACAATCGATCTACGTTTACCCATTCCACTCCATTCATTAATTTATAGACCTCTATCATATCTCCCCTAAGTCGTCTCTTTTCCAGGTTAAACAGCCCCAACCTTCTTAACCTCTCTTCATAGGAGTATCCTTTCATCCCCTTTACCATTTTGGTGTCTCTTCTCTGCACCTTTTCTAATAACGCTATATCCTTTTTAAGATACGGTGACCAGAATTGCACACATATTCAAGGTGCGGTCGTACTATGGAACGATACAGAGGCATTATAATATTCTTTGTTTTATTTTCCATTCCTTTCCTTATGATACCTAGCATTTTATTTGTTCTCTTTGCCGCCGCTGCACACTGGGCGGAGGGTTTCAACATGTTATCCACGATGACGCCTAAATCTTTTTCCTGGGTAGTGGCTCCTAATGTGGAACCTTGCATAGTGTAACCATAGTTTGGGTGGTTCTTTCCTAGGTGCATAAATTTGCACTTGTCCACATTAAATTTCATCTGCCATTTGGATGCCCTGTCTTCCAATTTATCAAAATCCTCTTGCAATTTTCCACAATCCTCTTGGGTTTTAACAACTTTAAATAGTTTTGTGTCATCTGCAAATTTGATAACCTCACTCTTTATTCCCTTTTCCAGGTCATTTATGAATATGTCAAAAAAGCAGCAGACCCAGCACAGATCCCTGGGGTACTCCACTATTCACCCTTTTCCATTGGGAAAATTGGCCATTTAGCCCTACCCTCTGCTTTCAATCTTTTAACCAGTTCCTGATCCGCATTAGTACACTGCCTCCTATCCCATGACTTTTTAGTTTTGCCAAAAGTCTCTGATGAGGGACATAAGAACATAAGATATGCCATACTGGGTCAGACCAAGGTCCATCAAAGGCTTTCTGAAAGTCCAGATACACTATATCAACTGACTCACCTTTGTCTACCTGTTTATTCACACCTTCAATAAAACATAACAGATTAGTAAGATAAGATCTTCCTTGTCTAAAGCCATGTTGGCTGTCTCCCATTAAGCCATGACTATCTACATAATGAGTAATTTTGTTCTTTATAATGGTTTCTACCATTTATTCCGGTATTGACGTCAGGCTCACCGGTCTGTAGTTTCCCGTATCACCCCTAGAACCCTTTTTAACAATTGGCGTTACATTGGCAATCCTCCAATCTTCAGGTATTACAGATGATTTTAATGATAGTTCACAGATTACTAATCGCAGGTCTGCAATCTCATATTTCAGTTCTTTCAACACCCTTGGATGTATACCATCCAGCCCAGGTGAATTGCTACTCTTCAATTTATCAAATAGTTGTAATACATCTTCCCGGTGTATCAATATTTCTTTCAATTTCTCTGCAGTATCACCTTTAAATACCACTTCAGTCATGGGTAACATCTCTATAGCTTCCTCAGTAAAGACTGAAGCAAAGAATTCATTCAGTCTCTCCGCTATAGCCGTGTCCCCTCTTACTGCACCTTTTACCCCTCTATCATCTAATGGTCCAACTGACTCTCTCACAGGTTTTTTGCTACAAATGTACTTGAAGAAGTCTTTATTACATGTTTTTGCTTCCACAGCAAGTTTCTTCTAAAATTCTCTCTTTGCCTGCGTTATCAATGCCTTGCATTTAACTTGCCAGTGCTTGCGCTGTTTCCCGTTTTCGTCATTTGGCTCTTTTTTTTCCATTTCCTGAAAGATGCTTTTTTGGCAACAACAGCCTCTCTGACCTCACCTTTAAACCATGCTGGCAGTTTTTTGGACTTCCTTACACTTTTCTTAAAGCGTGGAATACAGCTTGTCTGGGCTTCCAAGATAGTATTTTTCAACAACACCCAAGCTTGATGTAAGTCTTTGACTTTTGCAGCTGCTCCTTTTAGTTTTTTCTTAACTATTTTCCTCATTTTATCATAGTCTCCCTTTTGAAAGTTAAAAGATAGTACTGTGGATTGTCTTACCAGCGCTCGTCCACTTATTAAGTCAAACGCGATCATGCTACGACCACTATTGCCAAGTGGCCCCACACCCTTATCTCTTGCACCAGATCTGGTGTTCCACTAAAGACTGTCCAAAATGGTTTCCCCTCTGGTCGGTTTATGAACCAGCTGCTCCAAGAAGCAGTCATTTATTTCATCTAGAAACTTTATCTCCCAAGATGTCCTGCTGTGACACTGGCCCAGTCAATACCGGGGTAATTGAAATCGCCCATTATTATTGCCGCTCTGTAACTTTTGTTAGCTTCCCTGATTTCTTTGAGCATTTCATCATCCATTTGTTCATTCTGGCCAGGCGGTCGATAGTACAACCCCACTGCCATCGCCTTCCCCTTTTAACATGGAATTTCAATCCATAGAGATGAGATTCTACAGAAAATTTTGTTTCCTGCAAAACTTTAATCCTTTGTGACTCAATGCCCTCTCTGACATAGAGCACAACCCCTCCACCAATTTGATCAGCTCTATCATTACAATATAGTTTGTACCCAGGTATCACAGTACCCCACTGGTAGTCCTCCTTCCACCATGTCTTTGAGATACCAATCATATCTAACTTCTCATTTAGTGTTATATATTCTAACTCTCCCATCTTATTTTTTAGACTTCTAGCATTTGCATACAAGCATTTTAGAGACTGTATTTTATTCATATTAATCTGGTCATCGGTAGGCAGGGGCAATTTGGAATCTTTAAGCTCTGTACACCTGTGGATTCTCGCTCATTCCTTCTAATCGTCGGAACGCTTGTCCAAGTGTGATGATGGAGATAGATTCTGGACGTTTACTTTCATATTTCAGCACTTTTTGTGTATTTGGATCCGATGATGCTGTCAGATAGTAGCTCTGTAGGTGTAGTCAATTTCTATACATCCTAGCCATCCTTCAGCTCTAGGGATGTACAATCTTGGCATACATTGATTATTGTAAATTACTTCATGGGCATGGAGGAGTTTTCTTGTTCGCACATCCAGTTTTTCAAGCTCTTTATGAGGCCAAGCCAGAATCCCAAAACTCTAGGAGAGTATAGGAATTGCCAGCTGATTGATGGCATGTATCTTATTTCGTGATGTTAAAGCACTTTTCAATAACAGTTTTAATCTCTTGTAATATTCTTTACTGATCTTCTCTCTCAATAATTTCTGCCCGAGTGTCATTCCTTCCTCTATTCTGAGATACTTATATACACCTTCCTGTTCAAGGTCCTTGATGTCACAGCCCTCAACAAGGGAGATGTTTTCGGTTTTGCTCAATTTTCCCCTGAAAAAAGTTGCCTTAGAGCATTTGTCAAGGCCAAAAGTCATCCTGATGTCGTCAGAAAAACTTTTCACCACGCGAAGCTGCTCTGCTAATTGTTAGTCGATGGAACTGTAGAGTTTCAGATCATCTATAAATAGCAGATGGGAAGTTGCTTCTGGTTTGGTACAGTCTTTAGAATTCAGGTTATATCGATACCCCAAAGAGTTGATGAGAGCACTCATTGAATTAAGCGCCAAGCAAAACAGAAGTGGCAACAGGGAATCTCCCAGAAATATTCCTCGCTGGATTTTAATGTTAGGAATGATGTACTGACCATCTTCATATCTCAAAAAGAGTGTGATTTGCTACATTTTCATAGTGAACTTAATGTACTCTATCAAACCAGAATTTATTTTATACATTTCAAGACAGTGTATTATCCAAGAGTGTGGGATGCTGTCAAAAGCTTTCTTATAATCAATCCATGCTATACTGAGATTTCTGCCTTTCTTAGCACTGGCCCTAATGGCCTTATTCAGCATCAACTGGTCTTTCGTGCCATATACTCCTCTCTTATTGCCCTTTTGCTCTATTGCCAGGATGTTATTGAGCTCAATGTGATCGTATATTCTGTCTGCATCTATCGCAGAAAACAGCTTATAGATTGTAGGTAAGCAGGTTATGGGTCTATAGTTTTTAGGCGTGTTAGTCAGGTCTCTCTTAGGAAGGAGAAATGTACTTCCTGAAGTAAGCCATTGCAGTGTTAAATCCGATCGCTCAAACAATTGATTTTTGCAGTTCGCCAGATCTTGGTGGAGTGATGTGAACTGTTTGTGCCAAAAGTTGGTTATTCCATCTGGGCCAGGGCTCTTCCAGTTTGGAGCTCGTTTTAACCTGCTTTCCAGCTCTTTCATTGTTACTACAGGCCATTCCATAGGTTTGATGTTTGTTTTTTCTAAATGCTTCTGTATGCTGGGTAACCATTCTGCTTTGCGATTGTGCTGTATAGGGTCCTCATATAGCTTTCTCCAGAAGGTTTCGGCTTTGGATTTGGTTGAAGGTGCTTTTACCATATTAATACTCTTCCCCAATTCCCTGTAGAATTGTTTTGGGTTTTCTCTAAATAGTTTATTCTGATATCTTTCTTTCTTGTTTTCTTCATATCTTCAAATTTTTTGCGCTTCTGCCACTATTTTCAATTTATGTTGGAACATATAAATTTCAGGTCTTCTTCTGTTAATGCAACATGCTTTTCAGCTTGATATCTTGGATCTTCCGTAATATCTTTGATGATCTTAATCCTTTTAGATACCCATCTAGCAGGGATACCTCTGCACCGCAGTGAATGTATTTTTCGTTCAATGCACTTTTTCCAAGGAAGAACTGTTATTGTTTTCTTTTTCTTCTGGCCTTGCATTCTAGACAGGGGCGGCCCAAGGGGGGTGCGGGGCCATGTGCGGAGACTCGGTGTGGGGCCTCATTTGCATAAGTGGCCTTATTTGCATAAATATTTGCATAATGCTAACATTCATTAAGAGACATGTTTACTAAAAGTTAGTGTGTGTATGGATAAAGACAGACTAAAAGATTTCTACATTACTATAATCCAGTGCCAACCGCCAGGCACATTAGGAACTACTACAAACACTGCCCATTTAGAACCCATAGCAAACCCGCCGTATCCTAACAGCACTACCAGAACTCACAAAGCACCATACCCTACCTATCAAAAGGCAACACTGCAAATATTAAACCAATACATTTCAGAGAAAAACAATACATGACCTACTGGGGAAAGAGAACAAGTGGCAATATCAAATAGGAATTACATAAACAGAATACCTCAGCTCAGTTACACATGCAGAACATAGACCATCACCAAACAAGGAATCACAATTTAGAAACAGGAAGGCAATAATTAAACTGGGAACCCCAAAAGCCAAACTTGGAATGTACAACAACTGTAGAAATAAAACTATAAATTAATTTCCTCTTGTACCAAACAAAGCGCAGACGTTAATGATGCACATTTCCCAGAGCTTTCATATTCCAGTTAATAAATTCAAAATAAAGAGATATCTTTCTACCTTTTGTGCATTTTTTTCCGGTTGCAATTGCTCCAGCCACTTTCTTCTGGTTTCTTCATGTTTTCTGCTAACTCTCCATCATCTGCTGTCTCTTCTCTCTTCTAGTTTTTTTTCCATTCTCTCTCTCTCTACATCTGCTTTAACATACTAATCTTTCTCCTTTTGCTCTTTCCTCATTCCTATTTCATCCACTCACATTTTACCCCTCCATCCTCAATCCCCACTTACTCTCCCAATACCCAGCTAAGTGTAGATTTTTACCCCTACCACACAAAATATTTTTCCCCTCTCCATTTTACTCTCCCAGCCCCATCCCATTCTAATCCTCCCCTAATCCTCCCCCAACATCAGCTCCCTTCTAGTTCCAGTCTCACCCAGCATCCATTCCCTTCTTGTCCCTGCATCAGCCCATTTCCAGTCCTAGCCCCCATCAGCCCATTTCCAGTCCTAGCAACCCCCCAACCCAATACCAGTCCTAGCCCCCCCCCATCAACCCACTTCCAGTCCTAACCCCCCCATCAGCCCACTTCCAGTCCTAACCCCCCCATCAGCCCATTTCCAGTCAGCCCCCCATAGCCCATTACCAGTCCTAACCCCCCCCAACAGCCCACAGCCCATTACCAGTCCTAACCCCATCAGCCCACCTCCAGTCTTAATCCCCCAGCCCATGTCCAGTCCTAGCAACCCCCAACCCATTACCAGTCCTAGCCCCCCATAGCCCACTCCCAGTCCTAATCCCACCAGCCCATTACCAGTCCTAAGCCCATCAGCCCACCTCCCGTGTTAACCCCCCCCCATCAGCCCATTTCCAGTCCTAGCCCCCCCATTAGCCCATTACCTGTCCTAACCCCCCCCAACAGCCCACAGCCCATTACTAGTCCTAACCCCATCAGCCCACCTCCAGTCTTAATTCCCCCAGCCCATTTCCAGTCCTAGCAACCCCTCCAACCCATTACCAGTCCTAGCCCCCCATAGCCCACTCCCAGTCCTAATCCCACCAGCCCACTCCCAGTCCTAATCCCACCAGCCCATTTCCAGTCCTAATCCCCCTCACCCAATTTTCAGTTTAAGCCCTCCCATACCCCATTACCAGTCCTAACCTCCCCATCAACTCACTTTCAGTCCTGATCCCATCAGCCCATATACAGACTTAGCGCCCCCATAGCCCATCACCACTCCTAACCCCCCCAGCCCCCCCATAGCCCATCACCACTCCTAACCCCCCCCAGGCCCCCCCATAGCCCATCACCACTCCTAACCCCCCCCAGGCCCCCATAGCCCATCACCACTCCTACCCCCCCAGTCCCCCCATAGCCCATCACCACTCTTAAACCCCCCCAGCCCCCATAGCCCATCACCACTCCTAACCCCCCCAGCCCCCCCATAGCCCATCACCACTCTTAAACCCCCCCCAGCCCCCCCATAGCCCATCACCACTCCTAACCCCCCCCAGGCCCCCATAGCCCATCACCACTCCTACCCCCCCAGTCCTCCCATAGCCCATCACCACTCTTAAACCCCCCCAGCCCCCATAGCCCATCACCACTCCTAACCCCCCCAGCCCCCCCATAGCCCATCACCACTCTTAAAACCCCCCAGCCCCCCATAGCCCATCACCACTCCTAACCCCCCCAGCCCCCCCATAGCCCATCACCACTCTTAAACCCCCCCAGCCCCCCATAGCCCATCACCACTCCTAACCCCCCCAGCCCCCCCATAGCCCATCACCACTCTTAACCCCCCCAGCCCATCACCACTCTTAACCCCCCCAGCCCCCCCATAGCCCATCACCACTCTTAACCCCCCCCAGCCCCCCATAGCCCATCACCACTCTTAACCCCCCCCAGCCCATCACCACTCTTAACCCTCCCCCAGCCCCCCCATAGCCCATCACCACTCCTAACCCCCCCCCAGCCCCCCATAGCCCATCACCACTCCTAACCCCCCCCCAGCCCCCCATAGCCCATCACCACTCCTAACGCCCAGCCCAGCCCAGGGAAATTTTTTTAAAAAAAGAAGTTGTCTTCTCCAGCAGCCGGGGCCGCCGCGGCAGAATCGAGTGTGCCGCGGGGCCCCCCCTGCCCAGCAGAGCCTGCCCTCCCGAGCCTGCCCTCCCCTTTATCACCTGTCTTCGCAGCTCTAATCAAACGCGCCGGCTTTCAGAGCGCGAAAGGGCTAGTTTCCCTTTCGCGGCTCTGTTAAGCCCGCGGGGGCTGATGGGAACTTCCCATCAGCCCCCGCGGGCTTAATAGAGCAGCGAGGGAGAAACTCTCCCTCGCGCTCTGAAAGCCGGCGCGTTTGATTAGAGCTGCGAAGACAGGTGATAAAGGGGAGGGCAGGCTCGGGAGGGCAGGCTCTGCTGGGCAGGGGGGGCCCCGCGGCACACTCGATTCTGCCGCGGCGGCCCCGGCTGCCGGAGAAGACAACTTCTTTTTTCTTTTTAAAAATTTTACTTTAGGATTAGAATGTTTTTTGCGCGGGGCCCCCTGAAACGCGGGGCCCTGTGCAAAAAACATTCTCGCTCAATGGACGGGCCGGCCCTGATTCTAGATAGTAATATTCTTCCAGTAAGAATTTTAGCTGCACAATCTTGTATTCGATTAATTCTGGTGATGTCAATAAATGGTCCCTTTATTTTGGATATGGCCTTGTTCATCTTAATTATCATACTTCTAGCCTTAGGTGTTAAATTTAGCTTGAGTAATCTTTCCCTTGCTTGGAAGCCAGCATATTCATCTCTTTCCATGTGGACTAGGAGTTCTATCTTGAATTCCTCCACCTTTGGGTCTTTCTCTTCCCTTTCTTTGTCCTCCTTTGCTTCCTCCAATTCAGTTAATTTGTTGACTTTTCCTTTATTCAGTTCCAAATCTCTCAACTCCATCTCCCCCTCAACCTCCTTTTCCTTTTCTGTGTCTTCCTTTCTTTTGGTACTAGGTCTCCTCCTCCCTGCATTTCTTTGTCCACGGAATCCCTTAGTTGCTTCAAGATATTATCATTCACATACTTCTTTTCTTTGATCTTCAAAATTAAAGATCTGAAATTTGCATCTGTTACTTTTTGCAGTTTTTCTAATGGCACATTTCTTCTTTCTTCCAGCTTTTGGTGGACTCTGTGTGTACCCTCTTGATTTTGAAATATAGGGTTTGTAGCATAAATATAGCAGTACATTTTCTCCTCTTTATCTGCAGAATTCCACTTAACTGTACTTAATCCTCTTAACTTTTTCATAAATTTCTGTGGTTTATCTCCTGTCACAGTGGGTCCATGAACAGGTTCGCCATGGCCTTTATCTGTGGCAGGGATGTTATCTGTTTCTGCAGCACTTGCACTATCGCAACCACCATCGTTAGCCCTAGTGCTTAAGCTATGGGTGGACACCTTTTTATCGTGGGCGACGTGCAGCCAGTATGCATTTTCTTCTTTGTTCCTAAGATATTTTAATTGTAGTGTTGCCTTGCTGAGATTTGGTATAGATGTTATACAACGGGGTCAGCACTGTTTTCCCAGTAGAGAAGTACTGGTGCTCTCTAAGATGTATTGGTTTAATATTTGTAATACTGCCTTTTTATAGGTAGGATTGGTGCTATGTGAGTCCTGGTTTGCTATGGAGTCTCACTGGGCTTTTTGTAGGGCTTTTTAGTGCTTCCTCATGTTTATAGTAGTTGGCGCTGGAGGGAATTCTTGTAGAAATCTGGTAGCATTTCTCTAACTCCATTGCACAAGTAAATGATGTTCAGACACTTATTAGACATAAAAATTTGATGCATGGATACCCTATAGACTCATGAGCCTCAATAAATTGGTTAATGTATAACAGGAGTTCTCAACTCAGTCCTCAGGACACACCTAGCCAGTCAGGTTTTCAGGATAAGCAGAGTGATTTGCATACAATGGAGGCAATGCATGCAAATCTCTCTCAACAGTAACACAAATGCACAGAAGGAGAGCCTCTGTCATTGAAAAGGAAGCTCTGGAACAAGGGAGCATAGGAAGAAGGTGAAAGGGGATAGATTCAGGAGTAATTTATGGAAAGGGTGGTGGATTCGTGGAATAGAACTATAGCTGAGTCATGTAAAAGTACCTAGGTGCTGGTCATTGCACACACTTGGATATGGGATATTTCCCTTATATATGCCAGTATAACTTACCTTCTGCAGGCACGACAGAGGGCGTAGAGAAAATGGCACTCCACCACCTCCAATGATAGCAGCACCGCGGCTTCTCTGCTCATAGACATCCATAGTCTGGGAAGCTCTATGTAGATGCCCCTGCAGACATCCATAATGCACATGTCCAGATCTGTGAAATGCTGCTTGAACTTGGATGTGCCTGCTTTTTTTTCAGACATTCTGGCTTTGGCATCCCAGATTGCACTTTGATGCCATTTATAAAATTCCACTTTTTATGTCTATAAAATAAGCTTAGAATAGATGCTTTGTTGGCCTGCCCAAATAGGTGCCCTCTTATAAAATTACTCTTATGGGATAATTGTACAAATAATTATTCATGCATAAATGCTTTACTATAATTTCCCAGGTGTTATGCTGTCAAGAAGGCTATCACTTTTACATGGGACAGACACAGTGGATCCCTTTATAGCAACAGGATAACATCTAAATAAACATTACTATCTCTTATATCTCAACAAATAGTGGTGACCTGCATGGAGCAGTGGGTATGCCCTAAACAAAGGCATGGGAAGGGGTGACCTGCAAGGAGCGGCAGGTGTACCTACTCTTGCCGCCTTGCTGGACAGACTAGATGGACCATATTGGTCTTTATCTGTTATATACTATGTTACTATGAACTGTATGTAGGTGTATTCTGGGTAGAGCACAGGTGGAATTGTTATGTATATGCAGATTTTATATTACACTCCAAAACATGGATGCTTTACATATTCCTGAGCAGGCGTAAATATCCATTGCATGATTTCTATTGCTTTACCCTGAGTATTTTATAAAGGGCCCCATTACTAAAGGGTACTAGTATTTAATCCTGAACTGATGCTTCTGAAAGTGCACATTGGACACGTATTGACAGCTAACATGGGGCCATGACAGTTAGCACCGCTAGATTTGGCATTAATTGTCCGTGGCACGTTAAGGTTGCAAGTGGGAGGGTTAGGGGTGGAGAATGTATAGAGGTGAGTGCCATGCAGCTAGCACATCTGAATGGCAGAGAAGTAGCACAGGTATACTCACTGGCACCTCCATAGGTGGCGTAGAGTGCATCTATGCTTATTGTACCATGGCAAGGTCATTTGCACCATACTAACTGCTGGCAACATGCTCCTGGCATTTATCACTGTAGTGCTGCCCTAACGTGCCATGGATTTGTGTGTTATTGGCATGTTTGGTTCAACATCATAGCACCCTTTTGTAAAAGGATCCCTAAGACTTCTATATATAGTAGGCTTAAATAGGTTCCTACTTGTACTTCTAAAATAGGCAGCCTCTTATAAAATTACCTATGAGGAACAGTATCAGCAAAGCCTTTGATAGTCTTCCTCATAGAAGGCTTGTGAATAAACTGAGCAGCCTGGGGATGGATCCCACGATGGTGAACTGGATCCAAGAACTGGTAGACTGACTGACTACAGAGGGTAGTGGTGAATGGAACTCACTCTGAAGAAAGGAGGTGAGTAGTGGAGTGCCTCAGGTACTGGTCCTGGGGCCGCTAGTGTTCAACGACTTCATGGGAGATATGGCTGAAGGGCTAAAAGGAAAAGTTTGCCTTTTTGCAGATGATGCAAAAATTTGCAGTAGAGTGGACATTTCAGAGGGAGTAGACAACATGAGAACATCTACAAAAATTAGAAAAATGGTCTAATGCTTGCCAATTTAGACGTAATGCAAAGAAATGCAGAGTGATACACTTGGGATGCAGAAATCCAAAGGAGCTGTACATGATAGGAGACGTGAGGCTTGTGTGTACGGACCAAGAAAGGGACCTCAGAGTGATAGTTTCTGAGGATCTCAAGGTGGCAAAGCAGTGTGACCAGGTGATGGCCAAAGCTAGAAGGATGATGGGATTCATACAGAGAGGAATAACCAGCAGGAAGAAGGAGGTATTAGTGCCTTTGGATAGGTCATTGGTGAGGCCTCGCTTGGAGTATTGTGTACAGTTTTGGGGATCGTACATTTCAAAGGAAATATGAAGACTTCAAATGGTTCAGAGGAAGGTGATAAAAATGATATAGGGCCTGCGCCAGAAGGCATATGAGAAAAGGCTTGAAGACCTAAATATGTATATCACAGAGGAGAGCAGAGACAGGAGGGATATGATACAGACCTTTAGAAACATAAGGGGTCTTAATGAACAGACATACCTTTTTCAAAGACAGAGAAGCTGTAGAACTAGAGGAGATAGAATGAAGCTGCAAGGAGGTAAACTTTAAAAGCAAGATTTGATCATGTAACTCCTTTCCTAATCCATCTTCACTGGCTGCCAATAAATAGTTGACTAAAATACAAAACTCTCCTCATAACTTTTAAAATCCTCCATCACCTATCCGCATCCTCATTGGAAGATCTTCTACATTGGATTCCTGACAACAGAACAAGAAGAACAAATATGATGAACACTCTTACCATTCCATCAATAGCTAGAAAAAGCTCCCAGTTTGCCATCAACAGGGCCTTCTTCCTCTCTGCCCCTCAACTTTGGAACTCCCTACCTACTCATATTCGTCTCATTTCAGATTTGGCCACCTTTCGCAAAGAAATTAAAACTCACCTATTCCATCTTTCTTTTGATCATGTAACTTAAAACGCTGCCCATCAATTCCACACATAAGATTCTGTCAGACTGTAAATAGTTCTCCAGGCCCATATACTACTGTGTATGATCTTAGGATCTATTATTGTAAATAGTTATCTGTTTTCTTATTTTATTTATCTAGTTCATATGTTCATTGTAATTCTGTTCCTTGTTCTATGTAAACTATGTAATCTGTTCCATGTAAAATGTTGTTATATCTGTAAACCATGCTGATCATGAATAGTGCGATATAAAACCAAGTAAATAAATAAAGCAACATCATGGAAAGGGTGGTGGATGCCTGGAATGCCATCCCAAAAGAGGTGGTGGGAGCAAAAACAGTGACGGAATTCAAAAAGGCTTGGGACAGACACAGAGTATCACTAGATAGCAAGAGGATGGAATCAAAGAAAAAAAAAAATATATATATATATAAAAAACGTCATAAATAGAGAGTGGTAACCTGCCTGAAGCGGCAGGTACAACCTTAAGCAAAGGCATAAAGGGGGGAATAACCTGCACTGAGCGGCAGGTGCAACTCTAGCCACCTTACTGGGCAGACTACACTATGCCGGTCTCTACTATGTTAGTGGATATGGAGCGCCATCTTACTGTGCCTTTCTGACATCAGCATATCATACTCAAGATGCTTCCAGTTGAATGCTATACAATCTGCATTTGTCTGTGAAACATCTTGTCCATAGTCCACTGTCCTGTTCTGCAATTATTAATCTTTCATTTTTAGATTTAAATTCACTTCTTATCTAGTCTAATGTCAGGATTTGATCTACTTCTAGTTTCTGCTTTTAACTCTCTTTCTTCCTCTGTTTATGCTTTGCATACTTGTGTGTTTTTTTTCTTGACATGTGGGAATTTGGTGATATCTTCTGATGGCACTGGGATGGAACTACTCTCACACAGCTAAGAACTTGGTGTAAAGTTTTGAGCATACAGCCCTTCCCATGTGCAGTGGTCCTCTCGGTTGCCCATGTTTGTTTCTTCTGTTCTGCTGAAGGGACATGCTTCAAAGCCCTCCCAAAATTTTCTAATTTTTTTTTCAGTATTCTGACAAAGTTTTTTTTGTTGTCATTATATTTATTTCTCCTTAATTTACTGTATTCAACTATTGAACTTTGCTTTTGATCTAAAGTCACAAAAAAATATCCCATCTCAAATTTTATTTTGTAATAGTGTTTTAGGACCATCAAATATGCAGCAGCTACTAAGGCTCAGCAAAACCTACGGTGGCAGCTAACATGCTGTAATTTTGTCATCAGTCCAATTTTCCTTATCACTTTAAAAAAAAAAAAAAGAAAAAAGATTTTATTGAAAATTTTTTAGAAAGTTCATAAAGATTGTACAAAGTTCATAAGAACAATTATTTGAGTTCCTTGTTCTTCAGCATGAAATCATCCTCTCACAAATGGCAATTTATGTAAAAGCATTAATCATATAGAAAATCATATAATCCGTCTTTTTGTCAAAGGCATCTGCTCATGCATGTTTACAGTATTACTCCCGAGTTTGGTTCTGTTTCTATATGTAGCTCCTTCCCTTCCTATCAAACTGTGATCTGCTCACCACCATAAGCTATGTCTTTTCCTGTTTCAATATTTCCTCCATATTTTTTCAGTAGCTTCTTTGGAAGCTCGAGTACTGGTTCTACTAATGTAGAGAAATTCTCTTTTCAGCATGAGGTTTCTTTATTCATTTTTCATTATCTCTTCTTGTGCTGGGAAAATGCTATTTCTCTTTAGATGCCATCACAAACATGTTCTCAGTGACCATTATTGTTATTACAGGTGTAATCTCCTTTTCCTTCCTCGATCTACACTCTTACTTAAATGTTTACTTCCTCTTCGTCTCTCTGGGCCAGTCCAGGTACAGTTGGGGTAGTCAATCCCCTCCAGCAGCTGAGGACTGAATGCTGAAACTTTTGCTGACAGCTCCCACAGCTCCCCCTGCTGTTAAGAAGCCAGTCTTCAGTCCTCAGCAGCTGTGTAGGACATATCTCTGGCAGGCTCCCAGGAGAAACGAATCTGGATCTAAGCAGTGTCATATTTGGAGGATAAATCTAAATTTGGGGACTTCAAAAAAAAAAAAAAAGGAAGAGCTTCGGTCTTTGTAGCGGGGCTCGCCGGTCCCCCCCCCCCCCCCCCAGTTTAGGTACTGCTTTGGTACTGCCCAACTGTACCTGGACTGGCCCGGAGAGATGAAGAGGAAGGAGAAATTAGACCTTACCTGCTAATTGTCTTTCCTTGAGTACTCTCCGGGCCAGTCCAGGTCCCGCCCGAATGGTCTGCGAGCAGCGATTCATTCATGGGTTCGGTGGTTCGTGAGTGATCCTTCTCGGCTGCTTCGCGGGTCCACAGTTACGACTGACAGTCGGACTTCATGGAAGAGGATATTGGGGGGGCTTCCCGCTAAGTTGGGGGCTCTACAGAAGTTAAAACAAAACAAAAAAAAAAAGAAAAAAAGCAGGATTTCGGGGTCTTCAAGCTTAGACTCTCTTACAGATTATTAAGGGGGAGTTTCTTAGTGCTAGGATGTAACTTTTTAGGTGTTCTTGTTGTTTTTCAAAAGTTACTGTTCCTTTTGGTTTGAGTTAGGTACTTTCTGTATTTACTTCGCTGCTTTGACAATACGTGACTGGCTTCCTAACAGCAGGGGGAGCTATGGGAGCTGTCAGCAAAAGTTTCAGTATTCAGTCCTCAGCTGCTGGAGGGGATTGACTACCCCAACTGTACCTGGACTGGCCTGGAGAGTACTCAAGGAAAGACAATTAGCAGGTAAGGTCTAATTTCTCCTTCTGTTCCAACTCTTTCTCGAAATGTACATCCAGCTTTATATAATTAATGGCTTAATCTTCTGTCCTCTGTCTCTACTATCACCAAAGCACTTGGGTTTAGGGTTGTTTGCAGGGTGAGACCCAGAGTTGGTTCGAGGTGCTGGCACCCTAAGCCAACCTTATGCCCCCCCATCAGAATCTAGTTCTTAGCTTTGAATGCTCTGCTCTTTGCCTCCCCCCCCCCAAAAAAAAAGCTGATGCCCTAGGTGGCCACCTAGTTTGCTTAATGGTTGGGCCGGCCCTGGCAATCTACTTCTGGTCATACCTTGCCAATAAAACCCAGCAGCTGCTGGGTCGCCAGGAGAGTCAGTATTGTCTTGATGGCACTTAAAAAATAAAAAAGTAACCTAAGTAACAAGAATGCGGAGGATACGTTTTTGGGTTAAATTATTCCAGATCTCTAATGGTTGAAACATTAGTACTTGTATTATAGTTAAGCTATAAGATGTAAAGTATCAGAGATGAAGTTGTTTTTCCAGTGACTCTAAAGTTTTAAGTAAACCCTTGGTTCAGAACACAAACCTCTGGCCTGGACTCTATTTTTTGAGATGGGTGAATGTGAGATTGTCAAGTGCCAAAACGTTAAATATTGGTTGCCACAGAGAAATTTCCTTTCGCAGTCTGAACTCTGCTCTCTAACAGACAAAGAGCTCAGAGAAAGCTGGTGTGCTTCCTTTGTCTGCCCGGCAATTCCATAGCATCTGCCCGGCAGGGCTGGTGCTATCTGGTAAGCGAGGTATGCGCAGCAGGGAGCACCAGTGCTAGCCGTCTCCCCCTCCCTCCCTCTATCTCCCACCCCGTGAACAGAAGATCCTGCCCATGGGACTTGCACAATTCTTCTGCCCACTGGAGCAGCAAGGCCACAATTGTGGCCTTGAATGGAAGATCCTTCCCGCAGGACTTGCTGCTCCCACGGGCAACAGGATTGTGCAAGGCTGCAGTCACGGCCCTAAATGGAAGATCCTGCCCATGGAAGCAGCAGGTCTCATGGGCGGAAGAGCTGCTGGCCAGATTTACCTCCGGCCCTACAGCAGGCACAAAGTGCAAGTGGAGAGTATGGGATGGGGGTGGGGGGGGGGGGGTTGAGAGTGCAAAGGGGAAGTGAAAAATGCAGAGAGTTGGGAGACAGTGGAAGGAAAATCCTGGACATGGGGATGGAAGGCTAATCCTGGACATGGGGATGGAAGGCTAATCCTGGACATGGGGATGGAAGGCTAGGGAGACAGAGATACTGGACACGGAGGGGCGTAAGGAGATGGAGGGGAAATAGAGATGGAGAGAAAATGCTGGACTTGGGGGTATCAAGAGAAAACAGGGGAGAATGAAGGACATGGGGGGCATTGGCAGGTGGAGGGACACGGAGACAGATGGGAGATGCTAGATGAGGGTGAAATAGGGAGGCGGAGGGGACATGCTAGACATGGGGGCTAGGGAGATCAAGGGAAGATGATGGACTTGGGAAGTGGGCACAGGGAGAAGCCAAGGAGTGAAGATTTTTGAGATGCAGTGGGGATGCTGGGCATGGGGGGGGGGGGGGGGGGGATATAGGGAGACAAGGAGAAGATGCTGGACATGGGGGGTGGAAAAGGGAAATGGGAGTTGCAGGGCACCAGGGTAATAGGGAAAAGTGGGAGAAGATTGACAGGGGGGCAAGTAGGGTGAGAAACAAATGGAGGGATGCTGGGCATGGGAGTAATAGGAAGGGAATGGTGTGGGGGAGATGCTGGAGAAAGGAGGATAGGAAGGGGGAGGGGGACACAGAAGAGTAGAGAGAGCAGATTTGTTAGATGGAGGGAAACAGCAAAAAGAGAGAGACATTGGATGGGGAGGAGAGATAGTGAGTAAAGACTGGGGAATAATGAATCAGGGAAAAAGTGATGGGGAATGGGAAGACTAGGATGAGGGTTGAAAAGTAGTAAGTAGATGGAGTAAAAAAGAGGGGGATTGAGGATTGGATAGGAAAAAGTAGTAGTGAATTCTGAGTGGACAGAGAAAGAGTAAAGATCAATATCCAAGATGGAAAGAAGTGAATAAAACAAAAGGGGAGACTAGAACAGGCAGATGAATTAGAGACCGAAGAAAGAGAGTTAATAGAAGATAGAGGAAAACAGAAACATGAGATTGGGACCAGCATGATCAGAGAATAAAATGATCAGACAACAAAGGTAGAAAAAATAATTTTATTTTTAATTTAGCAATCAGACTTAATGCTATCTTTATATTTTACACAGTACAGGGAAATGCATCTCTTTCTATTTCTCTGGTGTTGTACTGCATGCAGAATCTGGCTTCTTTAGGTTTCAGTTTCAATTTTGTCTACATATTTTTATTTTTAGGTTGTGGTTAGGGTTGGCCCAAGGGTTTCTGCCATCCTAGGCAGAAGCCCCCCCCCCTGCCAAACCACCCCCCCCCCTCCATGCTGAGATTTGCTACCGCTGATTCCGGTGGTGGGGTCGAGGGGGGTGCATGGCTAAGCTCTGTGGTAGACCATGTGCTTTGGCACACATGGCCTGCCGCTTCTGAGCCACCTCTGACATAGCTTTGGGGGTTCAGAACCAGCAGGCCATGTGTGCCAAAGTACATGGCCTGCCGCCAAACCTAGCCATCCCCCCATGCTGCCAGAATCAGTGGTAGCTCGCCGTGGCTCAGCATGGGTGGAGGAAGGTGGCGCAGCTTGGCACATGGGGGTGGGGAGTGGCAGGCCATGTGTGCTGAAGCACATAGCCTGCCACACTAGGTTGCCACCTAGTGGACCGGATGGCCCTGGTTGTGATCACATATTCTGTATTTGGTGAGGATCTGTGTTCTGAGTGTGTGACCAAGTTTGCACATAGGGATCTGAACTGTAGTAATTTGACTTGTTCAGCTTTGCAAATAGGTATATGGATGTTCTAGGCCCTACTACAATATTTGCAGTGCTGCTTTATTTGGATAGGCTCCTTGTGTGAGTTTTGGAAGTTGGTGCTGGTATAGTAAATTTGATCTGTAGATCCTTGATGACTTTTGTAGGGTTTTGTATTAGTTCACAATACCCGGTACTGGGGAATGTTTATGTTGTTAATGAGATGAACAGAATCAGATTAAAAAATATATATATATTGTGATGAAGAAGCCCATACTGAACATATGGAAGTAGAAGAAAAGGGTGATTTTACCTTTAAACAAACTGACAGTCAGGCTGCACACACGTTTCAGCGTTTGCAAGAGAGAGGCAAGCATAGGGAAACAGGAGCTAGGCTGACACACCCAAGCTCTGACGTAACTGCAAGCCTGGAACCTAATTACCCACACCTGTTCAGGAAGGCAGACCCAAGGCTCAGGGAACAGGAATATAAACCCTGGCTAGGAAAAAGCAAAGGAGGAGTTGGTGATTGGAGTCTCGCTGAGAGAGCCGGTAAGAGTGCTGGTGAGAGTATTGACTGGAGAGGTGGTTGGAGAGACGGTTGGAGAAGAGCTGGGAGGAGACCTTTGAGGAAACCCAGCTGCAGTTCTGGAATTGAAGCAGACAGAGCAGAAGGAGAGAAGGGACAGACTGCTGTCAGAAACCTGCCTAGAGGGAGAGAGCAGAGAGACCTTCAGACCTCATTGCCAGATAAAAAGCTTCAAGGAACTCACATGTGGGAACCTAGCACTAAACCCAGGAGTTTGCAAAGCTCAGTTTGGGACTGGGAACCAGAGCAGTGCTCCAGACAAGAACTCCAAACTGGGAATCAGAGAGCGTTTCCCTACAGCTGGAAAAAGATAGCCGAGCAAAGCCAGAGAGGAATCTCCACAACCTCAGTTATTTCCAATCCTTACCATATAGAACTGTGCCCAAAGGAAGCACCAGAGGTCTTAGGGGAAATTATCCTAAGCCGTATAATAACAGCTTAAAGCCAAACTCCATAGTTCCAGAGTTTGAAGAGATGCAACAGGACTTTAATGAGAGTGACTCAGCAGAAGTGCCTATGGACTGTACACTGTGTTTGGCAGATGATATAGAATCCCTTTGCTAAAGGTGTATGAAGGAGCTGAGTGTGAACAAAGGGAAAGAAGATATTTTTCTTTGTGAGAAGAAGCTGTTGTGTTTTCTATCTGTTACATGTGATATGCATTGCATGTTTTTCTGAGCAAAGAGTGTGAAGCTCAATCAGTTTAAGTTCTGTAAATATCCTCGAGCAAACACCTGAAAAGTATCCTGATTTAATCTGCACTGAATCTTTTTGTTGGGGAATAAATTCTTGTCATTTTGCCTTACCACTGGTCTCACAACTATTTCCTTATCAGAGGGCAAAAGAACTACCACTCCCAGCAGGCATAGCGGGAGCAAAAGGTTTATCTCACCTTCTGCAAGGAGCATATAATGGCAACCCCAACCCTCTGAGCCCTAGGCGGAGGGCTGGGGCGTGACAATATATTGAGTTCTATGGAAGAATGTCCTAATTCTGCTCTGTCTAGTCAAGGGAAGGGTTACTGTGGATGTAGAATATATGTTCAAAAAGAAAAAGCAAGAACCATAACACAATTTATAACAAAATAAAATGAGTTAAATTTGGTGTTATAAACTGTACTATGGTTCTCCCTTTTTCTTTTAGTTCCTTGGTATGTGAGCATCTTGCATTTCATTTGTTTTTTGCAGAATATATACAGTATTTACATTAACACCATGCTGGTCCGGTGTGCTGTTTCGGAGGAGCTATGTTGGGGTTGCCAAGCTCCTCTGGTTGTTTGGCACATTTAGTGGCATGTTTATTAAGTTCCACACTGGTAATACATATGTCGGCTGTGTAACCAGTGCGGGGCTGTAGGCTAACTGCAGGAGGGGGCAGGTACATCTTCCTGCAATTACAGAGCTTGAGGTGGCATTAGTTGCACCCACGCTGCTTGCACCAAGCCATTATGTTAGTTTCTGATGACAATGCAGATGCCTGCAAGTGAGAGTTCTTTCTCTCGCTTCACTCTGAAGGACAGTATAATTTTGGGCAAGACATCTTGAAAACCTGGGATTAATGGAAAAAGTATGGATCTTACTCCTTCGTCTAGTCAGAAAGTGTCCCTGTTATTCTCGCTTTTCTCTCATACCAGCTTCACTTCCTACTGCCAGTAGGAAGTGAAGCTAGAGTGTGAGAAAGCCAGAACAATAGAGACTTGATCAAGGAATGAAAACAAATCCTGTGATCCAGCAAGGAGAAAGCATAGATTTATTGGGGAGGCAAGGGCATCCGATTTTGTGACCCCCACTGATGTTCTGGGAGCTGTTTAAAAGATGCTGGATCAGGATGGCCCTAAATGATGATCTTTTGCAATACCGGTTGGCTGTTTAAGGATGTGACTTTCACAATTAGGAGTCTGCGGAAGGCTGTTTGTCTTATCAAACCATGGCACAGTAAAAGATTTTAGGGAAAAATAATCATCAGATTGCTTTAGCATATTTTATGGACACTGTTTGGGCTTCCAGTCCAGTTTATTAAACAGTGAATTACCTGGGCCCAGCAAAGCATTCAGAAATACTGGCATATGAATAATATATTCAGAGTATATTTTTTTATTTTGTAGCAGTCTAATGACATGCATGCATACTGTTGGCCTATTTTACTAATTATTCTTTACAGTGCTATAACTTGTAACTTACTGGTTTGTCGAAACCCGCTTAAAACGTGTGCTTTAAATTAATTGTATATTATTTATTTATTTATTTATTTAACAGGTGGTTGTTTTTGGTTTTTTTTTTACCGCTTTATCCTTCAAAGTAGTTTACATTATAAGTAACTTAAATTTCAAAATGTACATTAAACAGGGACATTGATAACTTGGATTCTTCTGAGGCAGTGGAGGGTTAAGTGACTTGCCCAAGGCCACAAGGAATGCTAGTGGGAACTGAACTCTGGTCTCCTACAGTGATAGACTATGTTGTGAATATTCATTGCATCATCATTATATCAATTTTGCTTATAGTTTCTAAATGTACACTGACTGCATGGCTATCATGTTGTTGATTGCTATATTCTGTACAAAATCTTTCTCCTGCATATTTTATTAATTTTATTAATAAGTAAACTATTTCCGAGCTGTCCATACCGCTGAGAGTTTTTCTTTTCATCCATATCTAAAATTTAGCATGCTCTTTGACTATCAATGCCTATTCATATGATCCTAAGTATTTACTGTTCAGTATTTGTTTTTTTTTTTTATTCTGGCTGTGCATTTGCCCCTTCACTGCAATTTCTTAGAACACTGGATTTGAAGGGGAAATACTAGCATCATGTGAAAAGAGTTCACAAAGGAATTTAGAGAAAAAGGGGGGTGGAGTGTAGCCAGCATTAATAATAATAATAATAATAATCAGGGAGAGAGTAGAAACATAGAAACATGATGACAGAAAAACACCACATGGCGTATCTAGTCTGTCCTTCCATATCAACCACTACAACAGTCCCCATTTTTCCATTAGAGATCCTCTGTGTTTGTCCCATGCTTCTTTGAATTCAGATACTGTCCTCATCTCTATCACCTCCACTGGGAGACTATTCCACGGATCCACCACTCTTTCCGTAAAGAAATATTTCCTCATATCAATCCTGAATCTATCCCCTTTCACCCTCATCCCATGTCCCCTCGTAGCAGAGCTTGCTTTCAATCGAAAGAGGTTCTCCTCATGTGCATTTATGCCACGGAAGTGTTTAAACATCTCAATCATATCACCTCTATCCCGCCTTTCCTCTAAGGTGTACATATTAAGATCTTTAAGTCTGTCCTCATATGCTTTATAATGAAGACCACTAACCATTTTAGTAGCCACCTTCTGTACCAACTCCAGCCTGTTTATATCCTTTTGAAGGTGCGGTCTCCAGAACTGCAGACAATACTCCAAATGAGGTTGCACAAAAGACTTATACAGAGGAACTATCACCTACTTTCTTCTGCTGGCCATTCCTCTCCCTATGCACCCAAGCATCCTTCTAGCTTTTGCTGTCACCTTTTCTACCTGTTTAGCTAATTTAATATCATCAGACACAATCACGCCTAGGTCCTGCTCTCCTTTAGTGGACAAAAGTACTTCACCCCCAATACCACGAGGGGGTATCCAAAAAAAACAGGAATTATTTTTTTAAAGCTATTTATTTCAAATTCTTTACAAAACAACCTTATCCCCTTCAAAATACTCTCCATTACAACTGATACATTTGTCCCACCGGTGCTTCCACTGTTCGAAACATTTTTTGTAGTCATCTTTAGAAACGGCTGACAGCTCCTCCCTCGTTTTTTTCTTGACTTCTTCAATGTTGTCAAATCGGTGCCCTTTCATGCCCCTTTTCATGCGTGGAAATAAGAAAAAGTCGCACGGAGTCAGGTCAGGCGAGTAAGGTGCGTGGGGCATCGGAACCATATCATTTTTAGCCCAAAACTGTCTAACAGAGATGGCTTTGTGTGCAGGTGCGTTGTCGTGGTGGAAGAACCAGTCTCCTGTCTGCCACAAATTGGGTCTTTTTTGACAAACACTGTTGCGCAATCTTCTTAAAACTTCCAAATAAAAGGTTTGATTGACGGTCTGACCTGGGGGAACAAACTCTGAATGAACTACCCCCTCGGCATCAAAAAAGCAAATCAGCATTGTTTTGATGTTTGATTTGACTTGACGACATTTTTTTGGACGGGGTGACGATGACGTCTTCCATTGGCTTGACTGTTGCTTTGTTTCTGGGTCGTAACCATAGCACCATGACTCATCACCTGTAATGACCTTTGACAGAAAATCTGGATCAGTTTCAAGCTGTTGTTTCAAAACACGACATGTTTCAACTCGATGTTCCTTTTGATTGTCAGTCAGAACCCGAGGAACAAACTTGGCAGCAACCCTTTTCATTCCCAAATCTTCCATTAAAATTCGCTGAACCGAGCTCCAAGATAACCCACTAATCTCTGACAGTTGATCAATTGTCTGTCGATGGTCTGTGAGCACAAGCTCTCTAATTTTTTCAATATTTTCATCGATTCGGGCAGTTGATGGACGCCCAGAACGAGGTTTGTCATCAATCGACATGTCGCCATTTTTAAACCGAGCAAACCACTGGTACACTTGACTTTTTCCCATAGCGTCATCTTGATAAGCTGTTTTCAACATTAAAACAGTTTTAGCAGCATTTTTACCGAGTAGAAAACAAAATTTCACAGCTGCACGTTGTTCACTTAAACTTGTCATCATAAAAAAAGAAACAAGAACAAAACAGCGCTAGCAAAAACAATCACTGCAGATGAACAGAACAAGCCAGGCGGCACTGAACTGACAATGAGTTGCACTATACATGCCTAGCGGCAGAAGTGCGTACTACACAAGCTCCGCCCATGGCAATGTTATTCCTGTTTTTTTTGGGTACCCCCTCGTATATTGCTCCCTTGGATTGCTGCAGCCCAAATGCATGACCTTGCATTTTTTAACATTAAATCTCAGCTGCCAAATTCTAGACCATTCGTCAAGCTTAGCTAGATTCCTCCTCATGGTATCTATACCTTTCTGGGTGTCTACTTTATTGCAGATTTTGGTATCATCCGCAAAGAAGCAAACCTTACCCGACAGCCCTTCCGTTATATCACTAACAAAGATGTTAAAAAGAATCGGACCAAGGACAGATCCCTGGGGCACACCACTAGTAACCACCTTCTCCTCAGAGTGAGCTCCATTTACCCGTACCCTTTGTCGCCTCCCACTCAACCAATTCTAACCCAAGCAGTAACTTTAGGGTCCATCCCTAGGGTGCTCAGTTTGTTTATAAGTCTCCTGTGAGGAACGGTGTCAAAGGCTTTACTGAAATCTAAATACACCGCATATAAAACCAAGCAGCTTGTTGTTATGGTCCTTTGTTTTATGTAAACCGCGCTGATGCTAAATAGTGCGGTATATAAGAGATTGTAATAAATAAATAATAAATAATGTAGGGCTCTTCCTTGGTCCAATTCCCTGGTCACCCAGTCAAAGAAATCAATCAGATTTGTCTGACAAGACCTACCTCTGGTGAATCCATGCTGCCTTGGACCCTGTAATCTGCTGGACTCCAGAAACCTTATTATTTTCTCTTTCAGCAGTGCTTCCAATAATTTGCCCACCACTAAAGTTAAACTAACCGGCCTGTAGTTTTCAACCACATCCTTACTTCCGCTTTTGTGTAAAGGGATGACGTGCCTCTCTCCAGTCCTTTGGCACCACTCCCAAGTCCAACGAGGCATTGAAAAAGTCAGTCAGTGGAGCTGCTAGAATGTCCCCAAGTTCTCTCAGTATTCTAGGGTGTATCCCATCTGGTCCCATTGCTTTGTCTTCTTTAAGTTTAGCTAGTTTCTCACGAACACAGTCTTCTGAAAATAGTTCAAGATGTCCCTCGCTTCTGTTCCTGTTTGTGGGCGTTTTCTGAGGTCCTGCTACTGGTTCTTCATCTGTGAACACAGAACAGAAATATTTAAGCAATTCTGCTTAATCCTCATCAGCTTCTACATATTCCTCCCCTTCACCATTGAGTCTGACAATACTTCTTTTGCCCTTTTCCTTCTCACTAAGATATCTGAAAAATGACTTATCCCCCCCATTTTATTTCATTGACTATTTCCTTCTCTTTTTGAATCCTTGCTTTCCTGACTACTTTTTTACCTTCTCTACGTTTTTCCAAATATAGATATCTGTCTTCCTTTCTCTGTGATCCCTTGTATTTCATGAAGGCCTCCTTCTTTTTAATCACATTTTCAGCTACTTCTTTCAAAAACCATAGCAGTCTCCTTTTCCTTTTGCCTTTATTTGCCATTCTAACAAAAAGGTTGGTTGCATGGATATTTCACCTTTGGTAAGCACAAAGTCCAGTATGGCGCCTTCAAATGTGGGTACTATTACCAGTTGCCAGAATAGTTCCAAAGAGCTTGGATGTTGCAAGAAGCATCTCATCAATGCACTTCTCACTATCCTGAATGCTTCTCAGCCTCGTTACTTCCTCTCTGAGTTCCTCCACTTGTTTTCTAAGAGCTTTAGCATGCAGGCATCCTGCACATGGAGCCAGTCCTTAATCTGGCATTGGGACCTCTGTCTGGACAGAGGCAGAAGCTGTAACGGGGGCAACAGCTTTGGCATTACAATTTTTCCCAGCCATTGTTCAGTTGGTGGTGTTTAGGTATCTTTTGAAGCAAAAGAAAGAGATGTAGATGCTCTCCAAGATGCATCACTTAGATAAATGGTCATGGAGCCAACCAGAGAAAGCTCAATGCTGGATTTAGTGCTCACCAACGGTGATAGCATGTCGAATGTCTGCGTGAGCAACAGCAATCATCACATGGTGTGGTTTGAGATAAAAGCCAAGGTACAGGCCAAACATAGCAAGCTCAAAGTCCTAAACTTCAAAAACACTGACTTCAATAAAATGGTTGAGTACCTAAAGGAGGAGATGATAGGGTGGAAGGAGATAAGGGAAGTGGAATTGAAATGGGCTAAACTAAAGGTGGCAATAAAAGGGGCAACAGACAAATATGTAAAAAAGGTAAACAAAAAGGAAACCTATTTGGTTTTCCAAAGAAGTGTCTGCTCAAATAAAGGCAAAAAACACAGCTTTCGCAAAATTCAAAAGCTTGCGAACAGAAGAACACAGAAATTAATACAGGATCAAACTCACAGTCAAAAAGAGATATAAGGATAGCAAAATCAAAGGCAGAGGAAAAGATGGCTAAAGATGTTAAGGGTGGCGACAAAACTTTCTTCAGGTATATTCGGGAAAGGAAGAAGATGAGAGTTGGAATTGCAGGACTCAGAAGTGCTGGGAAAGGACTCATGGAAAGTGACATAGAAAAAGCAAAATTGCTAAACAAATACTTCTGTTCTGTTTTTACTAAAGAAAATCCTGGAGATGGACCAGCTGTGACTCCCAAATATAAAAATGGGAATGAAGTAGATACCACACCATTCACAGACGATGAGGTGTTGGAACAACTTGCTAAACTGAAAGTGGACAAAGCCATTAGACCGGATGGGATACATCCCAGGATACTGAAAGAGCTCAGAGAGGTTCTTGCAGGGCCGTTAAAGGATGTATTCAAGAGATCCTTGGAAACAGGAGAGGTTCCTCAGGACTGGAGAATGGCTGATGTCATACCTATACACAAAAGTGGTCACAGGGAAGAAGTGTCAAACTACAGACACGTGAGCCTTACCTTGGTGGCGTGAAAAGTAATGGAGATGCTCCTGAAAGAGCGAATAGTGAACTTTCTCAAGACCAACAGGTTGCAAGATCCGAGGCAACATGGTTTTACTGAAGGACGGTCTTGCCAAACAAATCTTATTGAGTTCTTTGACTGGGTGACCAAGGAACTAGATCAGGGGCATGCGATGGATGTCATCTACCTGGATTTCAGCAAATCCTTTGATACTGTTCCTCATAGGAGGCTTGTCAATAAACTCAGTAGCTTGGGGATGGGTCCCAAGATGGTAAACTGTATTAGAAATTGGTTGACTGACAGACGACAGAAGGTGATGGTACATGGAGCTCACTCGGATGAAAGGAAGGTGATTAGCGGGATGATATTGCTGAAGAACTGAATGGAAAAGTCTGTCCTTTTGCAGATGACACAAAAATTTGCAACAGAGTGGACTCCCCCAATGGAGTGGATAAAATGAGGAAAGATCTACAAAAGCTGGATGAATGGTCTAATGCAGAGTCACGCACTTAGGCAGCAGAAAACCAAGGGAAATATACGCAATAGGGGGCGAGAGGTTGGTGTGCATGGTTCAGGAGAAAGACCTTGGTGTGATTATCTCTGATGATCTCATGGTGGCAAAACAGTGCGACAAGGCAGTGGCAAAAGCCAGGAGGATGTTGGGCTGCATACAAAGAAGGATTACCAGCAGAAAGGAAGAGGTACTTATGCCGCTGAACAGGTCACTGGTGAGGCCTCACTTGGAATACTGTGTTCAATTTTGGAGATCATATCTTGCAAAAGATGTAAAAAGACTGGAAACTGTTCAGGGGAAGGCGACCAAAATGATTTGGAGCCTGCGTAAGAAACCTTATGAGAAGAGACTTGAAGACTTAAATATGTACACTTTGGAGGAGAGGAGGGATAGGGGAGATATGATTCAGACCTTTAAATACTTAAAGAGGAACGATGAACAACAGGGGCGGCCCAAGGGGGGTGCGGGGCCATGTGCGGAGATTAATTGCGGGGCCTCATTTGCATAGGGAGCCTCATTTGCATAAATACTTGCATAATGTTAACATGCATTTTTAGTAAACATGCTTCTTAATGAGTGTCTGGATAAAGAAAGACTAATAGATTTCTATGTTACTATATTCCAGTGCCAACAGCCAGGTCCATTAGGAAGTACTATAAACACTGACCTTTTAGAACTCATAGCAAATCCACCATATCATAACAGCTCTGCCAGGACTCACAAAGCACCAAACCCTACCTATCAAAAGGCAACACTGCAAATATTAAACCAATACATCTCAGAGAATACCAATGCATCTCCTACTGGGGAAAGAGAACAAGTGACATGGTCAAATAGAAACCACATGAACAGAATACCTCAGCTTGGTTAAAATGCAGTATATAGACCGTCACCAAAGAACATGGGATCACAATTTAGAAATAGGAAGACAATAATTAAACTGGGAACCCCAAAAGCCAAACTTGGGGATGTACAACAACACTGGAGAAATAAAACTATAAATTAATTTCCTCTTGTACTAAACAAAACACAAAAGATGTTAACAATGCACATTTCCCAGAGCTGATATATTCCAGTTAATAAATTCAAAATAAAAAAGTATTTTTCTAGCTTTTGTTGCTTCTGCATTTTCTTTTCAGTTGCAATTGCTCCAGTCACTTTCTTCTGGTTTCTTTGTGTCTTCTGCGAGCTATCCATTTTCCTTTCTTCTCTTTTAGATTTTTTCCAAATTTTTTCTCTATATCTGCTTTAACATACTGATCTTTCCCCTTTTGCTCTTTCCTCCATTTCTTTCCTTATTCCTTTATCATCCACTCAAATTTCACCCTTCCATTCTCAATCTACACTTACTCTTCCAATACCCGGCCCTTCGTAGACTTTTCTTCCCTCCCACACAAAATATCTTTTCCCCTCTCCATTCTCATTTCCCATCCCTTTCTAGTCCTCCCCCAAAATCAGCTCCTTTATAGTTCTAGACCCACCCAGCATCTGCCCCCTTCTAGTCCCAGTCTCCCAAGCTTCCACATCAGCCCATTTCCAGTCCTAGCCTCCCATATGCTGTTTTCCAGTTCCATTCCAGCCCCCATCAGCCCATTTCCACTCCAAGCTCCCCATCAGCCCACTTCCAGTCCTATTCCAGCCCCCATCAGCCCATTTCCAGTGTCCTATTCCAGCCCATCACCCATTTGCAGTCTACATTCCCCCCATCAGCCCATTTCTAGTCCTATCCTAGCTCCTCATCAGCCCATTTCCAGTCCTAGCCCCCATATGCTCTTTTCCAGTTCCATTCCAGTCCCTCATCAGCCCATTTCCTCCACGCTCCCCCATCAGCTAATTTCCAATCCTAGCCCCCTCGTCAGCCCACTTCGCCCTATTCCAGCCCCCATCAGCCCATTTCCAGTCCTAGCCCCCATATGCTCTTTTCCAGTTCCATTCCAGTCCCTCATCAGCCCATTTCCTCCACGCTCCCCCATCAGCTAATTTCCAATCCTAGCCCCCTCGTCAGCCCACTTCGCCCTATTCCAGCCCCCATCAGCCCATTTCCAGTCCTAATCCAGCTCTTCATCAGCCCATTTCCAGTCCAGGTTCCCCCCCATCACAGCCCATTTCGTCCATTCCCCCCACCATCACAGCCCATTTGCAGTCCTATCCTCCCCACCATCACAGCCCAATTGTAGTCCGTTCCCCCCATCACAGCCCATTTCCAGTCTGTTCTCCCCCCCACCACAGCCCATTTCCAGTCTGTGTCCCCCCATTCCAGCCCATTTCCAGTCCGTCCGTCCCCACCATCACAGCCCCTTTCCAGTCCTATCCCCCCCCTCACAGCCCATTTCCAGTCTGTTTCCCCCCATCCCAGACCATTTTCAGTCTCCCCCCCATCACAGCCCATTTCCAGTCCGTTTCCCCCCCCATCACAGCCCAATTCCAGTCCGTTCCCCTCCCCCATCACAGCCCATTTTCAGTCTCCCCCCCATCACAGCCCATTTCCAGTCCGTCTCCCCCCCCCTCACAGCCCTTTTCCACCCCGTTCCCCTACCTCATAACCGCGCAATTTCCCTCTCCCCCATCACAGCCCATTTCCAGTCCGTTTCCCCCCCCCATCACAGCCCATTTCCAGTCCATTTCCCCCCCATCACAGTCCATTTCCAGTCCATTCCCCTCCCCCATCACAGCCCATTTCCAGTCTGTTTCCCTCATCCCAGCCCATTTCCAGTCCGTTTCCCCCCCATCACAGCCCATCCAGTCCTAGCTGCCCCCCCGAAGAGCCCCGCGCCGTCTAAGGGGCTGCAGAGGGAGCCGGGGAAGCCCGCACGCGGCCCCTGCTCCCTCTGCACAGACCGCCAGCGTGAAGAACCTTTACCTTCCCGCTGGCGGCTGTTTCAATGAAGCAGCGAATGCCGGGAAAGGTGAAAGGCAATGCCCTTTAACCTCTCGCGGCATTCGCGGCTTCATTGAAACAGCCGCCAGCGTGAAGGTAAAGGCTCTTCACGCTGGCGGGCTGTGCAGAGGGAGCCGGGGCTTCACGCGGGCTTCCACGGCTCCCTCTGCAGCAGTCCATTGAGCGAGAATGTGGTTCGCGTGGGGCCCTGTGCGAACAACATTCTCGCTCAATGGACGGGCCGGCCCTGATGAACAAACAAACCTCTTCCAAAGACGGGGAAGCTGCAAAACTAGAGGGCATAACATGAAGCTGCAAGGTGGAAAATTGAAAGGCAATGTCAGGAAATATTTTTTCACTGAAAGGGTGGTGGATGCTTGGAATGCTCTCCCAATGGAAGTGGTGGGGGCAAACACGGTGATGGAATTCAAAATAGCATGGGACAAGCACAGCGGATCCCTTTACAGAAACAGGAAACAAAATAAACTGAACCGTCTAACTTCTTAACAAATAGGGGTGTCCTACATGGAGTGGTGGGTCCACCCCTAGACAGAGACATGGGGAGGGATGGCCTGCACAGAGCGACAGGTGCACCTACTCTTGCCGTATTCCTGGGCAGACTGGATGGATCATGATGGATCTGCCGTCATTTACTATGTTGCTATGTTACCAAACTACCAGCCAGTTTCCCAGCTGTCTTTTCAGAGAAAACGCAGTTAAATATCTTTTAAGTGTGTCCAAAGTGTGCTGTTCCCAGTCCCTGTGTGTAGTTAGTTGGGGAGGTGTCCTATAAAGCAAGACTGCTCACTAGGGGTGGGTGGGAGTTGGCAGGGGGGTGGGGGGTTAGAGAGGGAACTGATGAGGTGTCAGTAGTCTCAGAGCTGAGAAAGATACTAAAGCAGAGTTTTAAACCTACCCCACTAAAGAAAATATTTTTTCTTTTAAACTAAAGCACCAAAAAGAATGAAACTTTGTTTTAAAAATGTACCAAAACCTTTTTAAGAACTCTCAGGCAGAGAGCTAGTAATTTAAGAAGCCTCAAACTCTTACCTTTGCTTGAAATGTATTCCCTGTTAGAAGTGTTGATTTATAGATTGCAGGAGGGTACCAGAAACCCTAGCACTGACCTTGCTGCCCGGATCACACAGTAAAGGGAATTACACTGGTTAGAGTGGCTGCTGCATTTCACTTTGCTGGGTAACTTGGCTGGATACCAGAGGCATCTTCCCCTAAGGGCAATTACTCATTCAGATGTGCATGGTGCAATGGCTTGAGGGCCAAAGACACAAAACTGCCTTTAAATTAGATTTTTATAGGACATGGGCTTTTTCTCCTCCAGGGAATCCCCTCCCTTCTAGAAGTGAATGACGGGGGGAACCTCCAAGATTCTGGAAAATACCAGTCCTTATCCTGTGTAATTCTGGCAATTCTTGGCAGAGACACTAGATGGTGCTGCTGATCCTAGCTACAAAATCCAGGTAGTCTTTACACAATAAAACAGGCCTCATGGGTATTTACAGGCCAAACAAAAACCATTCAGGGCACTGGCTGTGGCTTACTTCTGGGGCGTCAACTACAGACTTACAGCCATCCATGTACCGCCTTTAAATCATTTTGTGATGAGAATGGCCCTAAGATAATCATCAAATTCTCTTTGTACTATATTGTCATTCGTGCCCAACAACAGACGCATCAAGTCTTGTAGCAGCAGAGCGCAGACAAACCAATGATACCAGGAGTCTGTTCAGAAGGTCCAAATCATTTATTTGTGCACAAGTCTCAAGCAAAGTCAATTTCAAAATGGCTGAGCAAAGTTTTCTGGCAATACAACAACTTTTATAGACTTTTGCTCTATTCTAGGTATAGCAAGACATATCACTGGTCCCGGTACTCTCCCGTACCTCCCGTACCCCTTCTATTGGTCCCGGTACTGATATGATTATCCAATTATGTTCTTTCAGTGGGCTCAGCACCTGCTTACCCCCCTTCTAGTCCCAATTACAATGGCCTGTTCACCAACTTGTTACTTTCCTACTTTCAAGGCTATTGGGCTAGTTAATACGTGCAGGGGAGCAGGGCTCTGTAACTTATCTGTCAGCAGTCTTAATTAAATCCCTTGCAGATGTATTTTTCTTATCAGTGACTTTTAAACATATTTTTCTGTATTTTTCCATCTTCCAGTTCTGCTTGTCTAAGCTAATCCAATACTTTTGCTAAGTTCCAGCTCTACAGGAGCATATTGGCGGATGTGCAATTCCCATAGGCCTCTTCACTAGCTTCATTTACAGGTCAAGCTAGCTAGGCTCGCTTGCTTATATCAGACAATGTGGATCACAGGCCTTCACCTGCCACATTCCCCCCTTTGATTAATCTCACCCTATTACTTAATAAGGTGTGAGAATTAAATCACCTCAAAATAGTTATGCTGTAATCATAGAATTCCGACTATATGTAGGAGGTTTTGGTTGGTACAAGGCCATAATCTTAGTTGCGGTCTTCCGCTCTACTGTACTTTCAATAGTACTATGGATAGATCGTATACAACATGGGATTAGACATGGTAATAACAAAATAACAGCAACAAGTATTAGTACTAATATAAGGAAAGTTTTAAGTCCTCCCAGCCATGAGAAAAGGTTAGCAAACCAGTTAGGGAATTTCAGTGAGTGCCAAGTCTGCACTGGCACATAAGCATGTCTTTGCATATCGTTAGCAATTTCTTCAACTACTTGACCCTTATCATCTATTTTAAACAACAATTGGTTAAATTCAGCTTACCACATACTCCTCCTTCAGCTGCTAACAAATAATCAAGTGCTAAGCGATTCTGATATATAGCAGTGCGCATCTGAGTACTTTGTCTGGCTAAAAGTGTAAGAGCTTGGCTAGTTTCATTGGTTATTATTTCAACTACTGCTTGCAAGCGAATAATACGATTAATCATGTAGACTGGGGTTCGATAACCATACATACCATCATCATTCCAAGTGGCAGGCCCATAATACTCAATGATTCTCTCTGGTGGCCAATCATCACCCTTCCACTTCTCCCACTTGCCTACTTGGAGGGGTGATCTCTTCTGTCGTAGTGCTCTTTTGTGTCTGTGGGTAGTGTATACTGGGTATCCTAATTGTTCTCCATGTTCAGTGTTTAACAGGAAGAAAGAAGGTCTGATGGTCCCTAAGACACATGCTCCTCCCCATTGTGGCGGGAGTCGTGCATATGCTCGGTTTCCACAAATCCAATACAGGCCAGGTGGGGCTTGCCAAGCATGGCTTTTGGCAAGATTAGTCCATAAATCAGCAAGTTCAGGAAATCTGGCTAATGGGTTAGGAGGTTCAGGGTGTTTGATTCCTGACCACCATGACGTCTTTTTGGTAGTGGCATTATAGAATTTCTGGCTAAGACAGACCAGCTGTCCTACCTGTTGGGTGAACTGAGGCCCAGTTCTGGTATAGCAAAGACGTCCAACAATTGAGTGCGCTAACACCCATTCGCTAGTAGTCTTGTGTAATTCAGTCTGATTGTAAGTCAGAGAATAATTTAATTCTTGAGCTTCCCATGGCCACTGGTCACCCATTTGGGTTCCGCCACAGAAATAACAATCTGAGATTTTGAGACTAGATACTACTGCTCCGGCTAATTCTAAAAATAAATTCTGAGAAGGATGAGGGATTTCAAACTTATTTACATGCATGGCCTCATAGAAGGTGTTATGGATATGATATTTAGATGACTTGTGGGCTTGGGTATTCAATCTTATATACACAATGGTTCCCGGATCTACTGCTCCACCGGCAATACGTAAACCAAACTTGTATCCTTGTTTCCATGCATTAGGATTGCGTATCCATAAGTGTAAGGGGTTACAAGCATCTTTCTGACATTTGTCATCTGTTGTTGACTTGGTTAGAGTGGCCATTCGTTTATCTATCTTTTCGTCAACTATACCATCATTCCATGTAGCATAAAAAACACATTCCCAATTTGGGCAATAGTAATCTGCTTCTGGGGCAGTACTATAGCCTGGTTCCTTTTTACCTGTACACTTTCTCCATCCTATGGCACCTTCTGGGCACATATACTTATGGTCATTTCGATACGCTTTTTCCCAGGTACCACAGTTGGAGTGACTATCTCTGTTTATAACATTACAGGCATCGAAATTCAAAACAACAGGTCTACTAGTATCTTTAAGTGGTTGTGTAGCAGTTATTATAGGTCCATCTGCATCCTTCCATCGTATTTCCAACGTGTAATAGGATGGATTCTGATGCGGATTATAGCATACTCTAGATTTACCATTAGTGCAAACATTTAGTTCAGTGGTGTTATATATGCACCGAGTCACTTTACCAGTGCAGGTATAATAAGAATGGTAAATCAAAGTCTGAGTTACTTTCAGTCCAGTTCGAGTAGAAGTAATGCAGGCAGTGCATGGAGGTAAGGCATAAATCAGTTCAAAGCCTCCAAAACAGGCAACCAGGGCAAAGCAAAGGTAAAGATACATGTTGATTGGAGTTCTTCTGAATCCTCAGCTTGCAGATCTTGACCTCGACGTTCTTTTCTTCGTCCCGTTCGCTAATGAAGCAATTCAACGGGTGCTGAGTGTTGATTGGAGATCCTCAAGTTGTCCATCACACATCAACCAACTTAGCAATTTCAGTTGGCTTTTTTGAAATAGGGTTAATCAATGTAGTATCAAAGTAGTGTGCAAAATCACACACAGATTGGGTTAGTTGAAACAAAACTGTTGCTGCATGGAAAACAGCAATCCTCTTCGAAAGACTTGGTTACTGCAAGGCACTGTGACAAAGTGTCTAAGTTGCTGGTTGCCGTCTCAGAGTAACTCGCAAAGGTGCATCAAGATGCTGTTCTGCTGTCCACTGCTCAGGTTCAGGATCAGCGGCGGGCTTGACTCTGCTGTGGTGGATCCAGGCGTCAATCTCTGCTACCTTTACTGCAGTTGGGGTAGACAGGATGACGGTGTATGGTCCCTTCCAATGGGGTTCCAACGGTGTCTTCTTCCAATCTTTGATCCACACCGAGGTACCAGGTTGGTAGGGATGCAGAGGTTCCGTCAAGTTGATAGGCAACTGGTCTTGGATCCACGCATGGAGAGTCTGCAGAACAAAACTAAGAGCTAGGAGTTCTTGCCTGGTTATTTCTGAACCAATTTGGGCTAGACTTCCTTTAATTCCCTGCACTATTGGTGGGGGTTTACCATACAGAACTTCAAAAGGGGAAAATCCTGTTGATTTTACAGGAGCTGAACGTATTCTGAGTAAAGCTATTGGGAGCACTTGGGGCCACTTTAGGTGTGTCTCCTGACAAAGCTTAGACATTTGGGCTTTTAGGGTACGATTCATTCGCTCAACTTTCCCTGAACTCTGGGGCCTATATGCAGTGTGGAGCTTCCATTGTATCTGCAAAGCTTTTGCTAACTGTTGAGTAATCTGGGAGACAAATGAGGGTCCATTGTATGACCCTATTACTTCTGGAATTCCAAACCTAGGGACAATCTCTCTCATTAAAACTTTGGTAACTTCTCGAGCTTTCTCAGTTCTGGTTGGGAAGGCTTCTACCCACCCAGAGAAAGTACAGACTAATACTAATAGGTAATGATATCCATTGGCTCTTGGCATTTCGGTAAAATCAATTTGGAGGTGGTGCATGGGGGTTACACCTCCTGACTGAACTCGGGGTGCCGTTATAAGGCCTTGCTTGGCATTATTTTTGGCACAAGTTAGACATTGCCGTGCTACTGAAGCTGATATGGTTGTCAATAGAGTAATGTAAAAATGTGGTCTGAGTGCTTTTTCCATAGCACTTTTCCCATAGTGGGTGGCTTCGTGAAAGGCTTTGACAAAGGATGGTCCTAACAGTTCGGGAATTACTATTCGTCCAGGGGGTTGACTGCCCTCTGCTGGTGGCAGCTCAATCCATCCATCTTTCAGTACTCCATCTTCCTTGTTACAATAGTAATCTATTTCTTTGGTGGTATATCGTGGTGTCCATAAGTTTAAAGGTACCGGAAACAATGCTGCTTGCATTGGCATAGCTTGTGGTGTAATTTGTCCTGTCATAGCTGCTTGTCGTGCTGAGGCATCTGCAAACCTATTCCCTCGGGCAACTTCTCCTTTTCCTGCTTGATGTCCTCTGCAATGCATGACAGCTACACGAGTTGGGGCCCATACTGCATCAGGTAACATCAGTATCTCGGGGCCATACTTGACTGATTTTCCTCCAGATGTGATGAGCCCTTGTTCCTTATAGAGAGCTCCATGGGCATGTAAGGTAGTAAAAGCATATTTGGAATCTGTATATACATTTAACAGAAGGTTTGTTCCTAGTAATAATGCTCGGGTGAGTGCTATCAATTCTGCTTTCTGGGCTGATGTGCCTGAGGCTAGAGCTGATGACTCAACTACTTCATGTTGAGTGACAACTGCATATCCGGCACAGCGTCGTCCATTGAGGATGAGACTGCTCCCATCAACATAATAAATCTGGTCAGGATTATCTATGGGCACATCTGTCAGGTCAGGTCGGCTGGAGAATACAGTGTCCATGACTTCGATACAGTCATGTTCTGGGAGTTCTTCACTAATGGGTATCAAGGTGGCTGGATTCAAGGCATGACTCACTTCTAGTTGTACCTGTGGGTTTTCACACAACATGCTCTGATATTTCAACATTCGGGAATTGGTGAGCCAGTAATTTGCTTTTTGTTCCATGAGGGCAAGGACTGCATGTGGCACAGTGACTCGCATATTCTGTCCTAATGTGAGCTTGTCTGCTTCACTCACTAATAATGCTGTAGCTGCAACTGCTCTCAGGCAAGGTGGCTATCCCTTGGCCACGGTGTCCAATTGTTTCGATAGGTATGCTACAGGTCGCTCCCAATTTCCCAATTTCTGAGTCAACATGCCTAAGGCATTTCCTTGTGCTTCATGTACAAACAAGTGGAAAGGCTTGTGAACATCTGGTAGTCCAAGTGCTGGTGATCAGGGCCGGCCAGTCCATTGAGCAAGAATGTTTTTTGCACAGGGCCCCGCGTTTCAGGGGGCCCCGCGCAAAGAACATTCTGCTTTTTTTTTAAATTACTTAAAAAAAAAAAACTGGCTCTGGCTGCTGCCGCTGCCGCTACCACCGCGGCAGCGGCAGAATGGAGTGTCCCGCGGGGCCTCCTCTTCTCGTTCAGCCCCTCTGCAAAGGCTTTCAGATTCGCGAAGGGAGAAAGTCTCCCTCGCGTCTCTGTTAAGCCCGCAGGGGCTAATGGGAAATTTCCCATCTGCCCCTTTAGACGCGAGGGGCTGATGGGAAATTTCCCATTAGCCCCTGCGGGCTTAACAGAGACGCGAGGGAGACTTTCTCCCTTCGCGAATCTGAAAGCCTTTGCAGAGGGGCTCAACGAGAGAAGAGGAGGCCCCGCGGGACACTCCATTCTGCCGCTGCCGCGGTGGTAGCGGCAGCAGCCAGAGCCAGTTTTTTTTTTAAAATTTTGCCATAAGGGGCGGCGGCGGTGGCGGCGGCGGGGGGGGGGGGTAGTTTAAGACTGGCAATGGGCGGGGGGCGGGGGAGTGTAAGACTGACAAGGGGCTGGGGGGGGTAAGAAAGACTGGCACGGGGGGGGGTAAGACTGGCAAGGGGGGGTTAAGACTGGCAAGGGGGGGACTGGCAAGGGGGGGGACAGGCAAGAGGGGGGGTTAAGACTGGCGGGGGGGGTTAAGACTGGCAAGGGGGGGTTAAGACTGGAAATGTGCTATGGGGAGTTAGGACTGATAATGGGCTATGGGGGGGGGGCTAGGACAGGAAATGGGCTGATGGGGAGGGGTTAGGACTGGTAATGGGCTGTGGGCTGTTGGGGGGGGTTAGGACTGGTAATGGGCTATGGGGGGGTTAAGACTGGTAATGGGCTGTGGGCTGATGGGGGCTGTCTGGAAATGAGGTGATGGGGGTTAGGACTGCTAATGGGCTATGGGGGGGGGGTTAGGACTGATAATGAGCTATGGGGGGCTAGGACAGGAAATGGGCTGATGGGGAGGGGTTAGGACTTGAGGTGGGCTGATGTGGTTAGGACTGGTAATGGGCTGATGGGGGGGGGTTAGGACTGGCAATGAGCTATGGGGGGCTGACTGGAAATGGACTGATGGGGTTAAGAATGGAAGTGGGCTGATGGGGGGTTAGGACTGGTAATGGGTTATAGGGGGCTTAAACTGAAAATGGGGTGATGGGGGTTAGGACTGGAAGTGGGTGGATGGGGGGCTAGGACTGGTAATGGGTTGGGGGGTTGCTATGACTGGAAATGGGCTGAGTGGAAGGGGAGGCTTGAACTGCAAATAGCTGATGGGGAGAGAGCTTGGAATGGAAATGGGCTGTGAGGGAAGGGAGCTAGGACTGAAAATGGGCTGATGGAGCAGCTAGGATAGGACTGGAAATGGGCTGTTGGGGGGAGCTAAGATTGGAAATGGGCTGTGGTGGGGGCTTGAATTGAAATGGACTCATGGAGGGGCTAGAACTGGAAGTAGGCTCATGGGGGGCTTGGACTGGAATTGGGCTGAGTGGAGGGGAGCTAGGATTTGACATGGGCTGATGGTGGGGCTAGGAAATGACTAGAAATGGGCTGATGGGGGCTAGGATTGGAAATGAGCTGATGAAGGGACTCAGACTGAAAATGGATGGGGGAGCTAGGACTGGAAATGGGTTGATGGGGGGCTAGGACTGGAAATGGGCTGATGCAGGGACTAGAAGGGAATGGATGCTGGATGAGACTGGAACTAGAAGGGAGCTGATGTTGAGGAAGGATTAGAATGGGATGGGGCTGGGAGAGTAAAATGGAGAGGGGAAAAATATATTTTGTGTGGGAGGGATGAAAAATCTACAATTGGCCGGGTATTGGGAGAGTAAGTGGGGATTGAGGATGGAGGGGTAAAATTTGTGTGGATGAAATAGGAATGAGGAAAGAGCAAAAGGAGAAAGATTAGTATGTTAAAGCAGATGTAGAGAGAGAGAGAATGGAAAAAAAAAACTAGAAGAGAGAAGAAAGAACAAATGGACAGCAGACGATGGACAGTTAGCAGAAAATATGAAGAAACCAGAAGAAAGTGGCTGGAGCAATTGCAACTGAAAAAAATGCACAAAAGGTAGAAAGATATCTCTTTATTTTGAATTTATTAACTGGAATATGAAAGCTCTGGGAAATGTGCATCATTAACGTCTGAGCTTTGTTTGGTACAAGAGGAAATTAATTTATAGTTTTATTTCTACAGTGGTGTTGTACATTCCAAGTTTGGCTTTTGGGGTTCCCAGTTTAATTATTGCCTTCCTGTTTCTAAATTGTGATTCCTTGTTTGGTGATGGTCTATGTTCTGCATGTGTAACTGAGCTGAGGTATTCTATTTATGTAATTCCTATTTGACATTGCCACTTGTTCTCTTTCCCCAGTATTCTCTGAAATGTATTGGTTTAATATTTGCAGTGTTGCCTTTTGATAGGTAGGGTATGGTGCTTTGTGAGTCCTGGTAATGCTGTCCGGGTACGGCGGGTTTGCTATGGGTTCTAAATGGGCAGCGTTTGTAGTAGTTCCTAATGTGCCTGGCGGTTGGCACTGGATTATAGTAATGTAGAAATCTTTTAGTCTTTCTTTATCCATACACTCATTAAGAGACATGTTTACTAAAAGTTAGTGTATGGTAACATTATGCAAATATTTATGCAAATAAGGCCACTTATGCAAATGAGGCCCCGCACCGAGTCTCCGCACATGGCCCCGCACCCCCCTTGGGCCGCCCCTGCTGGTGATGACATTAATTCTTCCTTTAATATTGTTTGTTCTATGTAAACCGCGCTGATCGCAAATAGTGCGGTATATAAGAGATGTAAATAAATAAATAAATAAATAAATAAATTAACTTCTTGAAGGCTGTATCCTGCTCAAGTCCCCACTCCAGTGGCGACTTTTCTTCTCCTTTTGTGGCTTCATATAATGGTTTGGCAATTTGGGCGAAGTTGGGTATCCAGATTCGGCAATATCCTGCCGCTCCCAGAAAGGCTCTGACTTGCTTTCTGGTTGTTGGGGTTGGAATTCTGCATACTGCTTCTTTTCTCTCTCTGCCTAATCTTCGGCTTCCTTGGGTTATACGAAAACCCAAGTATTTCACTTCTTTTTGACATAGTGCTTTTGCTCTGGAAACTTTGTATCCAGCTTCATCTAGTAACTGCAAGAGATCTTTGGTGGCTTGGATGCATTCACGTTCTGATACGGCAGCTGTCAGCAGATCGTCCACGTATTGGAGAAGCACTCTCTTCCCCGGGGCCACTGGATAGCTTGAAAGGTCTTGATTCAGTGCAGCACTAAAGATGGTAGGCGAATTCTTGAATCCTTGGGGTAATCGTGTCCATGTGAGTTGGCCCCCTCTTCCAGAGATGGGGTCCTGCCATTCAAATGCAAACAATATTTGACTTACAGGGGCTAATCTTATGCAAAAGAATGCATCTTTTAGATCTAGTACAGTAAAATGGGTAGCTTCAGCAGGTATCAGTCCTAGAAGAGTGTAAGGATTGGGTACAACTGGAGGTATGGTTTCAACTGCGTCATTCACTCTCCTTAAGTCTTGCACTGGGCGGTAATCATCTGTCCCAGGTTTCTTTACTGGCAAAAGTGGAGTGTTCCATGGGGATTGACATACTTTTAGTAGGCCATATTCGAGTAATCTTTGCAAGTGGCGATGAATGCCTTCAATTGCAGCTCTTGGGAGAGGGTACTGTTTGACATGTACTGGTGTAGCACTAGGCTTAAGGGTTACAATTACCGGAGCTATATGTTTGGCTAGGCCTGGAGGACTGCCTTCTGCCCATACTCCAGGTGGCGCATGGATGTTCTTTAAGGTTTGTTCGAAATAAGTGTCTCGGACAGAGTCATCAATGTAATATCTCCATTCTTCTTCTCAGGGAACTGTCAGCAACATTATTCCTGCTGGTTTGACTTGGGGATTTACTGTCATTTGCATTTCTCCTTTTTCAGAGAAAGATATTTGTGCTTGAAGTTTGGCTAACATATCTTGTCCCAGCAGTGGCACTGGACATTCGGGCATGTAAAGGAATTGATGAGTTATTTGCTGTCCTCCCAGACTGCATATACGATTCTGAAGAAAAGAGTTTGTAGCTTTGGCACCAGTTGCTCCTATAATGGTGACTGCTTTCGTAGAAAACGGGGCTATCTTTTTGTCTACTACTGAATGTTCTGCTCCAGTATCAATCATAAAGTTCATAACTTGGTCTCCTATTTGTATTCCGACCATAGGCTCCTGGAGACCTAAAGCAAACTCGGAGCCCGGTCTGTCCTAATCCACGTCATCATCATCATGGGCTGTCGTAGTCAATGCTTGTATTGCTCCTCCTCTTTCTCGCTGGAATTGTTCTCGATTGGCTCCTCCGCGGTTTCGGGGACAGCCTCGTCTCTCTTCTCTCCACTGATGATTGTTTTCGTCATCTTGCTGGGCGTCTTCGAGTTGCGGGCATGCATCTCTCCAATGTCCTTCCTCTCTGCAATAGGCGCATTGGTTCACGCCTAGTTGGGGCCGGCTTCCACCTCGGCCCCGCCCCCTTCCTCTGCTCCGTCGACTAGGGGTACCTCCCCTTTTCTGTTCAACTATGGCCGCAGCCAAAAAATCAGCTTTCTTCTTCATCTTTCGATCACATTCTCTCTGCCTTTCATTATCACGATTCACATACACTTTATGAGCGACTTCCAGTAACTGAGTTGTATTCATGCCCGCAAACCCTTCTACTTTTTGTAATTTACGTCTAATGTCCGGTTGAGACTGATTTACAAAAGCAGAATTCACCATACATAAACTTCCTGGTGCCTCGGGATCATAGGGAGTATACATTCTGTATGCTTCAGTTAATCTTTCATGAAATTCTGCGGGGCTCTCATCTATACCTTGGATAACTCCTGCAACTTTGGAAAGGTTCATAGCTTTCTGGCCCCCCCTTCTCAGACCTTGTAAAAAGCCTTGGCGAAAACGGGCTAGGGCTGTGGATCCTAGCTCTGTATTTGGATCCCATCGGGGGTCTTCATTCGGGAATTCTCTCTGGGCCGCTTCCCGATGGTCTATTCTTCCCGTCCCTGGTCCCGGAGCTACAGGGTTATCTGCCAGCCAATCAATAGCTGCTTTTCTAATTCGTGCCCGCTCCTCTGTCGTGAATAGAGTGGTCAGGAGCTGGCGGCAATCTGCCCAAGTTGGTTGGTGGGTTTCCATAATAGTAGTCACTAATTCTGTAAGCTCTAAGGGTTTATTGGTATAGGAGGCATAATGTGTCCTCCAATTTAACAAGTCAGTTGTAGAGAAAGGGACATACACATAGCTTAGGGGTCCCGCCACCACCTCATCATCATCATTCTTTACGGGCACCCCCGGGACTTGCCGTAAGGGCATCATCTTGGCAGTAGATGTCTTTTGGGATCTAAGGGATATTTTCGTAACTGTCCTATCAGGGGTCACCTTCTTCTTTTCTACGTATTTCACTTTAGGTGCACTTTTTACTGGCAAACTAGTGCTGGCAACCATTTTCACACTATCAGTATCGCTTATGGAAGTTTCAGTTTCTAATTGCTCTGTTTCTGTATCTGACTCTCCTTTTTCTGTCCCGGAAGAATCATCTTCAAGTAAAGGGGGCTCTTCTTCCTGCTCTTTAGGTAATAGCTCAGGGGTGGGGTCCCATTCCCGCTGTCTCAGGGTTTCTGGGGCGGGACGCCGGGCGGCTCTTACTGGGCCTGGGGTTTGAGGCTGCCGGGGCTCTGTTTTCATTTCTGGGGAATCAGGATCTACCAGGATGGGCTTCTTCCTGGACTTCTTATCCTTCCCTTTCATTCTAGGCTGTTCTATTTTCTGACTATAATCTGTCTTCGCTAACATTATTCTGCACTGTTCTTCATAACAGCGCTGCGCCCAAGGGGGCGGATCTTCACAAATACTTAACCAGGAATCTATATAGGGGTACTGATCGGGGTGCGCTATCCGCACTCTACGGTGTACTAACTGGATAATTCCTACATTAAAAGTTCCCTCTTGGGGCCAGGTAGGGTCTAGATCGGGCCACTCCCTAGTACACAAAATCTGTAAACGGGCTGCAGTCATTTTAATACCATAATCTCCAGAATATCCCTCTTTAAAATGTGCGATCATACATTCTAATGGAGTGTTCCTAGTAGACCCCGCCCCTCCCATTTCGATGTGTGCGCGCAACAACAAACAAAAGGGAAAAGGAGGGCGGACCGTGGGTAAGGGGTCCTCACTGCCCTGGAAACGTATAAGGAGAACAAGTAACGAGACAAGACGACAATCGCTTCCCCCTTTTTGCGACCTGAACGCGGTCACCCGGTCAGGATATGCGCTACTCAGGGGTCCGCCTTCACTTGGTCCGTGCTGCCAGACCTCTCATTCACACTTCATTCACACAATCATGCTAGCAACGTATCCCAGAATGCATTCGTTTCTATCTATTCTGACTAGTCTTATTCAATTTCCAAAATACAAGAAGACGGGGGTTTCGCCCTGCGAATACTCATGCGGGGTTACTCGGCCCGTCTTGGAGAGGTGATCAAGCTCTCTTACCAGTTTCCAAGTTCCAAGTTCAAATGGCAGCACTGCTCTTTCTTATCTGTTTAGACATAACAAATCAAAACTCTACTCACCGGATCCGGTCCTCAAACTTCCCAAGCAGGCGCATGAGTTGGACCTCGGACTCCCCTCGCTCGGGTTCGAGGCGTTGGCTCCAGCCGGGCTCGGCACCCGCCGAGGTCCGACCAGCTCCCTCCGATGCAAGGGACCAGCGGCGCCAGGGAGTAGCCCCCGTCGGAAGGGCGCGATCCCGGCAGGACCAAGCCTATAGAGGCGGAAAGTCGTGGTATATTGCCCTATATACACTCTGATTCCACAACTTCCCGGCCAACGCACCAAGAATATGTAGCAGCAGAGCGCAGACAAACCAATGATACCAGGAGTCTGTTCAGAAGGTCCAAATCATTTATTTGTGCACAAGTCTCAAGCAAAGTCAATTTCAAAATGGCTGAGCAAAGTTTTCTGGCAATACAACAACTTTTATAGACTTTTGCTCTATTCTAGGTATAGCAAGACATATCACTGGTCCCGGTACTCTCCCGTACCTCCCGTACCCCTTCTATTGGTCCCGGTACTGATATGATTATCCAATTATTTATTTATTTATTTATTTAAAACTTTCTTATATACCGCCTCTTCCATAGATCAAAGGCGGTTTACATATAACAAGTGTAACAAGAACAGGTTTTACATAGAACAGATTTTTAAATTATTTACAAATCAACTTTTAAATAAAAAGCGGTTTACATATAACAAGTGTAACATGAACAGGTTTTACATAGAACAGATTTTTAAATTATTTATGTTCTTTATTATTAATGTTTATGTTTATTTATTTATTTATTTATTATTTATGTTCTTTCAGTGGGCTCAGCACCTGCTTACCCCCCTTCTAGTCCCAATTACAATGGCCTGTTCACCAACTTGTTACTTTCCTACTTTCAAGGCTATTGGGCTAGTTAATACGTGCAGGGGAGCAGGGCTCTGTAACTTATCTGTCAGCAGTCTTAATTAAATCCCTTGCAGATGTATTTTTCTTATCAGTGACTTTTAAACATATTTTTCTGTATTTTTCCATCTTCCAGTTCTGCTTGTCTAAGCTAATCCAATACTTTTGCTAAGTTCCAGCTCTACAGGAGCATATTGGGGGATGTGCAATTCCCATAGGCCTCTTCACTAGCTTCATTTACAGGTCAAGCTAGCTAGGCTCGCTTGCTTATATCAGACAATGTGGATCACAGGCCTTCACCTGCCACAGTCTCACACATCTAACCTGGTTTGTTATGCAGCATGAGCCATTTATTATTCAGAGACAACGGTTATGCTCTATGATTTCTTCCTCTATCTCCTCCAGTATTAGTTGGTTCTCATTCAAGCATGCATTTAACCACTGCACTGCTATCTCAGCTCACAAAGAGAATAGCATATCTTACTCTCTGTCAGCAGACAGCATGCATTTGAGACTTTGCCTTAGCCAGTCACATCCAAATTTAGTTTTTTTTTCCATTCCTATGATTCTTATACTCATTGAAATTCTTTAATTCCAGATATATGATTCCTAATAGCTATTTTATCAGTCTGGGAACATTTTCTTTGCCAGTAGTGCTAAAGTAAGCCCACTTCTGTATTTATCCTGTCCTCCACATGACTTATTTCAAAGGCTCCAACAAACATGCTTCAGAATCGGGTACTAATAGGGCCGTCCTGTTCAGGGGTGTCCAGATGGCCCAGACGTGACCATTATGGGATCAGGCTCCATGTGTTTTGTCTTGAGTAGATTGTAAGCTCTGATGAGCAGGGACTGTTACAGTGCTGCGTTCACCTTATAGCACTATACAAATGATTAGTAATTGTAGTAGTGTCACAGTTTTTGAGCCATTGGCGCTGCTGCAGGTCCCGGAGAAGGGCTGCAGCAGCAGTGATGGCTACTGTGCCCTGTGTGGACAGTATTTTAGGTGCTACCACCTCATCCTAGGTTGCCTGCACAGATTTTCTCTATGTTAACCTTCTCTTACAGAAACTCCCTGTGCATGAGGCCTTAATGTGTAGTTAACTTCACTTTTGCGATGTCCTTTTCTGGATACCAGTTCTCTTGATTTCTTTACCTTGTGGGTACTCTTCCTAGTGTGCTATCTCCACCACAAGAATAATTTTTAAAAATGTATTTATTATTTAGCTCACACCTTTCCAGTAGGAGTTACTGTACATTCAGGTACAGTCGCTATTTCCTTCTCCCCAGAGGGCTTTCAATCTAAGTTTGTGCCTGAGGCAGTGGAAGATTAAGTGGTTGCCCAAAGTGTGTCAGTGGGATTTGAACACTGGTCTTTCTCATTCCAGGCTGCTGCCTTAACCACTAGACTAGTCTTCCACTCCAATTGAACTTCAGGCCTTGATTACCTTAGAACCCTAGATTAATTCTTATCATAGTGGCTTTGCTTTCCTCATTTTATCTTAGTATTTTATCTAAGGCAGAGACAACGCTCTACACTAATAATCAAATCCTATTTTACTACATTATGTTCAAAACCTTATAAATATCTATGCAAGGAGTCATTTCTCTTTTTCTCTTCTTTCATGCCAGTCCCACAAAGACCTTCAGCAAATTGCTTAGCAGCCTCAGCTCTAAAGTAAACTCTCATCAGTTTATAAGTACTACATTGACAATGGTTTTTCTAAAGGCGGCCTCGTTGGATGCTCTCTGCAAAGCAGCAACAAAGTCCTCGCTTCATATCTTTACATTGCACTAGTATCTGAGCCAAACTTCAGTACAAGATAAAGTTTTTGATCAATTTGTCCTGGCAAAGTTCCCATTCTGCCACTGTGTGCTACTCCTAATAAAGGCACAATGTAAAAGCAATGAGCAGGCCAAAGCTTAGGATCCAACTACTAATGTGTTACTCCTACTGATCATTTGTATAGCGCTACAAGATATACATAGCACTGTGCCTGATTCAGTTGTGCTTGCTGATGGAAAAAAACAATGCAGCTTGCCTGTAAAACATGTTTTCCATAGATAGCAGGATTGATAAGACTCGTAGTCCTCCTCATCTCCTCAAGAGTTATCTGAATTCTTGAGCTTTGAAACAAATTGAGGAGCTGAAGGGACCATTTCACACGTGAAGGACAACGTATACTCAGAACATGGGAAGTGCTATCCTGGCACCATCAGATGATACCACCCGCTTGTGTGCTTTTTCAATCCTATTGTCTTCAAAAGACATCCGTTACAGATAAGCAATATTGCTTTCCTCATTTACTGAGGTTAAATATGGACTTGTGTTAAAGCATATATCCCACAACATGACACCCAACAATTCAGCACATACAATAATACTTATTTGAAATGGTGGACTTATTGAAGCAAAGTGGCCATTGATAAGCTACTTCTACCATATAAAGTCCTTTTTGTAGTTCAAATAGTCCATAGAAAATGCCAACTACGACCTGTCATGTTCCGAAAGGGTAACACGCTATTCTGCTTCAGGATTGTTCGTTTTGTCAATAGCATTTGCTCATCCAGTCAATCAGGCACCGTCCAATTCTTATATCAGTTCTTCCTTGAGCTCTCTGACTATTCAAAATAATAGCCGCAGTGTTCTTTTCTAAGGAGCTGCCTAGATTTGTGTGTGAACAACGTCTGTAAATCCTGGTATTTTAGTCATTTATGCACATAAGTGATCTCTTATGAAATAACAGCTAGCGTGAAAGTGTGCGCATAGTTTGCATCATGCATACTTTCACTGTGGGTATGCACATGTGTGGAATGTGGGCTGTGTGAGCAATTATATGTGTACATTATAAAATTCTTTAATTTACATGTGTAATTGCAAAAGGCGTGGAGGAGTAGCCTAATGGTTAGAGCAACAGCCTACAGCCTAGGAGATTTGATTTCAATTCCTGCTGGCATTCCTTGTGGCCTTGGGCAAGTCACTTTACCCTCCATTGCCTGGGAAGAAAAGGCCTGGCAATCTGCTTTCGGTCACACCTTGCCAAGAACATCCAGTGGCTGCTGTGTCCCCAGTAGTCAGCATTGACTTGAAGGGACTTAAAAAAAATAAGCATAAAAGCATGAGATAACTTTTATAAAAGTCCCTTTCCATGGGTAAAACAGGGTTTAGCTCTGGGAAAAATCTTTAAAATTACCCCATTAGAGGGTAATTATATAAAGGGGCACCTAGTTTTAGGCACTTGCAAAGTGCTATTTTATAAAGAAGCCTGCTTTTCTTTATAGAATGCGAGCATGTACGTGGCTAGATTAAGATATCTGATAATCTATGTGCATACTTTCACACTCTGCCCACACTCCACCTACAGTGCAAGTCAGCACGCGCAGTTTTATGCTGGGCGCTGTATTAGAAGAACCAATTTACTCACCTATGTTGCTACATAGGAATGTAAATGGCTAAAATAGCTCATTTTAGGCACCCACTCCCACGCTTTTAATGTAGGTGCCTCTTTATAAAATGACCCCCAGAATTCCGCAAAGAGAGTGCACCATCCGTGCATAAAAGTCATGGTATTCTAGTGACACACACGGATGGGCACATATGTGTGTACATCAGTTCTGTAAGTTCACATCTACATGTCATCACAGGATGGGCATGTAGAAGGGTGGAACTGCGTAGAATGGAGGCAGAGCATGGGGATACGCCCATAGCTTCTAGAATACTATAACCTAGGTGCACGCATTCTATGGGGCAGGTATAAGTACCACTGCTTAGTTTGCATACGTTGGCGGCCACTTATGTCCTATTCTGTCAAGTAAAGCATAATAGAATCAGCGTGGCAGGTATGTACATCCATGCATATCATTACAGAATTAACCTCTTAGGGGCTGATTTTGTAAGGTCCATCTGGAAAGTTACGCACTATTTATGTACAGAAGTCCCTATTTTTGAGAACTTAGGTGTGTGAATGCACACTTACACGCACACCTAATGAATAGTAAGTGCCACCGTGCTTGAACAGAGCGTAGGTGTGGCTTTCTCTGACACATGTAAGTTATAAAATACTATGATTTATGCGTGTCAGGTCACTGATCTAGATGCAACAAGTTAAACTTCAAATCTAGGTTCCAGCTCATCCGTATGCCCCAATTTAATAAAACAAAGTACATACATTCTTTCCTTTATAAAATAGGCCCGAACTGCACATGCGATACCATGTGATGCCTGCACAGGAGTATAGAGAATATCTCCAGGAACAAGCAGGAATGAGTCTTCACACGTGGGAGACGTCGCCGACGGAGCCCTGTCAGACGGCTGCCTAGGGTGAGAACTTACACAATCTTGACGATGCATATATTCATATGATTCTTGCAAGGTATTGTGGGTATTGTAGTTCATTCACTCCCAAACACAGCTGATGACAATAATTTGAGTTGTGAAACCAAGTGGTAAGATCAATAAAATACTTCTTTTATTGATGGGGTTTAATTCACCCAGCACATGTATGCTTGATAGCACTATAAATGAGGTTACTTGCTTGCAGTGTTTAAAATGGATAACAAAAAGTCACAAAGTAAACCAGAAAACAACCTTCAGCTTGTCAGGCAATTAGCTAATGTTTTCTTAGCAAATAATTACCAAATACAAAGGCACAAAGTAAAGAATAAACTTTGCTGGTTAGGTTAACTTCTGCTTATTTTCCACGCCGATCTCAGCAGTGATTCTCCCTTGCTCACACACACAATCAGATGCAGCCCTAATTACTATCAATGGACCAGCTGAAAGCCTTTAGCTGGCTGGCTGCTACTGTGTGAGCCCAAATCCTGCTTTAAGAGCTGTTTTCAATGGAAATAAAGAACAAAGTTAGGTTTCTTTGTGATGGCTGATGTGTTTGCTCATAGAAAACTAGCAATAGCATTTAGATAAAGAACAATCCATGTAAATAGTTTCATCTGCTGTATTTCCCCCTGCATCAACAATCATAGGGTCAATATCATACATTGGCACAGATGAGTCTTTCATTAAGGCACTATCATGAGAATGCTTATTCCCTTGCTGCCATTCTCTATTATAGATAGGGTCTGGATCAGTGTTCATACCTGAGCCTCTCCTGCTATCATTATTCCTCTCTGTATAGCCTGGCCAATATGTAATCCAATTCTGATGTCCAGCCTTCCAATCTTGATCCCTGGACACTGGATCTTCTCTCACATACCTTCTGGCCTTGGTCTGAAAGTCCCTTCCACATGCAGTCTTCTCTCTTCCAGGTAGCCACTGGTGATTCCTATCTCTGCCACTCCATTCCTCTGGCTGAATCCAGTCCAATGGACTCTGCTGGCTTTTGGAATACCTCCCAGTATGAGTACTGCCTTGGAATCTCCCAGACCTTCCAATGGCCTTTCTTCTCTTCCTTCCAGAGAGTTTCCTTCTCTCTCTATCTGCTTGGCTTGGCTTCTGTTTCTCCAGGTGATACTGGTGCTTGTAGCCGTTGCTGAAGCTCTCCCTCAAGCTCTTTCTGTGGCTTTTGCTGAAGCTGTTCTTGAAGTTCTCCCTGAAGCTGGGCTGGAGCTTGTAGTAACTGTTATCTGAAGAATAAGCTCTATTCTTATTCTGTCCTAATGTGTGCTGCTCCCTAACACAGCGCAGCTGTGTTGAATCAGGCCCTGCCCTTTGAGATGAGTGCTTAGGGATTACCTCATAGCTCTCTTGATTGCACACACATTCTCTCACTTCAGCCCCTCTCATGGCTGCTGGAAACCTGGTGCATTCTGGGACTGGTAGTCTTTTATGTGAAAACTCTGTTTTCTCACTTCTACCAGAACTGACAGGTTGCTTGTTCAGAGTCACATCATCTTTTCTATAGCTCCTACCTGAGCTATGATAAGCTTCCTTATCACATACCCCCCTGCTTAAGTTATTACGGACTGGTTCTACTGGTGAAACTTCTTCTCTACAGTCCGTAATACGGGAAAGTGCATCCGCATTCTTGTGTAACTTCCCGGCCCGATGTTCAACCTGAAAATCAAACGCCTGTAAGGCCATGTACCAGCGTGTCAACCTGGCATTGTGGTTCTTCATTTGCTGCAACCACTTAAGTGGGGCATGGTCCGTGACCAACTGGAACTTTCTCCCTGTAAGGTAAAACCTTAACGCCTCCACTGACCACTTGATAGCCAAACACTCTTTTTCTATCGTGGAATACTTTTGTTCAGCCAGTGACAACTTCCTGCTCAGGTACATCACAGGATGCTCCTCCCCATCATGGCACTGGGATAGGACTGCTCCTAGCCCTACATCCGATGCATCGGTTTGAACCAGAAAGGGTTTCTTGAAGTCTACTCCTTTCAGTACCGGTCCTGTACACAATTTTTCTTTTAATACTGAAAACGTTTTTTCAGCTTCTGGTGTCCACTTTATCTGGTTTGGACAATTCTTTCTCAGCATATCCGTGAAAATGGCACTTTTCTCTGCGAATTGCGGTATAAACCGGCGGTAGTATCCAATAAGTCCTAAGAAACTTCTTAGTTGTTTCTTGGTTGTTGGAGGAGGAAAATTCCTGATGCTATCTATTTTGCTTAATAGAGGTTTAATTTTTCCTCTTCCCACTAGGTGGCCTAGGTATTTTACCTCCCTATTTGCAAAGGCACACTTCTTCGGGTTTAAAGTGATTCCCGCTTGCTTCATAGAGCACAAGACTGCCCTGATCCTCTTCAAATGCTCCGCCCAGGTGTTACTATGGATTATGACATCATCCATGTATGCAAAAGCATAACTTTGGTGGGGTCGAAGTACCTGATCCACTAACCTTTGGCAGGTAGCCGCCGCTCCATGCAGTCCGAAAGGCATCCTCTTGAACTGGAAAAGGCCAACGGGGGTGCTGAACGCAGTTTTCGGCTTCGACTCCCTGGTGAGCGGGATTTGCCAATATCCTTTTGTCATATCAAGGGTGGTTAAGTATTGAGCCTGTCCCAGCTGGTCTAGCAGCTCCTCAATTCTTGGCATTGGATATGCATCAAAAACTGATATGGCGTTTACCTGCCGGAAGTCAATACAAAATCTTAAGGATCCATCAGGCTTCGGCACCAGGACTATGGGGCTATTCCAGGGACTCTTTGACTCCTCTATTACCCCCATGTCCAACATCTCCTGGACTTGTGCCACTACCTCCTGTCTTTTGGCTTCAGGCAAGCGGTATGGCCTTTGACGAACCAATTTCCCAGGTGGAGTTATTATTTCATGGGCCACCAAATGGGTCTCCCCAGGTATGGGTGTCAACACATCTGGGAATTCCTTAAGCAACCTCCTAATTTCTTCCTGTTGTACCATTGTCAGGTCCTCACCTATTTGGGGCTCTGATTTTTCTTTACAATCAGATACCTGGGGTCCCAAATCTTCCTCTTCACTCACCTCCCTCTCTCGGGCACAGGTGGCAGCTAAGCTTTTAACCCCTTTGACATCAGTAGAACCAAAGCCTTTGGCTCCACGTTCAGAATTCTCTAGGGATGTGACCTCCTCCACAGGTGGAAAACCCAGCCTCTCACAAATTAATTGGGCAATTTTGTCTCCTGTCCTCACATGATACTCATTCTGTCCAAAGTTAAACAACAGAACTTTAATATTGCCCCTGTAATCGGGATCAATTACTCCCGCACCCACATCGATGAAATATTTAAGGGCTAATCCGGACCTTGGGGCTACTCTCCCATAACATCCAATTGGTATTTCCACTTGGAGACCGGTGTCAACCAGGGCTCTCCCTTGGCTAGGTACAATCACATTTTCTATGCTGCACAGGTCAAACCCAGCAGACTGAGGGGTTGCCCGCCTAGGAGCTTGGGCCTTCTCAGAGACCTTATGGTACTTTAGGACGAATATCTGCTTTGGGGTTGCTTGGTCTTCTGGACGCTTAACCATCTTTTTAGCTGGGGTCTGAGGACTTCCAAATAAAGGCCCGGGAGCTACTACCATTAAACCTTCTCCCTCCTTTTTTCCTAGTCCTTCCACTAGACCCTGCTTAAATCTTGGCCAGTCTCTTCCTAGAACCAAATCAAAGGGTAGCCTAGGCACCACTGCTAATAGGATTTCCTCTTGTTTCCCTAGGCACTTAACCTTTAGCCTATAGGTGGGATATGATGATGCAGCACCATGAATGCATCTGATGTGAACTTGGCTTTCAGGGGTTCTAGGCACAAATCTTTCTTGGGCCTCTATCCTCTTCCAAAGCCTTTTTGACATCATACTCTGGTCTGCCCCAGAGTCTAATAATGCATTTGTGGTAATTCCTTGCACATCAACCATCAAAAGAAATCCTTCCTTGGGCTGTTTTAAATCCAGACCCATTAAACTAGTGTGTGTCTGGCATCTCTTCTCTAAGTGTCCCACTTTTCCACACTTGAAACATTTCTTTCTATTCCACTGTGTCATCTGGTTTGATACAGTACATTCATTTTCAGAAACATTCTTAATTATTCCTTTTTCTGATACAGCACATCTAGCCTCAGCATCCATCTTTAGAGGGCCACCCATTCTATGGCAAGCCTGCGTGGCTTCCAAGAATCTCTCTGCTAGCATGGTTGCCTCTCCAAGATTTTGGCAATTTTGCTGTATAAGAAAAACATTCAAATCTTTAGGTACCCCAAGCATAAATTGTTCCAGCATTATAATATCTAATAACATTTCTACTGTCTTTTGCTCAGGCTCTAACCATTTTACAGCTAGACTTTTAATTCTCTGACTCAGAGCCCTGGGTGTCTCACCCACTTTCAATGTAACAGCTCTAAACATTCGCCTATACTCTGAAATAGACAACCCTAGGCGATCTCTAATAGCTGCCTTTACATCCTTATAAATCAAAGCCTGGACTGCTGGCATTGCTCTGTAAGCTGCTAGTGCCTCACCAGTTAATGAGGCTGCCAGCCTTACTGCCCACTGGGTCTCTGGCCATGCTAAAGCCTGTGCCACTCTTTCAAAAGACTCTAGAAAATCATCAACATTATCTTCTGGAGTTAATTTCCCAAAATTAAATGCCCCAATCCCTTGATTGAGTCCCACAGTGTTCACATGTGGTGTACCAGTACTAACTGCTGGTCTTGCATCTGTTCCACTTTGGCTCTGCAGCTGAACTAGAGCTTGCACCAGATCAAGCACTGGTTTCTGCTGTTCCTTTAAGGCCTTCACAGCAGTGTCCTGGGCCTGCTGTGATAGTTCCTGCTGCTTGCTGAATTGGGCTGCCATCCACTGAGCCATCTCCCTCGGATCCATCTTGACCCCTGCAAGAAAAGAGAAAAAAAAAAAACCAAAGAGCAGCACCTTCCAACCAGGTGTGTTTTTTTTTTTTTTCAATTACCCCCTGTGCTTACACATATCCACCACTAGACATGCCCAGGTACATATTACCTTGTCTCAGTGATGAATCCAGCTTTTCACAGGGTCTTTTCATCTGGGACAGCTTCCTGGAACAACCACTTTTCTTCCAAAGTGCAGATGAGGGAAAGAAATCTTCTTACAGCTTTAAACTTGACTTTTATTTGTAATCCACAACAAGTAAATCCTCTTGGTGCAAGAGCAATCCGAAAAACTACGCCATTTGTCAGACGGCTGCCTAGGGTGAGAACTTACACAATCTTGACGATGCATATATTCATATGATTCTTGCAAGGTATTGTGGGTATTGTAGTTCATTCACTCCCAAACACAGCTGATGACAATAATTTGAGTTGTGAAACCAAGTGGTAAGATCAATAAAATACTTCTTTTATTGATGTGGTTTAATTCACCCAGCACATGTATGCTTGATAGCACTATAAATGAGGTTACTTGCTTGCAGTGTTTAAAATGGATAACAAAAAGTCACAAAGTAAACCAGAAAACAACCTTCAGCTTGTCAGGCAATTAGCTAATGTTTTCTTAGCAAATAATTACCAAATACAAAGGCACAAAGTAAAGAATAAACTTTGCTGGTTAGGTTAACTTCTGCTTATTTTCCACGCCGATCTCAGCAGTAATTCTCCCTTGCTCACACACACAATCAGGTGCAGCCCTAATTACTATCAATGGACCAGCTGAAAGCCTTTAGCTGGCTGGCTGCTACTGTGTGAGCCCAAATCCTGCTTTAAGAGCTGTTTTCAGTGGAAATAAAGAACAAAGTTAGGTTTATTTGTGATGGCTGATGTGTTTGCTCATAGAAAACTAGCAATAGCATTTAGATAAAGAACAGTCCATGTAAATAGTTTCATCTGCTGTATTTCCCCCTGCATCAACAATCATAGGGTCAATATCATACATTGGCACAGATGAGTCTTTCATTAAGGCACTATCATGAGAATGCTTATTCCCTTGCTGCCATTCTCTATTATAGATAGGGTCTGGATCAGTGTTCATACCTGAGCCTCTCCTGCTATCATTATTCCTCTCTGTATAGCCTGGCCAATATGTAATCCAATTCTGATGTCCAGCCTTCCAATCTTGATCCCTGGACACTGGATCTTCTCTCACATACCTTCTGGCCTTGGTCTGAAAGTCCCTTCCACATGCAGTCTTCTCTCTTCCAGGTAGCCACTGGTGATTCCTATCTCTGCCACTCCATTCCTCTGGCTGAATCCAGTCCAATGGACTCTGCTGGCTTTTGGAATACCTCCCAGTATGAGTACTGCCTTGGAATCTCCCAGACCTTCCAATGGCCTTTCTTCTCTTCCTTCCAGAGAGTTTCCTTCTCTCTCTATCTGCTTGGCTTGGCTTCTGTTTCTCCAGGTGATACTGGTGCTTGTAGCCGTTGCTGAAGCTCTCCCTCAAGCTCTTTCTGTGGCTTTTGCTGAAGCTGTTCTTGAAGTTCTCCCTGAAGCTGGGCTGGAGCTTGTAGTAACTGTTATCTGAAGAATAAGCTCTATTCTTATTCTGTCCTAATGTGTGCTGCTCCCTAACACAGCGCAGCTGTGTTGAATCAGGCCCTGCCCTTTGAGATGAGTGCTTAGGGATTACCTCATAGCTCTCTTGATTGCACACACATTCTCTCACTTCAGCCCCTCTCATGGCTGCTGGAAACCTGGTGCATTCTGGGACTGGTAGTCTTTTATGTGAAAACTCTGTTTTCTCACTTCTACCAGAACTGACAGGTTGCTTGTTCAGAGTCACATCATCTTTTCTATAGCTCCTACCTGAGCTATGATAAGCTTCCTTATCACAGCCCGCATGGGAATGCTCCCCAGCATCCAATCAGAAAGCCTTTGGGAGCATCCCCCGCGCCTGCGCGGTGGCTTCCCGCCCTCCCTACTGCCTCTCCCCAGTTTTTCGTTTTCCACGGAGCAGGCAGGACGTCCCTCCTGCCACCGCAGAAATTTTTTCTCTTTGTTCTTGTTTCTGTAGTCGCGGCTTTTTCCCGCCGATGGTGGCACCTCTGTGCCCCTTTCTTTCTTTTCTTTTCAATTAATTTTCATTTATTTTTGGTCGCCTGTAGGGACCCTCCCCTCTGGGCGCCGAGGCCGACCGGGCTTACTGCATGGAGTCTTCTTCTCCCCAGAAGTGCCCTCACTGCGGGGACCTAATTTTCCAATTGGACTCCAATGCCTGGTGCCTCTCCTGTTTGGGGCCTGACCCTTCTTTCCCGGATCCCCCGGGCTACAGTGTCGGGAGAAGACCCTCCCTTTTTCGGATATCCCTCGACGACGTCTTCGCGCCCAACGCGCGGTCGTCGGGTTGTTCTTCTCTCCAGGATCAGGTATCCACACAACAGTCTGTTAAGACTAGCCGAGTCTTGAGGGGCGAGTCTCATGCGCAGCATGGCGACAGCTCCAGCCGACCCCTCAAGTCCCCCTTGGCTAATATACCCCGGCGGGAGTCCTCGGGCTCCAAAGCATTTACGGGGTTTTGGGATGTTCCTGGGGTTCGCTCCTCACAGAACATTCCCGAGCCATGCCCGAGGGAGGTACCCGCTTCGAGCGGTGCCGATTCCCTGGCGTCGGCGTCGAGTGTTCCACTCTTCGCCAGGGATTGTCAGCTGGTGTCATCGGCGCCTCTGGGGCCGATCGACTCGACTGGGTCTGACCTCCCTACATCCCAGCCATGCTCGGGTGTGGTATCCGCTCCGGGCAGTACTGAGACCCCGGCATCGGCTTCGGTGTCGAGCGTTCCGCTCCTCACCGAGGATCGTCGGCTGCTGTCCTCGGCGCCTCCGGTGCCGATCGACTCGGTCCAGCCTGGCGTTCCTCCATCACTGCCATGCGCGGGGGTGGTACCCGCTACGAGCGGTACTGACCCCTCGACGTCGGTGTCGAGCGTTCCGCTCCTCACCGGGGATTGGCGGCTGCGGTCCTCGGCGCCTCTGGGGCCGACCGACTCGCGCCGGTATGGCGTCCCTACGGGGGTAGTATCCACTTTGGGCGGTGCCGACCCGTGGGCGTCGAGTAACCCGCTCCCCACCGGGGATTGCCAGCTGCTGCCCTCGGCACCTCTGGGGCCAATCGGCTCGACACAGTCTGGCCCTGCGTTCCGGCCATGCACGGAGGCAGTACCCACTTTGAGCGCGCCGGCGTCGATGGTTCCACCCCTCACCGGGGATGATCTCCTGGCCTCACTCCCCTCAGAGCTGCTCGCTTTGACCCGAGCTGGGTCGCTGGTATCCCAGCCCTGCGCAAGGGTGATACCGGTTTTGAGCGGCGCCACTCCGCCGGCGACGGCAGGGGCGTCGAGCTCAAGGGACCGCCATCAACCTTCCCCGGGGACCTCGGGGTGTGTCGACCAGTACGCGGGCGACCCCCCGGCATCGACGCGGCCGTCGAGGGCCCCGCCCTTTCCTAGAAAAGGGGCCTCGGGGTTTTCGATCGCCTCGATCCTGCCGCATGGGCTTGGCACTTCCCCCCCCCCCCCCGCAGGGACTCGTCATCGGGTGACCTGGGTCCCCTCGGGGATGGGCCGTATGCCCCGGCAGGCTTTCCCTCCGGGTAGGACGGGTTCGAGAGGGGGCCCGGCATCGGGCAGCGCCTGCCGATCGACATCGGCGCCGGCATCAGATGACCCCCTCTCCACCGAGCTCCGTCCTCGGGGGCCCTTGATGCTCGTGGCACCGGTCGGCGCGGTTCCGATCCATGCTCCGGGATCTCCACCACCGGTGCGGTCGCTCCCGCGGGGTCCTCGAGGAGGGAGTCGATCTCCTCGCTCTGTTCGATGCCCAGCCTGGAGTCGTTGTCCAGCCTTGAAAGCCTGGCCACTGCACGTCTCGGGATCGGCCCCTGTCCCCTCCCGCAACACAGAGCAGAGACCGCTGGCCCCTGCCCTCCGGCGGCCGTGGATTCGCTCCAGTCACGGGAGGAACCGCCGCCCTCGGGTTCGGGGCCGAGGCCGATTCCTGTGGCGCCGTCGGTGCCATCGACCCCTTCGATGCCTAGCTTGGAATCAATTCCAGGAGCCGACGACGCCATGTTGACTGCCCCGGTCCGGGTCGGTTGGTCCCCTCCTCTGCCCAGCGGGCATCGGCCCGAGCGGCCTCTTAGTGCCCTGGCGGACATGGTGGACTTGCTGGCCATCCCTATCCCGGACCCGAGCCCAGGCCCTGCGGAACAGGCAGCCGTGATGCTTCCTCTGCATCCCTCCCTGCAGGATCTCCTGCTGGGGGCTTGGCGGTCGCCTTTGCGGGTTCCGGTGCTGTCGACGGCGATGCAGGCTCTGTACCGGGTGCCTCCGTCCCCGGGGTTTCGGCAGCACCAGCTCCCACATCGGTCCATTGTGGTGGAATCGCCGCTGAGGAAGGTTGGAAGCAAGGAGAAGCATGCTTCTCGCCCTCCAGGCCGCGCCTCGAAGACGCTAGATACTCTAGGACGTCAAGCCTTCCAAACGTCTATGCTGGCGGCCAGAATTATTTCATATATATTTTATATGAGTCTGTCGCTTCGGGAGGTCACCGAGAGGTTATCTTGGTTATCCCCTTCGTATCTGCAACCAAGGCCTTTGAATATTCCCTGCTTCTTTATCACTGCAGGAATATCTCCGGATTCCTTTCTCATGCTTCTCTGGACTCCTTCCGGTCGGTCAGCAGAGCCTCTGCTGTTGCCATTAGAGCACGCCATACAGCATGGTTGCAGGCGTCCGAGTTGTGTAGACGGGCACAGCACAACCTGGGCACTTCTCCCTGCGACAGAGATCACCTCTTCAATAGCGAAGCCTTACGTCAGGTCGCACAGTGCTTCGCTAACCTTCCCAGAGTTAGCAGCCAGCCTAGGGCCCGGCTCCCCCCCGGCAGTGGTAAACGCCTCTCCAGACCCCCCTTCCCTAGGAAGAGGAAATGTCAGCCCTCCGCCCACCCTCCAGGCGCGCCCAAGCAAGGGACCTCTCACCCCGGGTTGATGTCCCTGGGCCCGCGCCAGGACTCTCATACTAAGCATTTTTAGGCTCAGGTGGGCGGCTGCCTGCACTTAACCTCCTTACCAGAAGTTTAAAATCGAGCTCTACTCTGGGGCTCGTTCAGTTGACAAATGGTTCGGGGACTTATCTAGGGGTTCAGGTATTCTCCTCCGTGGGAAAGGGAGACCACCTTACGCCATGATAGCTATGGCCCACGGTCACCCTACTTACTCTTCGGTACGTCCCCGAACCCCTCTCAGCCAGTATTCTCTTGCTGATTGCTCCCGTACCGGAATTCCCCTTCCAGCCGCTATAGTCCCCCAATACTTACCAGGGACTATACCCTCATGTCCCCTGATTGTGCGGGGGACGAGTTCTGCGTGCAGGTCCTGGGGACACATATAGGGCCTCCAACCCCTGCGGCGTTCTACCGGACTGATGCTATCCTCCGTCCCCCACGCTACTGCGCTCTTAGCTCGCCGATCTGCCCTTGCCCTCCGGAAAAGATCCCTCCTCTGACGGATCTTGAGGCCACCTTCTCCAGGTGGACGCTCTGGGGATTGATGGCAGATCCGCCTTACCAGGGTGCTGCTCATGGAGGTAGGCCCCCCGGCGTACCTGCGTTAGTACCGGAGGGGGCGTCCCCATGTCCACCGGCTTTGATATACTAGATATCACCTGCTTGATAGGCGCCTATTGGGGGATGCCACAGTACCTGTGTTCTACCGCCTTTTTCCCCCTATGACCGGTACTCACCCCCCCCCCCCGGGGTCCGGCCAGTCCGCCTGCCTATTCCTCGATCGGCCCGCAGACTGGTGGTACCCTACTGCTGTGAAGTCAACAGCTCCTTTTTTCAGTTAGGTCCTCCTCCCGAAGGTCCGGACCCTTGTCTCCCTATCTCTCGCTAGGGCAGACTGTGTACTCCTTCTGCTCCGGGGTACACCTCTACTCTTCTCCGGGATAGGCTCTCTAGTTCGGCCTGTCTTCCACTGTTAGTCCTCTGAGTTATGGACTCTACTCCTAAGGGAGTGCTCAGCTTGCATCAAGCCTCCTGGAAGACCTGCCGTCCTTCTCCTGACCCAGCTGACGCCTGGATCTCATGGCCTTCCGGATTTGGAACTTCCTCCTCGCTGCGGTGAAGTTTCCTTGATGACCTCGCTACTGCGTCTACAGTGCCTTCATCACAGGACTACTTCCGACAACCCGGTGGGTAAGCTATACAGGGTTCTAAACCATTAATTCTTTAAAACTTAATGGCCGGTAAGCTCTATATGGTACTAGGTCATTTACTCATTAAATGCTTAATGATACTCTTCATGCACCCCTCTGACTACTCTCCCGTAGCCTGGGGTTTTTTTTGCTGTATCTTAATGGTCCCTGTTCTGCACTCTAAAGACTTTCCTCTGTAGTCTTTAGATTCGCTGTTCCTCTACAGCTTCCTCTATTCAACTCCTGCCCTCCATCCCTCAGGAGATGCCGGGGATTCAGGTTGGGCAAATGCCATCCCGTCCTGGGCTGCGCTTATGGGATCTCCCCGGGAATCCTTAGCTAGGGAGTCCCCACGTGTGAAGACTCATTCCTGCTTGTTCCTGGAGATAGCACAGTTCCTTACCTGTAACAGGTGATCTCCGGAACAGCAGGAATTAGTCTTCACAACCCGCCCACCTCCCCTAGGAGTTGTATCTCTATTTCTCTATTCCTTCCTCTCCTCTCCTTTTGGCTCAGCTATGAAACTCAACTGGGGAGAGGCAGTAGGAAGGGCGGGAAGCCACCGCGCAGGCGCGGGGGATGCTCCCAAAGGCTTTCTGATTGGATGCTGGGGAGCATTCCCGTGCGGGCTCCGTTGGCGACGTCTCCCACATGTGAAGACTAATTCCTGCTGTTCCGGAGATCACCTGTTACAGGTAAGTAACTGTGCTAACCCTCCACATTTGTACTTTTAGCCAGATTGAAGGCAGCAATTTTCAGATAGTATTTATGCACATAAATCATAATTTACACATAAAAATAGCATTAAAAGTTTTCTTTATACTCTTTCTGCTTAACTATTGCACCCATATTATTTGTTGATATAAGGACAATAATAAAATAAATATGATTTTTTCTATTATATCATAAAGAATCCTAGAGCCTCAAAGGGAGAAGAAATGGATGGAGACTTAATAGAAGACATAAGCAATATTGCCATGAAAGAAGTGCTACTGATAGGTGATTTCAATATGCCGGATGTTGATTGCTACATCTCTGCTGCAGTGTCATCTAGAAGTAAGGAGATCCTAGATTCTTTACAGGGAGAACTATTCTGGCAACTAGTAACAGAAAGCACATGTGAAGGGGCCATACTGGACTTGGTGCTTAGCAATAGAGAAAGTGTTTCTGATGTTATTGTGGGAGATCATCTCACATCCAGTGATCACCAGATGGTGTGGCTCAGTATTAGGACTAGGGCTGATAAAATCCCTTCAAAAGCGAGGGTCTAAGGCTTTAGGAAAACTAACTTTGCCAAGATGGAACAATTCTTCAAGGAATCGTTAGCAGGACTATCATTAAAATCATCTGTAAAACCAGAAGATTGGAAGATGGCCAGCGTAACGCCAATTTTTAAAAAGGGTTCCAGGGGTGATCCGGGAAACTAAAGACCAGTGAGCCTGACGTCAGTACCGGGAAAAATGGTAGAAACCATCATAAAGAACAAAATTGCTGAACATGTAGTAACCGAGGTAGCTCGGACACGGTGCTCCGGCCCCTCTAACCATCCACCCCTGCCCCCTCCCCCCCATCTTAGCCCCCCCCCACCCTCCTTTCCCACAGAATACACACATACACCAGTCTTGGGAAAAGCACCGGTCGGAGCTTTATTAACTTTATAACATACCGAACATTCCAGTTCAAAATAATCCACTTAACAATCCAAACATCGGAGTAATGCCTCACCAGCCATGCTATTAGCAAGGTGACCCGCAGCGGAGCAATGCCTCACCAGCCATGCTATTAGCAAGGTGACCCCGCCTCCGCTACTGCCGCGGTCATGCCAACCGCAATCTTCCTAATCCCCTTTCCCCGACCTCGCCATGTAATTAGCAAAAATCAGCCAGGGGATGTCCGGGTCGGGGGCACCCCGCCCCCGGCCCAAGTATAGCCTAAGGCTCCGGACCCCGGAAACCTCCGGGATCCCGCCCCCCATCCCACAGCCCTAAAATAGGGAGGGAGGGAGGGAAGCCGGCCTCGTCCCCGAGGAGGAGCAGGAGCTTCGGCAACCGTTGCCGACTCCTGGCTCCTCCCCAACCAAGCCACCCGCCTCCCAGACTCCACCGCGCTCCTGCGCGCGGCTGGAGCCAATCAACGGTACCAGCGCTCTCCACGTCACCACGCTTGCGCCCTCCCCCCCCGCCAATGACGTCCGCGGGCCAGGGCCCCCGCACCGGCCGAGCACCCGGTTACTATCGGCCGCCTGGACCATGCCCCGCGGCCTTGCATATAGTCATGGCTTAATGGGAGACAGCTGACATGGCTTTAGACAAGGGAGATCTTGTCTTACTAATCTGTTATGTTTTTTTGAAGGTGTGAATAAGCAAGTAGACAAAGGTGAGTTGGTTGATATAGTGTATTTGGACTTTCAGAAGGCCTTTGACAAGGTCCCTCATTAGAGACTTTTGGCAAAACTAAAGATGTGGTTAAAAGATGGAAAGCAGAGGGTAGGACTAAATGGCCAGTTTTCCCAATGAAGAAAGGTGAATAGTGGTGCACCCCAGGGATCTGTGCTGGGTCCGCTGCTTTTTGACACATTCATAAATGACCTGGAAAAGGGAATAACGAGTGAGGTTATCAAATTTACAGATGACATTTATTTATTTTATTTATTTATTTACATTCTCTTATATACCGCACTATTTGGCATCAGCGCGGTTTACATGGAACAAAATGCTCAGTACAAATAACATGTATGAGTTTACAGATAACAGGGAACAAAACTTGGATAACAGGGGTAACTATTTACAAACTTATTACATGGAGTCATGATCAAAGAGGATGCATAGAAAACACAATCACGTCATGGGTTTGAGTATCAGCTTGGTGTGTTGTTGGTATACTATAGGTTTGTATGGGAATGTGGATGGCATGGGGGGGGGGTCTTGGAGCTCTAGGGGCTGCAGTTGGGCTCGATAAGAGGTGTTGAAGAGGTGGCCTTTGAGGGCTTTCCTAAACTGTGGTAGATTCTTAATAGCCCGGATATCATGGGGTAATGCATTCCAGTATCTTGGGTCACTGAGACTGAAGGCCCTGTTGGCTGTCGATTTAGTGCAACCAGTAAGTGCCTAAAGTTGTTAAAATCCATGAGGATTGTGGAAAATTGCAAGAGGGTCTTGATAAATTGGAAGACTGGGCATCAAAATGGCAGATGAAATTTAACGTAGACAATTGCAAAGTTATGCACCTAGGGAAGAACAACCCAAACTATGGTAACACGATGCAAGGTTCCACATTAGGAACCACCACCCAGGAAAAAGATTTAGGCATCATTGTGGATAACATGTTAAAATCCTCCGCCAAGTGTGCAGCGGTAGCGAAGAGAGCAAATAGAATGCTAGGTATCATAAGGAAAGGAATGGAAAATAAAACAAAGGATATTATAATGCCTCTGTATCATTCCATGGTGCGATCGCACCTTGAATATTGCGTGCAATTCTGGTCACCGTATCTTAAAAGGCATATAGCGTTATTAGAAAAGGTTCAAAGAAGAGCCACCAAAACGGTAAAGAGGATGGAAGGATTACCCCTATGAAGAAAGGCTAAAAAGGTTAGGGCTCTTTAACCTGGAAAAGAGACGGCTGAGGGGAGATATGATAGAAGTCTATAAATTAATGAACGGAGTGGAACGGGTAAACGTAGATCGATTGTTTACGTTATCAGAATATAGAAAGACTAGGAGACATGCAATGACGCTACAGGGTAAACTATTTAAGACAAATAAGAGAAAATATTTTTCACTCAACGTGTAATCAAACTCTGGAATTTGTTACCAGAGGATGTAGTAAAGGCTGTTAGTGTAGCTGGGTTTAAAAAAGGTTTGGACAAGTTCCTGGAGGAAAGGTCCATAAACCATTATTAAAAAGGGAACCAGGATATCAATGCTTGACCCAATACTATCATTGTGTCTTTTGGGGAAACTGCTAGGTACGTATGACCTAGATTGGCTACTGTTGGAAACAGGATACTGGGCTTGATGGACCTTTGTCTGACCCAGTATGACATATCTTATGTTCTTATGATCGGAACTGCTGGAGTAGAAAAGCAATGGGCAAAACTGAAAGGGGATATTTTAAGGATAACAAACCTTTTTGTTAGAAAGGTTAATAAATGTAAAAGGAAAAAGAGGCCACTATGGTTCTCAAAAGAAGTAGCTGAGACGGTGAAGAAAAAAAGGGAGGCCTTCATAAAATATAAGAGATCACAGAGAGAGGAAGACAGGCATCTATATTTGGAAAACCTTAGAGAAGCTAGCAAAATAGTCAGGAAAGCAAAGGTACAAAAAGAAGAAGAAATAGCCAGAGCAATAAAATAGGAGGGTAAGACATTTTTCAGATATGTTAGTGAGAGGAGGAAGGGCACAAGTGGTGTTATCAGAGTCAAGGGTGAAGGGGAGGAATATGTAGAAGCTGATGAGGTTAAAGCGGATTTGCTTAACAAATATTTCTCTTCTGTGTTCACAAAAGAAGAACCAGGAGCAGGACCTCAGAAAACACCCACAAATAGGAACAAAAGTAATGGGGAGCTGGATCGATTTTCAGAAGACTGTGTTCACGAGGAGCTACCTAAACTAAAAGTAGATAAATCGATAGGCACAGATGGGATACATCTGAGTATAATGAAGGAACTTGGGGATGTTTCAGGGGCTCCACTGACAGACATTTTTAATGCATCTTTGGAGTCGGGAATGGTCTCCAGAGGACTGGAAAAAGGAACATGTGGTCCCTTTACATAAAAGTGGAAGTAAGGATGTGGTTGAAAACTACAGGTTAGTTAGTCTAACCTCTGTGGTTAGTAAATTATTGGAAATGCTGCTAAAACAAAGAATAGTGAGGTTTCTGGAGTGCAATGGCTTGCAGGATTCGTGAGCATGGATTCACCAGAGGCAGGTCTTGTCAGACAAATCTGATTGATTTCTTTGACTGGGTGACCAGGGAGTTGGACCGAGGAAGAGCTCTAGATGTGGTGTACTTAGATTTCAATAAAGCCTTTGACACTGTTCCTCACAGGCGACATATAAACAAACTGAGCACCTTATGGATGGACCCTAAAGTGGCTGACTGGGTTAGAAATTGATTGAGTGGGAGGTGACAAAGGGTAAGGATAACTTTCTTCTCTTCAAAGTAAGATCCATATACCAGTGCCGCAGGGATCTGTCCTTGGTCCAATTCTTTTTACAATCTTTTTTAGTGATATTGCAGAAGTGCTGTCAGGTAAAGTTTGCAACTTTGCTGATGATACCAAAATCTGCAATACAGTAGACATCCAGGAAGGTGTAGATAACATGAGGAGGGATCTAGCTAAGCTAGAAGAATAGACAAGAATTTGGCAGCTGAGATTTAATGCTAAAAAATGCAGGGTTATACACTTGGGCGGCAAAAATCCAAGGGGGGGGGCAGTACAGTGTAGGGGGGCGAAGTACTTTTATCCATGAAAGAAGAGTAGGATCTGGGTGTGATTGTTTCTGATGATCTTAAAGCAGCTAAACAGGTAGAAAAGGCAATGGCAAAAGCCATAAGGATGCTTGGGTGCATAGGGAGAGGCATGGCCAGCAGAAAAAAGGAGGTGATAGTGCCTCTGTATAAATCTCTGGTGCGACCTCATTTGGAGTATTGTGTGCAATTCTGGAGACCGCACCTTCAAAACGATATAAACAAGATGGAGTTCGTACAGACGGTTGCTACTAAAATGTTTAGTGGTCTTCATTATAAAGCATACGAGGACAGACTTAAGGATCTTAATATGTATACGTTAGAGGAAAGGCGGGATAGAGGTGATATGATTGAGAGGTTTAAATGCCTCCATGGCATAAATGCACAGGAGGAGAGCCTCTTTCAATTCAAAGCAAGTTCTGCTATGAGGGGACATGGGATGAGGGTGAAGGGCGATAGATTCAGGAGTGATATGTGGAAATATTTCTTTACGGAAAGAGTGGTGGATCCGTGGAATAGTCTCCCAGTGGAGGTGGTAGAGATGAGGACAGTAACTGAATTCAAAAAAGCATGGGACAAACACAGAGAATCTCTAGAGGAAAAAAGTGGACTGTTGTAGTTGTTGATATAGAAAGACAGACTAGATAGGCCATGTGGTCTTTTTGTTCCGTCATGTTACTATTTTCCTGAGGTTGAATTCTGATATGCTTTTGTTTTTGGATATTTGCAGATGGTAAGAAACGCTGCTTCCCCAATAGTCTAATGAATTATCAGTAGGTGGCGTACCATTTGTGCCTCAGACTTTATTTTATTCCGTCCTGCTTCCTCATTTTCCCTTAAAGCTGTTTGGATGAAAGATGATTTCAAAGCCAATAACCTTTCAAATTTCAGCATCTCATCTTCAAAATCAAAAGAATTAAATATGTGGAAGAAATACAGTTCACCAACCTTTGTTTATGTGGATTCCTGTTGGATCAGTTACCTATGTGTGGGTTCTACCTCTATGCCCTGGTTTTTACCATTGCTGAAGGTCTGTGGTGTCCCTTTTTGTTTCCATAACTATGACCCCTTTTGTGTGACTAGATCTTTTCTTCTCCCTATGCCGTTTCCCATTATCTGTAATTTACTATCCTTTAATGCAGACAATTCCTTTTTTGAAGTCATTAGTCATTACTGGGTACTTCTTTTCTTAAAAATAATCAATTTATCCTTATAATTAGTTATTTAGTGATTCATATTCTCCTTAAGGGTAACTCTTTAATCTTTCACTTATTTCTTTTCACTTTCCTCCATAAAACTAATAGCATCAAATCTAAAGAACACTTTTTAAGAACTCGACAACCACTTCTTTCGAAATTCAATATTGTTTCTGCCTATTGCCATCTGATGATGAATGTAGAATCCCCTGGGTTTGCTCTTCAGTCCACAACGGTCACTCAGATTGATGTCTTGCCATAGCCAAGCCTGCTCTTTTATTTCACATCTTCTAATTCCCTAATAGAATCTTCTAGCACTTGCTGTGTCTAAATGTTTCTAGGTTCTTCCCTTAAACAAGATGAGTGTCACAAAATGCATAACATTTTACAGATAACTTAGTCATATAAAGTTAGGCCTGCTATTACTGCAGCCAGATTTAACACACAAAGGTTTTGGATAACAGCTGCATTTTGCTGCTTTCTGTATAAGTCATAATTCTGCCCCCTAGAACATCTCTGGCCCCTCCAGATACCTTTTGGACATTTAGGGTCTGATTCTTTGACAGGCCTTGTGGGGCTGCACATCCCAGTGGGATGTGCAACCCGCAAGCTGTCCTGCCCCTATTCCCCCTCCAGCTCTCCCTACATGGCTACAGCAGCAGGACAGGGAGAGCCAGCGGGGGACAGAGTATGGGCAGAGTGGGGGTAGGCTCAGGAGTCAGGACATAAAGGGCCGATTCCGATCACGGCCCTGTATATCCTGCTGGGTCATGGGGGATGTGCTGCTTATTCCACCTTGAAGGTGGAATAAGCAGCACAAATGGTGCAATCAGGGCTGGAACTCCCCCTCCCCCCCCCCCCCCCGGGGCAGGGTGGTCTCCACTGCCCAATCCAGGTCCTGACAGGCCAGCCGTGGGTCAGGCGGCAGGGAAGAAGAAGGTCTGGGGTTCAAATCCCACTAGAGGACAGCAACCTTGGGCCGGAAGGATTGAGGTTTCTAGTCCCACAGGTGCTCCTTGTGGTCTTGGGCAAGCCACTTAACCCTCCATAGCCCACGTTCCCTGTAAAATAGTTATCTCCAAGTTATAATGCCCTGTTCAATGTAATTTCAGTTTGTTCAATGTAAACCACCCTGATATCATGAAAGGCAATATATAAGTAATGTTAAATAAATAAATATTGGGCCATCCTCAGGCCCGATTCTGTACGCCGCAGGAACATCTTGCTCCCGCTGTACAGAATCAGGTCCTAATGGGCCCAGACGTGCCACTTTCAGAATCAGGCTCTTAGAAGGTAATTTTATAAATCTTTTTCATGCAGGAAAGCCTCTTACAAAACTAGAACCCAAAGTTGAAAAACCCCCAGCTCACAGAGCCTACCGTGTAATATTAGCACAAGACCAAAAAATCCCAATTATTACACTATCTTTTTTTGTCGGAATGACCATTCAAGAGAAAGCAGGAAGGTAACCCACCCCTCGCTGTGGTCAATCCATTTTATTAATTTAAAATGCTTGAAAACTTATCTTTTCTTTTTTTCTTTTTTCTGTAATTCAGCCAGCACAGAATTCCATAGACACAACGTGCCACGTTTCGAGCCATCTATCCCATCTGTGGCCCTGCATCAGGTGAAATTTGTTGAATCCCAAAGGATTCCGACAAAAAAAGATAGTGTAATAATTGGGATTTTTTGGTCTTGTGCTAATATTACACGGTAGGCTCTGTGAGCTGAGGGTTTTTCAACTTTGGGTTTTGATGTTTTGCCCTGTGCTAGGGGGTTTTTTTTGACTGGTCTTACAAAACTAGGTCATGTGTTGCAAGATGACGCGTATTTGTAGACTAGGCATGCTTGAGGGAGAAGTTAAGACAGTGTGGGCAGATTTGCACTTTACACATCGATTTTACAGTATAAAATATGCGTGTATGTGCATAAAATATGTGTCAACATTTACACCTACTCTTGAACAGCCATAATGCCCATGCCTTCAATCTCGGTGCTATTTCTGCAGAATTTGTGCTAGTTTTATAAAGATACATAGATGCCTCTTTGAGAGTATTTTAGAAGCTCTATTCATGAGCTGGATATCTGAAAATGGGCACTTAGATGTGTAAAGCATGGAGACATCTCTTGGGCCATTTTAGAAACCAAGTATTGTATATAGATGTCTCCAACGCAAGAATGTTCATGTAGCAAGGGGGCATGGTGGAGGTGCAGCCTGGGCAAAACAAGGAGGTTCCACATCGCAGTGTGATTTCAGAATGGCAGAAGCAGGGGCGGCCCAAGGGGGGTGCGGGGCGATGTGCGGAGACTCGGTGCGGAGCCTCATTTGCATAAGGGCCTCATTTGCATAAATATTTGCATAATGTTACCATATACTAACTTTTAGTAAACATGCCTCTTAATGAGTGTATGGATAAAGAAAAACTAAAAGATTTCTACATTACTATAATCCAGTGCCAACCACCAGACACATTAGGAACTACTACAAACACTGCCCATTTAGAACCCATAGCAAACCTGCCGTATCCTAACAGCACTACCAGGACTCACAAAGCACCATACCCTACCTATCAAAAGGAAACATGCAAATATTAAACCAATACATTTCAGAGAACAACAATACATAACCTACTGGGGAAAGAGAACAAGTGGCAATGTCAAATAGGAATTACATAAACAGAATACCTCAGCTCAGTTACACGTGCAGAACATAGACCATCACCAAACAAGGAATCACAATTTAGAAACAGGAAGACAATAATTAAACTGGGAATCCCTAAAGCCAAACTTGGAATGTACAACACTGTAGAAATAAAACTATACATTAATTTGCTCTTGTACTAAACAAAGCGCAGACATTAATGATGCACATTTACCAGAGCTGACATATTCCAATTAATAAATTCAAAATAAAGAGATATTTTTCTACCTTTTGTGCATTTTCTTTCAGCTGCAATTGCTCCAGCCACTTTCTTCTGGTTTCTTCATGTCTTCTGCTAACTCTCCATCGTCTGCTGTCCATTTGTCCTCTCTTCTAGTTTTTTTCCATTCTCTCTCTGCATCTGCTTTAACATACTAATCTTTCTCCTTTTGCTCTTTCCTCATTCCTATTTCATCCACTCAAATTTTACCCCTCCATCCTCAATCCCCACTTACTCTCCCAATACCCGGCCAATTGTAGATTTTTTATCCCTCCCACACAAAATATTTTTCCCCTCTCCATTTTACTCTCCCAGCCCCATCCCATTCTAATCCTCCCCCAACATCAGCTCCCTTCTAGTTCCAGCCTCACCCAGCATCCATTCCCTTCTAGTCCCTGCATCAGCCCATTTCCAGTCCTAGCCCCCCATCAGCCCATTTCCAGTCCTAGCAACCCCCCAACCCAATACCAGTCCTAGCCCCCCCATCAACCCACTTCCAGTCCTAACCCCCCATCACCCCATTTTCAGTTTAAGCCCCCCCTATAACCCATTACCAGTCCTAACCCCCCCATCAGCCCATTTCCAGTCCTAACCCCCATCAACCCATTTCCAGTCAGCCCCCCATAGCCCAGTGCCAGTCCTAACCCCCCCATCATCCTACAGCCCATTACCAGTCCTAACCCCATCAGCCCACCTCAAGTCCTAACCCCTCCCCATCAGCCTATTTCCTGTCCTAGCCCCCCCATAGCCCATTATCAGTCCTAGCCCCCCGTTAGCCGATTAACAGACAGCCCCCATCAGCCAACAGCTCATTTACAGTCTTAACCCCCCCCATAGCCCATTACCAGTTCTAACCCCCCCCCAACAGCCCACAGCCCATTACCAGTCCTAACCCCATCAGCCCACCTCAAGTCCTAACCCCTCCCCATCAGTCCATTTCCTGTCCTAGCCCCCCCATAGCCCATTATCAGTCCTAACCCCCCCATAACCCATTACCAGTCCTAACCCCCCATCAGCCCACAGCCTATTACCAGTCCTAACCCCATCAGCCCACCTCCAGTGTTAACCCCCCCATCAGCCCATTTCCAGTCCTAGCCCCCCCATGGCCCATTACCAGTCCTAACCCCCCCCCAACAGCCCACAGCCCATTACCAGTCCTAACCCCATCAGCCCACCTCCAGTCTTAACCCCCCCATCAGCCCATTTCCTGTCCTAGCCCCCCATAGTCCATTACCAGTCCTAACCCCACCCAACAGCCCACCTAAAGTCCTAACCCCTCCCCATCAGCCCATTTCTTGTCCTAGCCCCCCATAGCCCAGGACCCGTCCTCCCCCCCCATCAGCCCACAGCCCATTACCAGTCCTAACCCCATCAGCCCACCTCCAGTCTTAATCCCCCCAGCCCATTTCCAGTCCTAATCCCCCCAGCCCATTTCCAGTCCTAGCAACCCCCCCAACCCATTACCAGTCCTAGCCCCTCATAGCCCACTCCCAGTCCTAATCCCACCAGCCCATATCCAGTCCTAATCTCCCATCACCCAATTTTCAGTTTAAGCCCCCCAATACCCCATTACCAGTCCTAACCTCCCCATCAGCCCACTCCCAGTCCTAATCCCACCAGCCCATTTCCAGTCCGAATCCCCATCACCCAATTTTTAGTTTAAGCCCCCCATAGCCCATTACCAGTCCTAACCCCCATCAACCCACTTCCAGTCCTAATACCATCAGCCCATATACAGACTTAGCTCCCCCATAGCCCATCACCACTCCTAACCCCCCCAGCCCCCCCATAGCCCATCACCACTCCTAACCCCCCCAGCCCATCACCACTCCTAACCCCCCCAGCCCCCCCATAGCCCATCACCACTCCTAACCCCCCCAGCCCCCCCATAGCCCATCACCACTCCTAACCCCCCCCGCCCAGCCCAGCCCAGGGAAAAGTTTAAAAAAAAAAAGCTGTCTGCTGCCGCTGCCGGGGCCGCTGCGGCAGAATCGAGTGTGCTGCGGGGCCCCCCCCTGCCCAGCAGAGCCTGCTCTCCCCTGTATAGAAACATAGAAACATGATGACAGAAAAAGACCACATGGCCTATCTAGTCTGTCCTTCCATAACAACAACTACAACAGTCCACTTTTTACCTTTAGAGATCCTCTGTGTTGGTCCCATGCTTTCTTGAATTCAGTTACTGTCCTCATCTCTACCACCTCCACTGGGAGACTATTCCACGGATCCACTACTCTTTCCGTAAAGAAATATTTCCGCATATCACTCCTGAATCTATCTCCCTTCACCCTCATCCCATGTCCCCTCGTAGCAGAACTTGTTTTCAATTGAAAGAGGCTCTCTCCCTGAACATTTATGCCACGGAGGTATTTAAACATCTCAATCATATCACCTCTATCCCGCCTTTCCTCTAAGGAGTACATATTAAGATCCTTAAGTCTGTCCTCATATGCTTTATAATGAAGCCCATTAATCATTTTGGTAGCAACCCTCTGCACCGACTCCATGCTGTTCACATCCTTTTGAAGGTGCGGTCTCCAGAATTGCACACCATACTCCAAATGAGGTCGTACCAAAGACTTATACAGAGGCATTATTACCTCCTTTTTTCTGCTAGCCATTCCTCTCCGTATGCACCCAAGCATCATTCTAGCTTTTGCCGTCGCCTTTTCTACCTGTTTAGCTACTTTAAGATCATCAGACACAACCACGCCTAGGTCCCGTTCTTCTTTAGTGGACAAAAGTACTTCACCTCCTATACTGTATCGCTGCCTTGGATTGCTGCAGCCCAAATGCATGACCTTACATTTTTTAACATTAAATCCCAGCTGCCAAATTCTAGACCATTCTTCAAGCTTAGCTAGATCCCTCCTCATGTTATCTACCCCTTTCTGGGTGTCTACTCTATTGCAGATTTTGGTATCATCCGCAAAGAGGCAAACCTTACCCGACAGCCGTTCCGCTATATCACTAATAAAGATGTTATAAAGAATCGGACCAAGGACAGATCCCTGGGGCACACCACTGGTAACATCCTTCTCCTCAGAGTGAGCTCCATTTACTTGTACTCTTTGTCGCCTCCCACCCAACCAATTTCTAACCCAAGCAGTAACTTTAGGGTCCATCCCTAGGGTGCTCAGTTTGTTTATAAGTCGCCTGTGAGGAACAGTGTCAAAGGCTTTACGGAAATCTAAATACACCACATCTAAAGCTCTCCCTCGGTCCAACTCCCTGGTCACCCAGTCAAAGAAATCAATCAGATTTGTCTGACAAGACCTGCCTCTGGTGAATCCATGCTGCCTCGGATCCTGTAATCCGCTGGACTCCAGAAACCTCACTATTTTCTCTTTCAGCAGCGTTTCCAATAATTTACTCACCACCAAAGTTAAACTAACCGGCCTGTAGTTTTCAACCACATCCTTACTTCCGCTTTTGTGTAAAGGCACCACATGAGCCTCTCTCCAGTCCTTTGGCACCACTCCCGACTCCAACGAGGCATTGAAAAGGTCAGTCAGTGGAGCTGCTAGAACGTCCCCAATATTCTAGGGTGTATCCCATCCGGTACCATCGCTTTGTCTACTTTAAGTTAAGCTAGTTTCTCACGAACACAGTCTTCTGAAAATAGTTCAAGATGTCCCTCGCTTCTGTTCTTATTTGTGGGTGTTTTCTGAGGTCCTGCTCCTGGTTCTTCATCTGTGAACACAGAACAAAAATATTTGTTAAGCAATTCCGCTTTATCCTTATCAGCTTCTACATATTCCCCCCCTGCACCCTTGAGTCTGACAATACCACTTTTGCCCTTCCTCTTCTCACTAATATATCTGAAAAATGTCTTATCCCCCCATTTTATTGCATTGGCTATTTCCTCCTCCTTTTGAAGCTTTGCCTTCTTGACTACTTTGCTAGCTTCTCTAAGGTTTTCCAAATACAGATGCCTGTCTTCCCCTCTCTGTGATCTCTTGTATTTCATGAAGGCCTCCCTCTTTTTCTTCACTTTTTCAGCTACTTCCTTCGAAAACCATAGTGGTCTCCTGTTCCTTTTGCCTTTATTTACCATTTTAACAAAAAGGTTGGTTGCCTTTAAAATACCCCCTTTCAGTTTTGCCCACTGTTTTTCTACATCCCCCAGCTGTTCCCATCCCACTAACGACTCCCTGAGGTATTGGCCCATCTTCGCAAAGTTAGTCTTCCTAAAGTCTAAGATCCTTACCTTGGAATGGATTCTAACAGCCCTAGTCCTAATACTGAACCACACCATCTGGTGATCACTGGATGCAAAATGATCTCCCACTACAACATCAGAAACACTTTCACCATTGGTAAGCACCAAGTCCAGTATGGCCTCTTCACGTGTGGGGTCTGTTACCAATTGCCTGAATAGTTCTCCCTGTAGAGAATCCAGGATCTCCTTACTTCTAGATGATACTGCAGCAGGAATGTGCCAATCAACATCTGGCATATTGAAATCTCCTATCAGTAGCACTTCCCTTTTCCTAGCAATGCTGCGTATGTCTTCAATTAACTCTCTGTCCACCTCTTCCTCTTGTGAGGGAGGTCTGTATATCACTCCAATGCAAATAGATTTCTCTTTCCCTCTTTCTAGTTTAACCCACAATGCCTCCTCTCTCCCTTTTAAGCTCTGTAATTCCAAAGCTTTAATAGTAGTTTTTACATATAGTGCCACTCCTCCTCCTCTTCTTCCTACCCTGTCCTTTCTGAATAAAGTATAGCCAGGTATAGTTACATCCCAGTCATTGTTTTCTGTGAACCATGTTTCTGTAACTGACACTAAATCCAAGTCAGCCACTCCCACCAAAGCTTCGACCTCAGGGATCTTATTTCCCATGCTACGGGCATTAATACACACTGCTTTCCATATGTTACCCCTGTTACCCATTTCCATAAAGGTATTTAATGTATCACCTACCTGGGGGCTTTCTTCACCCATCCCCAATGAATCTAGTTTAAAGCCCTCTTCAGTAGATTAGCCAGTCTACTACCAAAGATGCGTTGACCTCTCTTGGACAGATGGATGCCATCTCTGCTTTGCAACCCTTGGAACAGCATCCCATGGTCTAGGAAACCAAAACGCTCTCGATGACACCATCCACGCAGCCATGCATTCGTTTCCAGGATGCGACCTCTCTGCCTTGGCCTTTACCCTCAACAGGGAGGATTGAAGAGAACACCACCTGTGCACCTAACTGCTTCACCTCTCTCTTTACAACTGCAGTCACACGCGCCAGCTTTCAGAGCGTGAAGGAACTAGTTTCCCTTTCGCGGCTCTGTTAAGCCCGCGGGGGCTGATGGGAACTTCCCATCAGCCCCCGCAGGCTTAACAGAGCAGCGAGGGAGAAACTCTCCCCTCGCGCTCTGAAAGCCAGCGCGTGTGACTGCAGCTGTAAAGAGAGAGGTGATACAGGGGAGGGCAGGCTCTGCTGGGCAGGGGGGGCCCCGCGGCACACTCAATTCTGCTGCGGCGGCCCCGGCAGCGGCAGCAGACAGCTTTTTTTTTTAAATTTTACTTTTAGATCAGAATGTTTTTTGCGCGGGGCCCCCTGAAACGCGGGGCCCTGTGCAAAAAACATTCTCGCTCAATGGACGGGCCGGCCCTGGGCAGAAGCATTTCTGGCCTTGGTTGGTGAGATGTCCATGCTTATATCTACCCCTGACCACAAATAAGGTGAAAAAAGTGCTTGTTTCATGGATGTAACACTTCTAAGGGAAAGTGCATAATGTGCTTACATCACCACAATTATTATTTTCTGTCTGAAGAAACCTGAATGTAAATACATACTACAAACATTTTACTGGCTCACCACCGCATGTCTGAGTATTTACAATGGCAGGCCAGGACATGAAAGTCTCATACCATAGACGACCCACCCTTCTGGGATACACATACTGGCACATCCAAGTACCTGGTTCTGAGACCATGCAAATTGGGGATGTCCATATTTCTGTAATGGCCTACACTCGTGCACATACCGGGCTTTGCAACCCACATGGGGCCTTCCTCCATAACCAGTTCTGGGGAACTTTTCAGGGTAGAGACATATTGATTTCAGAAGGCACTTGTCCATGCTTCCCTTCACTGCTGCACTCCCCCAGAGTTTTGAACATTCAGCTCTGGATGTTCCAGATTCAAACTAGATGTTCTTTCTAAAATGCCAACGTGCCTTTATAAAACAGGCTTACAATAGACGCCTTTTCCATATCCAAACCTAGATGCCCTTTATAAAAGTATCCTTATAGAGAGTGATTCTGTAAACTCCCATGCAGTTAATGTGCATTGCCAAGGGCACATGTGACGCATATTCTTTATTATAAAGTAAGCACATACTTTATATTATAGAATAGGGGCATATGTGGTGAAATATGTTTATGTTTATTACACTTGATATACCGCTCAGGCCAAAGCATCAGAGCGGTTTACAATATTACATAAATTATACTGAAAATATGAAAAGAACGCCATTGATAAGATAGGACAGAGTAAGAGATACAGTGATAGTCAAAGAAATAGAAGAGACAAGAGGAAAGGCTCATTATAACATCCAGAGAGGTAGAATATCGTACCACCACAGCTAAGTTCTTCCAGACAGACTTGACCATAATGGCTGCTTATAAACCGCTGCTGCCTGGATATACTTGACTGAAGCAGGTGATGAGGCAAAGCTCTCACTTCCAGCCTGCGATGCCGACATCATCCCTCCACCGTCCCGTTCGCCGCAGCAAGCAAACCAAATATAGCAGTTTACCCAGTCCCGCATGGTCCAAAGCCTAAGGGCCATGCCAAAGGGCCCTCTTGCGAGGCCCTCAGGCGCGGGCCCGCAAGGCTTGGGCGCACCGGTGGAGTGGCGGTTTAAGAGCCAATGGAGTGGGCAGGCTCTGTGGAGGGCGGTGGAGCTCCCGCTCTCACCTCTGATGCTGGCTGCTGCTCTCCCCTCACAGAACGCGCCGGTGGAGTGGCAGTTTAAGAGCCGATGGAGTGGGCAGCTCTGTGGAGGGAGGTGGAGCTCCCGCTCTCACCTCCGATGCTGGCTGTTGCTCTCCCCTCACAGAACGCGCATACGAAATCTAGGCGCGGCCTCTTACACCAACCTTAGACTTGGTGAAAATGCTCATGTCTAAATTTGTAGAGTGCGCTCAAATTATAGTATTCAAACTTATGTGTGTATATTTAGGCCCCGCCTATGCTCTGCTGAAGCTCTACCCCCATGCCCACTCAAACTGAAAGTACAAGTGATGGGACATACATACCTGCTTACAGCAGAATAGTGACCATCTAAAGTGCGCGTGTGTGTGCCCATTCAAGTGCATAAGTCCTTTAGAACAGGGACTTATGCACCTTTCTAGCGCCTACTGTTCCATACACCTTTTATAGAAATACTCCTATAGGGATTTATATGGGCAAAATTTATCTGCTCTGTGGTTGATAAAATTTTAAACTATCTACTAATGCAGTCAGCATCCGCTGACAATCACATAAGTGATTTTGAATATTGATCCAATGTTTTTTCAATGAATGGAAATTTTCATCAACAAACAAAGGCCAGAAACGGCAATGTCAAGAGTAAAACCAAACCACCATACCTAAAAAAAAGAAAATTTGAATTATAAAAAATCTTCTTGGTGGATGTGCATATAAAATGGTTAAATGCAACCCTCAATGGCTGACAGTAACAGCTCCTGCGGTAATTGTGGCAAATGGTTTAATGCAGGATGGTGCTTGGCCGTTAACTGCATGGGACAACCCAATAAGAAAACGTGGAATGCAACGAAAGGACGTGTAAAAGTAAAACCTTTTATTACTTTATTCCACTTCAGCCACTGGCCCGACACTGGCCGTGTTTTGTAAAAACCTTCCTCAGGGGCAATATTGGCTAAAATACATAAAACACACATTTAAAATCAAAGATAATATAAACAAATGTTAAAAAGAAAACAGAGAATGAACTAAGACATATAAATGGAACATGCCAATATAAAACATAAAACCAAATTAAGTACAACCAATATACGGAGCAAAACCAATTTGGACATTAGTAATGAAAACAATAAAAGATAAATACCAATAGAATAGTTGTTTAAATATCAGACAAAGTGAAGTGATGGTTTCAAAACATCAACTTAACAAAACTTAATCAAACATGTAAATAAAAAATAAATATGTAAATATAAGAACCAATTACTTATCACAAGTAAATTAAAAATATTAACCATTGTGAAATAATGATTTTAAAACAATAACATAATGAATCATAACTTAACATATAAATAAATAAATATGTAAGTATAAAAATCAATTACCTATCACAAATAAATTAAAACAGCGTATATAATAAATATGTAAGAAAATATGTAAAAAACTAATATATCAGATACATATACAATGAAATAAAGTGCTCATCAAAGGATGTGACCAATAACAAACAAAAAGAACCAACATACCTGGATATTGTGTGCTTTTATTACTGAAATGGCTCCTACCTTAATGCCATAAGAGAGCCTAAGATGTTAGAAAATAAACACTATCATTAAAAAACAAAGAAAAGGAAAAAGGATCAGATACTGAGGGATGAGGACGAAACCCTGATCCTAAAGAATACATATGGACAAATATCATTATGGGAAAACCAACTCCCAGAGTTTATAAACAAACCTTTTGCTAAAAATGTTAGAGTTGACAATGTTTTCAAAAACAATCTAAAACTATAAAATAAAAGAATTACCTGAATGAGATTATCTTTTAGCCTCAAAAACACGTTTTCCTATACTGCCATAGTACTAATCCTATAAATAAATATTAAAAAAACCCTAAGATTAGTATGTGTGTACAAGGATACATTGTGTAAGCCATTCATAAACAGATCTAAAACATCTAAAAGAAACCGTCCATTGTTAAATAGCATGTTCATAGAAGGGATTAAAATTGTATGTAGAACAGAAGTAAGAGATGTATAGAATCCGACTACTCACACACTCATGTTATCAATTGACATACAAACAAAGACTATTTATTAAACATGAACCCAGTAGGGGAGAGTGTTTGACTGGGGAACAGAAGCGGCTCGAGTTTATCTCCAGGAACAAGCAGGAATGAGTCCTCACATATGGGTACGTCGGAACCGACGGAGCCTGCGCGGGAAAGCTCCCCAGCTTCCCAGAAAGGAAGCTTTTGGGGCCTCCCACAGCGCATGCGCGCTGCCTTCCCGCCTTCCTGACCAACTCTCCTCAGTTCTTCTTTTTCCGCGGAGCCAGCAGGTCGTGTTCCTGTCACCGCTGAAGAAATTGTTATTTTAATTTGTTTCTTTGACCGCGTGTCTGCCTTCCCCGATTCCGAACCGGTACCGCCGGTCTTTATTTCTTTATTTCTTAAAAAAAAAAAAAAATTATTATTTTTTCTTCACTTGGTGTGTTTTTTCTGTGAGGCCTCTAGGCCTTCTCAGATTCTCCCCATGGAGAAACCAGCCTCTGGTTTTAAAAAATGCACCAAGTGTACCAGTACTATTTCAGTCACAGATACCCATGAATGGTGTCTTAAATGTTTGGGGCCTGACCATTCCATTCCGGATTGTCCATCCTGCTCTCTGATGTCCAAACGGGGTTTACAGAACAGAGCAGCCAAATTTCATATGCTGTTTTCTGCGGATACTCCAGCATCAACATCTTCCAGGTCTTCCTCTCCTGATGGATCTCAGGTAACCAAACATTCTTCAGGCAGGTCCTCAAAGGGCAAATCTCCTTCTAAGCAGCGAGAGGCCCTTGGGTATGACCCTGAGGACCCTGCCCCAGCCAAACAACCCCGGCGGGAAGCTCCGGCTTCCAAAGCTCCTCCTATGGGGTTACAGGTAGACATCGATGGCACGGCCTCGACCGATCACCTGTTAGACTGCTCTGGGGTACCGGCTAACACCGGTACCGACATCCAGGCAGTTGTGGCGTCTATGGGTACTACGGTACAATCCATGCAGCAAGCCATACTGGCTTTCATTAATGCTGCAACACCCTCGGTACCGTGACAATCGGTTCCGACGCCGGTTCCGGTACCACAACCAATACCGGTACCCAGAGCATCTACTTCCAGTAGTATGCTGGTTCTGGTCTCCGGTTCCGAAGATTTTCTCGATATCGATCCGGTTCCCGGTACGCCCAATGTCGATACCGGTCGGTACGCGTATCGATCTCTGGAGGCTAATAGACGATACTTTGAATCTTCTGAAGATTCTGATACCTCAGATGATTCTGCTGATGTCTCTTTTACTCTTCCTGAGGAGCCCTCCAAAAAGGAGAATGTCTCCTCCAGAGGATTTGTCCTTTCAAGACTTCATTATTGAAGTAGCTAAAGGACTCTCCATATCTGTAACCTCTGAAAAAGAACCTAGAGCAAAAAAATTGGATATTTTAGGATACTCTAAGGTTCCCAAAGAGGCAGCCACCTTACCCATACATGAAATTCTTCAAGAACACATGATGGACTTGTGGGAGGCTCCTCTCACTTTATCTCCACATTCTCGACGTTTGGACACCATGTATCGGGTTCCTCCTCCTCCTGGTTTTCAAAAAACTCAGCTCCCTCACCACTCTATTGTGGTGAAGTCTGCTATGAAAAGGATAAAGAGTACCAAAAGGCACTCTTCTACCCCTCCAGGAAGAGAATGTAGGACTCTGGATGCTTTTGGTAGAAAAATCTTCCAAGCTAGCATGCTTATTGCCAGAATCAATTCATACAGCCTTTATATGGGCATGTTTTTGAAAGAGATTGCACTGAAGATACGTCATTTTCTCCCCTTTATCCCAGAGGATAAAAAGGAGGAGTTCCTTCTTTTGCTAAAGCAAACTCAAGATGTTTCAAAGTTCTCTAACAGAGCAGCCTTTGACTCTTTTGAGGGAGCTAGCAGAGCCTCTGGCATTGCCATAGCTGCTCGCAGACTTGCTTGGCTCCAGGCCTCTGATTTGGAACCCTGGGTACAAGAAGGCTTGGGCAATCTGCCCTGTACAGGTGAAAATCTGTTTGGCAAGGAGTGGCAAATCAAAGCCACTCAAATGGATGCAGAGAATGCTGCTTTAGATAGACTTTCTAAGTCTACCTCTACCCCTGCCAAGAAAAAACCTTTTAAGAAGCCTTTCTATAAAAAGACCAGATTTTCCACAAATACTGGCCAGCAATCTTCCCAAGTTCGCTTTGCTCCTAAGCGTCAGCAATCTAAACAGGCCAAAACAAAGTCTACAGGGGCTGCTACAGTCCAGCAGTCCCAACCCCCTCAGAGTTTTTGACTTGATTCTAGAGAACTTAACCTTTCTGGCTCTGCAACAACCAGAGCCTCTCACCATTCCAGGAAGGTTAACTCATTTTGCTCCCAGATGGGAACAAATCACATCAGAGCAGTGGACCCTCTCTATCATCAGAGAGGGCTACAAACTACATTTCTCCAGCCTTCCTCCCCATACCATGGTGAGACAATTCAATTCTCCGCCATCTCTCCTGTACCTGTTGGGTCAGGAGGTGACCACTCTTCTCGCCCAAAAGGCAATAGAAGAGGTTCCTCTTCCTCAACAGGGGTCAGGTTTTTACTCCCCTTATTTTCTCATTCCCAAGAAAACAGGGGGGTACAGACCCATTCTGGATCTCAGAGAATTGAACAAATTTCTATACAAGGAGAAATTCAAAATGCTTTCTCTAGGCACTCTCCTTCCATACCTACAGAGTCAGGACTGGCTTTGTTCTCTAGATCTCAAGGATGCGTACACCCATATACTCATCCATCCATCCCACAGAAAATTCCTACGGTTTCTGTTCCAGGGGAAACATTTCCAATACAGAGTACTTCCCTTCGGTCTAGCCTCTGCTCCAAGGATATTCACCAAATGCATGGCAATAGTAGCTGCATTTCTACGCACTCTGGGAATCTTTGTCTTCCCATACCTGGACGACTGGCTCATCCGAGCTCCATCTCAGTCCGAGGCTCAGACTTCCCTGGACCACACCAGACGCATACTGCAGTATCTGGGACTCGTCATCAATCTGCCAAAGTCTCAACTCACCCCTACTCAGTCCCTAGAATTCATAGGGGCATGGCTAGATACCACCACTGCAAGGGCCTATCTCCCTCAGGCCCGTTGTCACCGTCTAGTGCACTTGGCCTCTCAAGTTCAGTCCAGAAGCCACTTGACTGCCAGGGAGATGCTACAACTGCTAGGCCACATGGCATCCACAGTTCATGTGGTGCCTTATGCTCGCCTACATATGAGAGCAGCTCAATGGACTTTGTCCACCCAGTGGACCCAAGCATCAGGAGCTCTCTCAGACCAAATAGCAACCTCAAAACGTCTTTTTTGGTCTCTCCAATGGTGGATATCCACTCAAAATCTGTTGTTGGGGGCCCCCTTCCAACCTTTGTTACCCCAAGCAACTCTCACTACAGATGCCTCCCAAACAGGTTGGGGAGCTCATCTCCAAGACCTCTCCACTCAGTGCACTTGGTCTCCACAGGAGACCACCCTTCATATCAACCTTTTGGAGCTGCGAGCAATTTTCCATGCTCTCAAGGTCTTTCATACCCTCCTCATCAACATGACAGTCCTTGTTCATACCGACAATCAAGTAGCCATGTTCTACATAAACAAACAAGGAGGGACTGACTCTCTGTCGCTTTGCAACGAAGCTCTAAAATTGTGGGCCTTCGCCAGAGAGCATCAGATCCATCTCCTGGCAGTATACCTCCCAGGAATCCAAAACTCTTGGGCAGACAGACTCAGTCGAGTTCTGCTTCCACACGAATGGTCCCTGCACATGGATCAGGTACTCAGAATCTTTCAAAAATGGGGAACCCCGGACATAGACCTCTTTGCAAGTCCTTGCAATTCCAAACTTCCCCGGTTCTGTTCCAGAATTCCGTGTCAGGGAGCTCAGGCCAAGGATGCCTTTCTCCTTCATTGGGGTCAGGCCTTCCTGTATGCCTTTCCACCCATTCCTTTGATTCCCAAGACTCTATTCAAACTTCAGAGGGATCAAGGATCTATGATCCTCATAGCTCCACGTTGGCCACCCCAAGTGTGGTACCCTCTACTTCTGCATCTCTCCCAGGCACCCTCCCTGGATCTGGGAGCTGCTCCAGACCTTCTGTCTCAAGAGGAGGGGACTTTGTGGCACCCAAACCCCAAGTCCCTTCACCTCAGAGCTTGGTTACTGAAGGCCTAAACCTTCAAGACTTCAATCTTTCTCAACAGGTGAAGGATATCCTCCATTCCTCTAGGAAACCTTCAACCAGGCGTTCTTATGCTTCTAAATGGAAAAGATTTTCCATTTGGTGTGCTGGAAAGGGTCTTAACCCTCTAGCACTACCTTTGAATTCTTTACTCGAATATCTCCTGCATCTTTCCAATGCAGGACTTAAAACAAATTCTGTAAGGGTCCATTTGAGTGCTATTGCAGCCTCTCTTCAGCCTATCAATGGACAACCTGTTTCCTCTCATCCTCTTATTGCAAGATTTATGAGAGGTCTAGCTTTAACTAAACCTCCCATTCGGCCTCCTCCGGTGGCATGGGACTTAAACGTGGTTCTTGGTCAGCTTATGAAGCCACCCTTTGAACCCTTAGCCACCACCTCCTTGAAATTTCTTTCCTGGAAGGTCATTTTCCTTATTGCAATCACTTCCGCTCGCCGCATCAGTGAACTACAGGCTTTAGTGGCTAATCCACCTTATACAAGGTTCCATCATGATAAGGTAGTCCTTAGGACAAATCCTCACTTTATGCCTAAAGTGGTCTCACCTTTTCATCTTAATCAAGAGGTATATCTACCTGTCTTTTTTCCAGCTCCTCATGCATCCAGTGCAGAGAGGAACCTACATACGTTAGATTGTAAAAGAGCTCTTGCCTTTTACATCCACAGGAAACAGCAACATCGAAAGTCTTCTCAACTTTTTGTTGCTTTTGATCCTTCTCATTTAGGACTTCCAGTCTCAAAAAGAACACTGTCCAATTGGATCGCTCAGTGTATTTCTTTTGCTTACCAGAGTAAGAACCTTTCTCTGGAAGGCCATGTCACAGCTCACAATGTGAGAGCCATGGCCACATCTATGGCTCATCTTCATTCTGTATCCATCGATCAGATCTGCCGAGCAGCCACCTGGGCCTCGGTTCATACCTTCACAGCCCATTACTGCTTGGACAAGGACTCCCGCCGGGATGCCTTGTTTGGTTAGGCTGTCCTCAGACACCTGTTCCATTCTTAAACAACTCCTGCCCACCTTCCCTAAATGGATGCCTGAGATCCATATGAAGATGGAGAACCCTTGGAAGGGGATCTCCCCGGCATCTCAGCTAGGGAGTCCCCATATGTGAGGACTCATTCCTGCTTGTTCCTGGAGATAGCACAGTTACTTACCTGTAACAGGTGATCTCTGGGAACAGCAGGAATTAGTTCTCACAACCCACCCACCTCCCCTAGGAGTTGTATCTCTCTCTCTCTCTTCCTTTCCTCTCTCTATTGTCTCAGCTTTAAACTCGAACTGAGGAGAGTTGGTCAGGAAGGCGGGAAGGCAGCACGCATGCGCTTTGGGAGGCCCCAAAAGCTTCCTTTCTGGGAAGTTGGGGAGCTTTTCCGCGCAGGCTCCGTCGGTTCCGACGTACCCATATGTGAGGACTAATTCCTGCTGTTCCCAGAGATCACCTGTTACAGGTAAGTAACTGTGCTTTCCTGCCGTGGGAGTGGTTTGCAGGTGCCTGGACTTTCTATCACTCGGGCAGGCACAAGGAGAGCAGTCCCGGCTGTTGAGGACCCCCCCCTCCCCCTGCCTCTACTTAATCCGGCAGCTCCAGGTGATTGTGGAGAGTGTTTGACTGGGGAACAGAAGCGGCTCAAGTTTTTCCTGCCGTGGGAGTGGTATGCAGGTGCCTGGACTTTCTATCACTCGGGCAGGCACAAGGAGAGCAGTCCTGGCTGTGGAGGACCCCCTCCCTGCCTCTACTTAATCCGGCAGCTCCAGGTGATTGTGGAGAGTGTTTGACTGGGGAACAGAAGCGTCTCGAGTTTTTCCTGCCGCGGGAGCGGTTTTCAGGTGCCTGGACTTTCTATCACTCGGGCAGGCACAAGGAGAGCAGTCCCGGCTGTGGAGGACCCCCCCTCCCCCTGCCTCTACTTAATCCGGCAGCTTCAGGTGATTGTGGAGAGTGTTTGACTGGGGAACAGAAGCGGCTCGAGTTTTTCCTGCCGCGGGAGCGGTTTGCAGGTGCCTGGACATTCTATTACTCGGGGAGGCACAAGGAGAGCAGTCCCGGCTGTGGAGGACCCCCCCCCTGCCTCTACTTAATCCGGCAGCTCCTACACATGGCCGCGTGTTGAGCTGTGAAGCTTTGGTGCTGTAATTGCCATGGGGAAGCGGAAAGCCAAGTCAACTGCCAAGTCTGAAGTTAAAACATCGGGAGGTAAGACTGTGGGCCCCATGGATAGGCATCTGGCTTCCCTGCCTCCCGCTCTGTCGTCTCCGGAAGGGGCTTTGTTAAGCTCTCATTCGCGGACACCACCACAACTCTCCTCGCCTCATTTCTCTTCGACGCCATTGGATTTGTCCCTTGGTGTGGCTCCCCCGATACCTCACCCTGTCTCTCCAAAATGCTGTGAGGGTATGCCTCTTGCCCCATTGAATGGGGAAGTGACTCTTAAGGATATTTGGTCTGCTATAACTAATATTGATGTACGTTTGACCACTACAGTATCTTCTCTTTGTCAATTTATGCATGCCGTGGTTGATAAACTGCAGCATACTGAACAACAGTTAGCGATTTTTTCCAAGTTTGTGGCCAAGACTGATCTTTCGCTTCAGTCTCGTACAGATAATGAAGTAGCTCTTTTACGTGATTCTCTCTCTCTTTCATATCGACTGGAGGTTCTTGAAAATCAGTCCCGGGCCAGAAACTTGCGTTTTTTGAATTTTCCAATTACGCATCTGTTATCTTCGGATGTTATGTTGAGAAAATACTGTACTGAGGTCCTTAAACTACAAGGAGAGCTAGATATACTTCATATGTACTATTTACCTATTCGTTCTTCTCCTCTGGATAATGACCAGGATCCTTTAGTAGATCTCTCGGTTGGACAGGATCTTACAGCTTTTTTGCAGGATTCTGTTGACAATATTCCCAAATGTGCCACTTTGGTGGTGACCTTTGGGTCTGAATCTGGTAAATTGTCTGTTTTGCGGGCTTATTTTAAGCACAGGGCCGGCCCGTCCATTGAGCGAGAATGTTTTTTGCACAGGGCCCCGCGTTTCAGGGGGCCCCGCGCAAAAAACATTCTTTTCGAAAAGTAAAATTGAAAAAAAAAACAAAAACCTGTCTGCTGCCGCGGTCGGGGCCGCCGCGGCAGAATCGAGCGTGCCGCGGGGCCCCCCTGTGCACGGCAGAGCCTGCCCTCCCCTGTAGCAGCTCTCTCTTTGGAGCTGAAGTCAGATGCGCCGGCTTGCAGAGTGCGAGGGAGGAGTTTCTCCCTCGCTGCTCTGTTAAGCCCGCGGGGGCTGATGGGAAGTTCCCATCAGCCCCCGCGGGCTTAACAGAGCAGCGAGGGAGAAACTCTTCTCTCGCGCTCTGCTCTGCAAGCCGGCGCGTCTGACTTCAGCTCCAAAGAGAGAGCTGCTACAGGGGAGGGCAGGCTCTGCCGTGCACAGGGGGGCCCCGCGGTACGCTCGATTCTGCCGCGGCGGCCCCGACCACGGCAGCAGACAGGTTTTCTTTTTATTTAATTTTCCCTGGGCTGGGCTGGGGGGGGGGGGGAGTTGTTAGGACTGCTAGTGGGCTGGGCGGGGCGGGGGTGGGGGGGGGTTGTTAGGACTGCTAATGGGCTGGGCTGGGCTGGCTGGGCTGGGCTGGGGGGGGGTTGTTAGGACTGCTAATGGGCTGGGCTGGGGGGGGTTGTTAGGACTGCTAATGGGCTGGGCTGGGCTGGGGGGGGGTTGTTAGGACTGCTAATGGGCTGGGCTGGGTTGTTAGGACTGCTAATGGGCTGGGGGGGTTGTTAGGACTGCTAATGGGCTGGGCTGGGCTGGGCTGGGGGGGGTTGTTAGGACTGCTAATGGGCTGGGGGGGTTGTTAGGACTGCTAATGGAATGGGCTGGGCTGGGGGGGGTTGTTAGGACTGCTGCTGGGCTGGCTGGGGGTTGTTAGGACTGCTAATGGGCTGAGCTGGGGGGTGTTAGGACTGCTAATGGGCTGGGCTGGGCTGGGCTGGGCTGGGCTGGGGGGGTTGTTAGGACGGGTGGGGGTGGGTTGTTAGGACCGCTAATGGGCTGGGGGGGTTGTTAGGACCGCTAATGGGCTGGGGGGGGGTTGTTAGGACAGCTAATGGGCTGGGGCTGGGGCTGGGGGTGGGTTAGGACTGCTAATGGGCTGGGGGGGTGTTAGGACTGCTAATGGGCTGGGGGTGGGGGTGGGTTAGGACTGCTAATGGGCTGGGGGGTGGGGTTAGGACTTGAGGTGGGCTGATGGGGGGGGTTTAGGACTGGCAATGGGCTGATGGGGTTAAGACTGGAAGTGGGCTGATGGGGGGGTTAGGACTGGTAATGGGTTATAGGGGGGGCTTAAACTGAAAATGGGGTGATGGGGGGGTTAGGACTGGAAGTGGGTTGATGGGGGGCTAGGACTGGTAATGGGTTGGGTGGTTGCTATGACTGGAAATGGGCTGAGTGGAAGGGGAGGCTTGAACTGCAAATAGCTGATGGGGAGGGAGCTTGGAATGGAAATGGGCTGTGAGGGAAGGGAGCTAGGACTGAAAATGGGCTGATGGAGCAGCTAGGATAGGACTGGAAATGGGCTGTTGGGGGGAGCTAAGATTGGAAATGGGCTGTGGTGGGGGCTTGAATTGAAATGGACTCATGGAGGGGCTAGAACTGAAAGTAGGCTCATTGGGGGGGGGCTTGGACTGGAATTGGACTGAGTGGAGGGGAGCTATGATTTGACATGGGCTGATGATGGGGCTAGGAAATGACTAGAAATGGGCTGATGGGGGGCTAGGATTGGAAATGAGCTGATGAAGGGACTCAGACTGAAAATGGATGGGGGAGCTAGGACTGGAAATGGGTTGATGGTGGGCTAGGACTGGAAATGGGCTGATGCAGGGACTAGAAGGGAATGGATGCTGGGTGAGACTGGAACTTGAAGGGAGCTGATGTTGGGGGAGGATTAGAATGGGATGGGGCTGGGAGAGTAAAATGGAGAGGGGAAAATATTTTGTGTGGGAGGGATGAAAAATCTACAATTGGCCTGGTATTGGGAGAGTAAGTGGGGATTGAGGATGGAGGGGTAAAATTTGTGTGGATGAAATAGGAATGAGGAAAGAGCAAAAGGAGAAAGATTAGTATGTTAAAGCAGATGTAGAGAGAGAGAATGGAAAAAAAAACTAGAAGAGAGAAGAAAGAACAAATGGACAGCAGACGATGGACAGTTAGCAGAACACATGAAGAAACCAGAAGAAAGTGGTTGGAGCAATTGCAACTGAAAAAAAATGCACAAAAGGTAGAAATATCTCTTTATTTTGAATTTATTAACTGGAATATGAAACCTCTAGGAAATGTGCATCATTAACGTCTGTGCTTTGTTTGGTACAAGAGGAAATTAATTTATAGTTTTATTTCTACAGTGTTGTTGTACTTCCAAGTTTGGCTTTTGGGGTTCCCAGTTTAATTATTGCCTTCCTGTTTCTAAATTGTGATTCCTTGTTTGGTGATGGTCTATGTTCTGCATGTGTAACTGAGCTGATGTATTCTGTTTATGTAATTCCTATTTGACATTGCCACTTGTTCTCTTTCCCCAGTATTCTCTGAAATGTATTGGTTTAATATTTGCAGTGTTGCCTTTTGATAGGTAGGGTATGGTGCTTTGTGAGTCCTGGTAATGCTGTCAGGATACGGCGGGTTTGCTTTAGGTTCTAAATGGGCAGCGTTTGTAGTAGTTCCTAATGTGCCTGGCGGTTGGCACTGGATTATAGTAATGTAGAAATCTTTTAGTCTTTCTTTATCCATACACTCATTAAGAGACATGTTTACTAAAAGTTAGTGTATGGTAACATTATGCAAATATTTATGCAAATAAGGCCCATTATGCAAATGAGGCCCCGCACTGAGTCTCCGCACATGGCCCCGCACCCCCCTTGGGCCGCCCCTGTTTAAGCACTAAGAAATTGTCTTTTGTGGTCAAAAGCTTCTAGTATTTCCGGATGTAGGCAGAGTCACCCAGGTTAGGCGTAAGCAGTTCCTGGCATTAAAACCTTGTGTGTTAGCGGTGGGGGCTACCTTTTTTTTTAAATTTCCTTGTCGTCGTATAATTACTTTTGAGGGTCAAACTTTAGTGTATACTGATGTTTCTCAATTGCAAGCATTTGTGTCTGAGAAAGAGGTTAGTTGAGTTTTTGTTGTGGTGAGATTAAGCTGTTTCCATTGTGGAGTTTTTTATAAAACTCTTTTTTTTTTCTTTATTTTGTTTAAATTTCAATGCACTCTTTCTTGATGTGGGTATTAATGTGGGGTATAATATTTTTGGATTTGTAATTGTTTTCTTTTTTTTTGCTATAATATTCATTATTGTTGTTCAAAAAAGAGCTAAATAAAAGTTATATAAAAAAAAAATGAACCCACTAAATTACTCGAAACAGTCGTATGTTTATAATTCAAAAAATGGGTGTGTAGCTAGAAAAATTCTGTAAAAAACAAAATGTTAAAAGGAACACTCAACATACTCAAAAAACGTATTAGAGATTGCCCCCTACATGTGTTGTTGAACTAAAAGGTACCATCATTTAAGTATATAAACAATTAAAAGATTAAGTTTAAAACTCCACGGACCACTATTTGTTTCATAGCTAGCCCAACCTTGAACCATCAACGGAATCAGAAATAAAAAAAATAAAAAATAAAAAAATGTAATGACTGGACTTAAACAATGAAGTGCTATGTGGTAAACAATGGACGCGAGGGATAGGTGGAAGGCAAAGGGTTAAAAAGTTGTAACATGCCTGTGTTATAATAGACTATTGAATCAAAATTAACACAACCATAAGTAAAATATAAAAAAACCATTGAGAGGGTTAAAGACAACCTTATATTGTTATGTCATAAAACACGCTACTAACTACATGGAGCCAGCATCACCTCACTCAAGATAAAAATCAAAATCAAAAACCGCCGACATCTGCGCACTGGAATCCTTTAAAAGATACTGAACTAATGACATAACGCCAAATGAGCGGTATGTGGTAAAAAATGAACACGAAGAATGGGTGGATGGCAAAGAGTTAAAAACATGTATATATATTAATATAAAAATAACACCTGATTTAAAATAAGCATCACCTCCCTCCCAAAATTCTGAACGTGACCAGCCTCTGCGCATTAGGCACCTTTTCAAAAAAGTATATAAATAAATAAATAAATAACGTAATAGCATGACTCGCGATTACCACCTTAACTCGATCGCCCCATAAAATACCTATGTTATAATAAACTATTAAATCAAAGATAACACAACCATAAATTAAAAAGGTATAAAAAGCATTAAGAGGGTTAAAGGCAAAGAAACGAGAAGCTTACGTTGTTATAAAAGTAGAAAGCCGCGCTTCTGACTACGTGGAGCCGGCACCACCTCGCTCAAGATAAAAATAAAGAAAACGCCGACATCTGCGCACTGGGCTCCTTTTGAAGATACTGAATCGATGACGTAATGCCAAATATGCAAATTCTAATAAACTAACTAACCATATCCAAATACAACTAATTGTGTATACCACCACAGACATGTAAAAATTTAACAAATACAATAAATATATTAACAGACATACAATTAATATGAAAAAGGTGAATATTGAATAATAAAAACGCTAAAGTAGTCCACCCTAAATAAAATACCCAGAGAAAAACTCACATATAAATAAACTACAAGATTATGATATTAAAACACTAACCATAAAAAAACAATATAAGAATAAACATAAGACTGCCCAAAAGTGGGCTACCGCGTCTACCACCAAACACAACCTTCCCACATAAAAAAAGATATTTTATAAATCAAAGAGGAAAGTTATTTAATACCAAAGGGGGCTAAGGTCAATGGTTGATCACAGAAAAAATCAAAATGTGAAGAAAATATATATATATATATATATATATCATAAATATAAATCTACTAATAATAAATCATATGTTAAAAACTAAAGGACAACTGAAAGATCCCTATCCATGTTCAGGCCATCAGGGTGCAAACTATTTAAATTATAAATATAACGTTGCTCAAGGCGCAAGAGAGTTTCATTAATGTTGCTTCCTCGCCAATTTAATTTTACTTTTTTTATAACAAAATATTTCAAATCAGATAGTTTATGGCCAGCTGTTTGCCAATGTGAGACGAGTGGCTTATCTGCAACTAGTCTTTTGAGACAACTCCTGTGTTCAATTATTCTAGTACGTACAGGCCGTGCAGTTTGTGATAAGGAAGCTTATCATAGTTCAGGAAGGAGCTATAATAGAGGTGAAGTGACTCTGAACAAGCACCCTGTTTGTTCTGGTAGAAATAATAAAACAGAATGTTTCCATAAAAGACTACCAGTCCCAGAATGCACCAGGTTTCCAACAGCCATTAGAAGAGCTGAAGTGGGGAAACGTGTGTTCAATCAGGAGGGCTATGAGGTAATCCCCAAGCACTCATCTCCAAGGGCAGGGCTTGATTCAGCACAGCTGCGCTGTGCTAGGGTGGAGCATTCATCTAAGCAGGATAAAAGAAAAGCTTATTCTACAGAGAATCATCATCTTGATCATCAGAAGCACCTTGATCATCCTGACCATCATCATCAGCAGAAGCCAGAGCTGACGGACAGAGAGAGCAAGAAACACTTTGGAAGAAAGAAGAGAAAAGCATTTGGGAGGTCTAAAGGAGTCCATAGCAGTACGTATACTGGGAGGCATTCCAGAGGCAAGCATACACCATTGGACTGGGGAAAGCCAGAGGAGTGGGGTTGCAGAGCCAGGAATCCCTGGACGGCACCTGTGAGGGAGACGGCTGCACTTGGAAGGGACCCTAAGACCAGTGCAAGAAGGTATGTGAAGAGAGATCCAGTGTCCAGGGATCTTGATTGGAAGGCTGGACATAAGAACTGGACTACATACTGGCCAGGATATTTAGAGAGGAACTCTAACAGCAATGGAAGCTCAGGTATGAACACTGATCTATGCCCTAGCTCTTCACTGGGAAGACAGCAGGGAAACAAGTATTGTCCTGAGAGTGTTCCATTGAGAAATTCCTCTGTGCCAATCCATGATAGTGAACCTATGATAATTGAAGAAGGGGAAGATGTTGTAAATGGGGACTTTGAATATATTGATTGCTCTCTGTCTAAACCTCTGTGGTAATATGCTGTTACAAAATACAACAACCATCACAAAGAAATATAAACCTGTTCTTTCATCTACTCAGAAAAGCTTCTGAGTAGGATTTGAGCAACGTAATAGAAAGTAAATCAGCCAAGAGGTTTTCAGCTGGTAATTGTTAGCAATTGAGCCTTGCCTAATTGCCTGTGAGCTCTAAAGGGACACTTCTGAGTGTGTGTGAAGATACAAGAAGTTATCCCTGAAAAAGAACAGTTTTTTTCTAACTTTGTGGGGTTTTGTTTGTTCTTTGAAGCACTGCTAAGAAGATATTAACAGAAGCCTACAGAAAAGACCTTTCTGTTTCCATCAAGGTCTTTATGCTTTGATTTGATTGCTTAACAAGTTCAGCTGTTGTTTTTTCCTTATTTGTTTTTCTAAGTATAATACTGAAAGCAAGTATTCCTTTTTATGTGCTACCAAGTATACCTGTGTTGGGAGAAATAACCCCATAAAAAAAAATCTTTACATTCGAGCAAGCACAACTAATTTATTGTGAACGGCTGAGTCTGGTATGAATGGACTACATTTCTCACAATCCTTTGCAAGTCATATTAATATTTGCCTTTGCCAAGACTGTGGACATTCTCACCCAGCGCCCCCGTTTACAAGTTTTACCAACATATAATTTATTACACGGACACTTTATGATATATATCATGTGACTAGTGGCACAATTAGAAAAGTCATCAAGATAGAATTTACGGTTGTTTCCCGGATGCAAAAAGTAATTCCTAATGGATATTGTGTGTGTACAAACAGAACATGAACCACATTGAAAGTGTCCCTTATACCTGGAAAGGAATCTGCGTTCTGTAAAAGCTGACTGTACCAATAAATTTCGGAGATTTATATTACGCTTGTGAGCCACAGTAAGGGAAATATTTTGAAAACCTGGAATAGCTTGTATAAGATGCCAATATTTGCGTAGGCATTTACCAATAGTATGAGAGTGATGGGAATAGAGTAGAGAGCAGACCATCCCCACATCAGATGGCTTATCCTTGATCTGGAGCAAATCTGCACGCGAGGAATCACGAGCTCTAAAATATGCCTTATCTATCTGTTGACGGGGATAGCCTCTTTCTTCAAACCTATCCCTCATAAGAGAAGCCTGTTTCTCAAAATCCTGATTCGTGGTACAAACTCTCTTGGTTCGTAAAAACTGTCCTACTGGAAGATTATTTTTAAAAGCCATGTTGTGAAAACTAGAGTAATGTAACAACTTATTCCTGTCAGTTGGTTTTTTATATAAATCTGTATGCAGTCCATCTTCAGACTTCACGATAAGTAGATCTAAAAATGAAATCTGATGGAAATCATACGTAAGTTGAAAACGTAAGTTGTGATCACACTCATTGATCCAACTGTTGAATTCCCCTAATTTATCTACAGACCCTTGCCAAAGTATAAAAATATCATCTATGTATCTAATCCACCGAATGATATGATCACTAAATGGATTATTATTTTTTATAAACTTATCTTCAAAATCGGATACATAGAGGTTGGCGACATCTGGGGCCATGGATGAGCCCATTGCTACGCCCTTCGTTTGTTTATAAAACAAATCACGAAAACAAAAATAATTCTCACATAAAGCAAATCGGGCTAAATTGACCAAAAAGATGGTAGGAATACGCCTATGATCCTTTCTCCTAAACAAAAATTGTTCAATAATGTATAAGGGTTCAGTTTGCGGAATGTTGGTATATAAGGACTCTACATCAAGCGTCACCAAAATAACATCTGTTTCAAGATTTTTAATAGATGCAAGAATGTGAATGACGTAAGAGGAGTCCCGAATGTATGACCACATTTCTTCAACAAAGGGTCTGAGTAAAATGTCCAAAAACTGAGAGATAGGTTCAAGAATTAATAGTTTATTATAACATAGGTATTTTATGGGGCGATCGAGTTAAGGTGGTAATCGCGAGTCATGCTAAGGTGCCTAATGCGCAGAGGCTGGCCACGTTCAGAATTTTGGGAGGGAGGTGATGCTTATTTTAAATCAGGTGTTATTTTTATATTAATATATATACATGGTTTTAACTCTTTGCCATCCACCCATTCTTCGTGTTCATTTTTTACCACATACCGCTCATTTGGCGTTACGTTTTTCGACTCTTATAACAATATAAGGTTGTCTTTAACCCTCTCAATGTTTTTTTTATATTTTACTTATGGTTGTGTTAATTTTGATTCAATAGTCTATTATAACACAGGCATGTTACAAGTTTTTAACCCTTTGCCTTCCACCTATCCCTCGCGTCCATTGTTTACCACATAGCACTTCATTGTTTAAGTCCAGTCACTACATTTTTTTATTTTTTATTTTTTTTATTTCTGATTCCGTTGATGGTTCAAGGTTGGGCTAGCTATAAAACAAATAGTGGTCCGTGGAGTTTTAAACTTAATCTTTTAATTGTTTATATACTTAAATGATGGTACCTTTTAGTTCAATAACACATGTAGGGGGCAATCTCTAATGTGTTTTTTGAGTATGTTGAGTGTTCCTTTTAACATTTTGGTTTTTACAGAATTTTTCTAGCTACACACCCATTTTTTGAATTATAAACATACGACTGTTTCGAGTAATTTAGTGGGTTCATGTTTAATAAATAGTCTTTGTTTGTATGTCAATTGATAACATGAGTGTGTGAGTAGTCGGATTCTATACATCTCTTACTTCTGTTCAACATACAATTTTAATCCCTTCTATGAACATGCTATTTAACAATGGGCGGTTTCTTTTAGATGTTTTAGATCTGTTTATGAATGGCTTACACAATGTATCCTTGTACACACATACTAATCTTAGATTTTTTAAAATATTTATTTATAGGATTAGTACTATGGCAGTATAGGAAAACGTGTTTTTGAGGCTAAAAGATAATCTCATTCAGGTAATAACCGAGGTATCCGGATGCCCAACCCGGCATGGGCCCGCCCCCCCCTCCCCCACACGCCACCATCCCAGCAGAAGCCTCCCCCAGCCACCTCCCCCACCCCTTCTTCCCCTCACTGACAAAGCACACGGACATCAGGTATTGGTGCAAAATCGCTTGGTCGCAGCTTTTATTAATGGTAAACACACCGGCCCAACATGGGCCAACTCAGCAATCAGAACAATAACTGAATAACCCCACCCGTCATCCGGATGGTGCCCCCCACCAGCCATTTGTAGCAAAGTGGAGCACCATCCAACCCACCCCCCCCTTTACCCCCTCACGCCCGCCTAGCCGTTATAGCAAAGGCCGGCTGAAGGGGTTGCCTATTTTCCGGGTAGAGACCCCAGCCGGGACATCTCCCCCAACCTAAAGAGCCGTGCCGCTCACATGGAAAGCGGCATCAAACTGAACTGAGCCGCCGGGTCAACGAGCACCAGCTCGCCACCCCGCCCCCCCCCCCACCAGCTGCAACAAACTCCATCTCCCCCGCCCCCGGCCAAACCCAGGGAGGGAGGGAGGGAAACCTTTTCACAGCGCGAGCAAGGAGGAAGAGAGAGATCGCCGGCCGGCGATCCCTCCTTGCTCGCACTGCCAGCCCCCGTGACCGCCTAAGCGGACCAATCACCGGGCACCACGCGGACAGCCTGGAGCCCGGCGCGCCCTCACGCCTGCCATCCCCCATCCCCCATCCCCCACCCCCCCGTGGAAGAGGCCTGCCGGAAGTCGGGCCCCGGGAACCCGGTTACCAGGCCGGCCGTGGGACCGAGGCCCGGCGGCACAGCCGGTAATAACCGAGGTATCCGGATGCCCAACCCGGCATGGGCCCGCCCCCCCCCCCACACGCCACCATCCCAGCAGAAGCCTCCCCCAGCCACCTCCCCCACCCCTTCTTCCCCTCACTGACAAAGCATACGGACATCAGGTATTGGTGCAAAATCGCTTGGTCGCAGCTTTTATTAACGGTAAACACACCGGCCCAACATGGGCCAACTCAGCAATCAGAACAATAACTGAATAACCCCACCCGTCATCCGGATGGTGCCCCCCACCAGCCATTTGTAGCAAAGTGGAGCACCATCCAACCCCCCCCCCCCTTTACCCCCTTGCGCCCGCCTAGCCGTTATAGCAAAGGCCGGCTGAAGGGGTTGCCTATTTTCCGGGTAGAGACCCCAGCCGGGACGTCTCCCCCAACCTAAAGAGCCGTGCCGCTCACATGGAAAGCGGCATCAAACTGAACTGAGGTGCCGGGTCAACGAGCACCAGCTCGCCACCCCGCCACCGGCACTAGGTAGCTCGCTATCCTAGCGCCGCCCCCCCCCCCACCGAAAGCTGCGACCTGCACCAAGACTCCAATGCCTCCTGCCAGTCATTCAAGAGTAAGTCCTGCCCCACCGGGACAAGATGAACCCCATCTAGCCGGTACAGACCGGCACAAGCGACGTCCGCCCATGGGTGTCGAACTTGGAGCCCTCCTGTCAGCTGCACCCAGTGCCCAATCTGACGGTTGAGCTTGCACAATCCCCTTGACCAACGCCGCTGAGTCCAGCAAGCAGGGCGAGGAATGATGTCCGACCAGATAATGGCCACCCCAGGGAGGACCTCCCGCAACCGGGCAATATCACTCTGAACAGTCATAATGAGTTGCCAGCAAGCCCGGCCGGCAACATCATTGCCGCCCAGATGAAGCAGCAGCCCGACTGGCCGCTGCCGCCGTCCCAGTTCCGCATGAACATGATCCAGGAGCTGTCCCCAATGCATGCCGCGGTGGCCCATCCAGCACAACCGCACTCCTGCCACGGCGAGACCAAGGTGAGCACCCAACGGCCGAACCGCCGCTCGACGCTCTGCCCAGTAGACGAAGGAGTGCCCGATGATCCACCAGTCCCCAGCGGACACACCACCTGAAAGCAGAAAAGAGCGGACTGCCACCAGCAAGCAATTCTGCAACAGGAAGAAAAGTTATTAATACCCCCAGGCCCCCCCCCTTCCACCGCACAGTAGGCAGACCGCCACCCAGGCACCGCACAGCACTATGCCGCACCACCGGAAGCCGATGGGCGAACATACCCAGCATAAGCCCTCGAACGCCATCTGCCAATGCACTGAATAACACGCGTGTCAAGGCCCGCTGCCGCCGCACTAGTAGCCGCCCCAATCCGGAACGAGTGCAAAGCGTAACTCCGCTCGGCGCAACCCAAGGCATGCAGAACCAGGCGCAGCACAGCCGTAAATTGAAACTGAGTCACCGGCTTGCCGTCCGCGTGAAGGAAAAAATGGCCTCGTGCCTCCGGCCGCTGCTGCACGTACGCACACAGGGCCCGGACAGGACAAGTCAACAAGGGGGAAATGGCACATAGCAGGACCCAACCCCTCTTCCCGGACTGGTCCGTCTTGGACCGCGGTAAGAAAATCTGGGCACGAGCGGGATCTACCCGGACGTGCCCAACATCAAGCCCGCCAAAAGCCCCTTGTCTCGCGGACCGAGGGACGAGCTCGGACACCCGAAAGACGCCGAAAAAGGCCGTAGTAAACAGCGCATGAAACAACACCGCCTCGAAACCAGAGGCCGCCACCCGCGGTAAAACCTCACAAATCTGCAACAAAAGCTCGTGCGATACCGGGAGCCGCCAATCCCGAGACCCCGGCTGCATGCGAGCCCATCCAGCGAGCATCCGCCCAACTAAAAAGGAAAAGCGCGGGTTACCCCAACCCGCAGCCTTGCAAAAGAAGGAGAAACCCGCCAACGCTCCAGTGACCGCTGACCGGGCCCAGCCCTCCTTCCTCGCCCACAACACAAAACGGCCGACCAGGCCATCCGGCACCGCCCCCCCCGCCCAACCCTGCATGCTCAAAAAAGCACTCACCTGAGAATAGCCCCGCCGGTACGCCACCCAGGTACTGCGAGCCACCGATGCTGCCAGCAGACCCATTAAGTCGGGGTCCCAATCGTCCAGAGATGCTCCGGAACCCGTGAGGGCAGCTCGTCCGCCCGAGGAGCCAGCTGCCGGAACTGCGCCCACTGAAAACGGGATAAAGCGTCAGCAATGGAATTCTGACGTTCAGACGCAAGCAGGCCAACACAAACACCCTCATCAAAGAAGCCACCCAAGGGCACCGGGGCGCGTGACGGTTAATGACCTCAACCACCGCGGCATTAACGCACCAGAAGACAACCCGCCGATCCCGCAAACGGTCCGGCCATACCCAGAAAGCAACCACAATTGGGAAAAGCTCCAAGAAGGTGATATTCCTGGTCAATCCGGTGCGCACCCACTCCGCAGGCCAAGGCTCCGCACACCAAGCACCGTGGCAAAAGGCACCGAACCCAGAACCGCCCGCCGCGTCGGTAAACAACTGCAGGTCATGATTCGAGAGCTCAGGCAACTGAAGGACAGAGCACCCATCGAAGCCAGCCCGGAACGCGTCCCGAGACCCGCCCGCATCCCCGCGGATACCCTGATCCGATGGTGGGGGAGCCGCAGCCCCGCCATCGCCAAGGATAAACGCCGCGTAAAGGGGCGCCCCATGGGAAGGACACGACAAGCAAAGTTGAGATGCCCGACCAACGACTGAAGGACACGGAGGGAAGTCTTAGAGGCGGAGCCGACAGCGGCCACCAGCTCCCGTAGGCGACAGATCTTTTGCACCGGCAAGCGCACAACCATAGCCACCATGTCAATCTCAATGCCGAGGAAGGTGAGACAAGTAACAGGCCCGACCGTTTTATCAGCCGCAACGGGAATGCCGAAGGCGGCAACCACGCTCAAAAAGGTGCTCAAGAGAGTGGGACAGGTAGGGGTCCGCTCAGGACCGACAAACAGAAAATCGTCGAGATAGTGCACCAGGGATGCGACCCCCGACTGCCGTTCCACAACCCAATGTAAGAATGTACTGAAGGCCTCGCAATAAGCACAAGAGATTGCACAGCCCATGGGCATGCACATATCAAAATAGTACCGCGCTTCGAGGCGAAAACCAAGCAACGGGAAAGCCGAGGGATGTACCGGCAAGAGACGGAAAGCCGATTCAACGTCTACTTTGGCAAGAAGGGCACCGGGCCCGCATTGACGGACCAGGGAGACAGCGGCATCGAAAGAGGAGTAATGAACCGTGCAGAGCTCGCGAGGTATGCGGTCATTGACCGAAGCGCCCGGAGGGCAAGAGAGGTTGTGCATCAACCGGAACTTGCCCGGCTCCTCCTTGGGAACCACCCCCAGCGGTGAGCAACCAAGGGCGCATCGCCTCGACGCAGACGGGGGTAAGGGCCAAGACCCCCACTGCCTCACTTCCCCCCAGCGGGGGCCCCAGTGACCCCTTTTCTGCTACACTTCGCGGCCGCATGTGCACCCCCACACAAGGAGCAGGCATGCTTGAATTTGCAGTCAGGGAATGGGCAGGACGCCTTGTTGAAGCGCCGGCAGACGTCCCCCCCGACGGCGCCCCCCTTTGGCTGAGGCAGAGCAGGGGCGGAGGCGCGAAAGGAGCGCCCACCCGACGGCAGCGGAGACGGCCCCGCCTTGACAACCGCTCCACCGGAGCCCCCGACGCGAGCCCGCACGGACATCTGGGTCAACCACAAATTGATGTCCTTCGTCCCCCACAGCAGGTGGCTGTTCTCCTCCATCTGGTCCCGAAACTCCTCGTCATAATTCAACCAGGCCCATCCCTCGTGGGCCTGGGACGCCGCCAGGATGTTGTCGGCATAGGCCAGCAAAGCCCCGTACTGATCCGGGAAGTAATGCCCCCAGACGCTCGCTAAGCGCAAGAAGGCGCGGGTCCAGTTAAGGGTGTTGCGAGAAACCTTACGCACCCTGCCCGCCTTTTCGTCCTCCTTGCGCTTTTTCCTGCTCTCACCGGAGCGCTTCCGGCCATCGAGGAGACGGAAGATGTCGATATATTTTCGACGCTTAATCCGCCGCCGCAACTTCCTCGGAACGGACTCCCACAGCTCGGAGCAAGGTATGACGGACGTCCCACCACTCACACCGCCGGCCCCGGAACAGAGCCGCGCGAAGAGGACGAGGACGACGACGAGGAAGAGGACGCTCGCCTGCAGCGACGAGCCCGCTTGCGCTTACCCGTAACTTTCCCCGCCCCCACAGAGCCCGGAACGGATTCAAGGGCCCCCCCCCGCAGCGCCACCAGCATACTCACCACTCCCCCCGGAGGAGGCGACTGGGGCCCCACTGATGGACAAACAAGGCGCCGGAGCCACTCGCCCAGTCGTGGAACCCGCAGGGGCCGCACCAGCCAGCCTATCAGAAGAAGCCATGGAGGTGGAAGGTGTCGAAGTCCTCGGGACCTGCGAAGAAGAGGAAGAAAAACAAGCAGCCGGAGCCCCAGGGGAGCTAGGGGCAGCAGGCGGCCCGGCCCCCCAAACTCGAGCCAAGGGCCCCAACCCCCCAGCCTCCCATACCGCAGCACCCCCGGCTGCCCCACGCCCGTCACCGCACCAACCCCCCCAGCCGCCCCCCCAAGGCCCGAAACCCCCCCACGGGACCGCCCCATACGCCCAAGGGGCCGGAGGACCGGGAAAAATGGGAGGAGGGGAGGAAACCAGGGGGGAGGGGGCAGTACCCCCCTCGCCCAGGGGGGGAGGCGAAACCGGGGGCCAGACCACCCTTGTCTCCGGGAGCGGGCCGGGCACCGGGGCCTGCGGGGACCCGGGCCCATTGGCGCCCGAACAGCCCGGCACATCCCCGCCCCCGAGCGCCAGTGGCGCGGAGACCCCACCCGAGACCCCCGCAGGAGAGGCCTGCTCAACCCGGGAAGCACATGCAGCCGTACGCGAGGGCACAGGAAGCCCTCCAGCGGTCCCCCGACCCCGGGCCCCCCTGGCACTGCTGCGCCCATGGCACTGCCGGGCCCCGGGCAGGCCATGGGGAGCCAGGGACGCAGCGCGGCCTGCCCTGCAGCGGCCCCCGGGTATGGCCCCCCGCTGAACAGCACCCCGACCTCGGGCAGCGCCCCTCGGCCCCTTGGCCGCACCCCGAGCAGAGGCCCGCCGGGCCATCAGGAAAGGAGCACAGCCCAGCCAGAAACAGCTCTCAAAAATGAAAGTGCCACCCGATCCTGATGTGGGCAATAATATGCGTTGGAGCTGCAGAAGAGGGGACGCCAAAAACACCAGCCTCCAAGCCAGCAAGAATGGCTCGCCTCAGCTGAGCCCGGCCCGGCAAGCCCGCCACGTGCCCGGCAGCGAACGCGCACGCGGGCCGCTGCCGGACAATAATTAAATAGTTAAAGTGCCTTTGGGTATTGCAGGGATGCGGAGGACCGAGGAGCGCGCAGCACAGACCGCCCGAAGGCAAACCGACAAGGCCGCAGCCCACCGAGAAGCGACCCAACCCCCCCACGCGCACAAGAGCAACTCCCCACCAACCTTTTCACAGCGCGAGCAAGGAGGAAGAGAGAGATCGCCGGCCGGCGATCCCTCCTTGCTCGCACTGCCAGCCCCCGTGACCGCCTAAGCGGACCAATCACCGGGCACCACGCGGACAGCCTGGAGCCCGGCGCGCGCTCACGCCTGCCATCCCCCCATGCCCCCCCTTCCCCCCCCCCCCCCCGTGGAAGAGGCCTGCCGGAAGTCGGGCCCCGGGAACCCGGTTACCAGGCCGGCCGCAGGACCAAGGCCCGGCGGCACAGCCGGTAATTCTTTTATTTTATAGTTTTAGATTGTTTTTGAAAACATTGTCAACTCTAACATTTTTAGCAAAAGGTTTGTTTATAAACCCTGGGAGTTGGTTTTCCCATAATGATATTTGTCCATATGTATTCTTTAGGATCAGGGTTTCGTCCTCATCCCTCAGTATCTGATCCTTTTTCCTTTTCTTTGTTTTTTAATGATAGTGTTTATTTTCTAACATCTTAGGCTCTCTTATGGCATTAAGGTAGGAGCCATTTCAGTAATAAAAGCACACAATATCCAGGTATGTTGGTTCTTTTTGTTTGTTATTGGTCACATCCTTTGATGAGCACTTTATTTCATTGTATATGTATCTGATATATTATTTTTTACATATTTTCTTACATATTTATTATATACGCTGTTTTAATTTATTTGTGATAGGTAATTGATTTTTATACTTACATATTTATTTATTTATATGTTAAGTTATGATTCATTATGTTATTGTTTTAAAATCATTGTTTCACAATGGTTAATATTTTTAATTTACTTGTGATAAGTAATTGTTTTTTATATTTACATATTTATTTTTTATTTACATGTTTGATTAAGTTTTGTTAAGTTGATGTTCTGAAACCATCACTTCACTTTGTCTGATATTTAAACAACTATTCTATTGGTATTTATCTTTTATTGTTTTCATTACTAATGTCCAAATTGGTTTTGCTCCGTATATTGGTTGTACTTAATTTGGTTTTATGTTTTATATTGGCATGTTCCATTTATATGTCTTAGTTCATTCTCTGTTTTCTTTTTAACATTTTCTTTTAACATTTTATTTGTTTATATTATCTTTGATTTTAAATGTGTGTTTTATGTATTTTAGCCAATATTGCCCCTGAGGAAGGTTTTTACGAAACACGGCCAGTGTCGGGCCAGTGGCTGAAGTGGAATAAAGTAATAAAAGGTTTTACTTTTACACGTCCTTTCATTGCATTCCACGTTTTCTTACTGGGTTGTTCGTTGCACGTGGTATCTTGCTTGGATTGTTGGACCCCTGCATTAACTGCATGGGGACATACCATGCACACCCCATTCATTGGTGGGCATCTGGCATCACCCCCATGCTAAAGGCATGGTAAACTACAATGATTTAGTCAACATGCCTCTTTCAATATTGAGCCGAGTTTTAAACCACCAAATTTCCCAACAAAGCAATGTTCACTTCTCCGCAGAGGTTTCACTTGCTCTGAGTACTTCATCATGATGTAGATGATTTGGTCTTCTGGGAGAAGGCAAGGAGAGATTCAGCTAGATCAGCACAATTTTATTTGACAAAATGGTATGTGACTGAGACAGTTATTTCTTTACATCATCGTTCTTCGTTGGGGGTAGAGGGGGAATTGCCATTCTTTAGGGGACATGTAGATGAGCTTGGATCTGTTTTGAGTGGAAGGGTTCTTAATGCTATGATTCCTGCTCTTTTCTGTATATGTATGTTGTCTGCATTAATGTACGTGAAATCAGAGCTAGATTAACACTATATTGGGCCCAGGTAAACATACATTTGTGAGCCTCCATTTACTTCTTTTTTCAACCTTCCCTACCCTCCACAGAGTCATATTCACTCTTTCCCTGTCTTTGGCCTTCCCACATACTTTAACTTGAAAGAGGTAGTATGGAAAAAACTATAGGTTCTAATTCAGGGTATGGCAACAGGTTCTGAGTAAGCATGGGGAATGTGCAGGCACATGCTGAGAATGTAGTGAGCTGAGAACAGAGGAAGCTGGGCAACTCATTTTCACCCTCTATTGTCTTTGGCTTGTGTCAGGTGGACCAAAGAAGCCCTAGTCTCACCAAACATTACAGTATGACAGGCAGTATGCTGCCCATGGGGATCCCATCCCTGAAGGCAGAAGAAGAAGAGAAGCCGCGATCCCAGAAAAGACTGTTCCTGTCTGCTCATCTGAGATCGGATCCCTGTGGCCAGAACAGGATGGGTCTTTGCTGTTATTGTGGCTTTTCCTCATCTTCTGCCTGTGGGAGATGGGATCCTTGCAGGATAAAGACCCTTCCTGTTCTGCCCACGGTGATCCGATCTCCTGCAGGCAGACAGGAAGGGCTTTTGCCATGATCGTGGCTGGCAGGCAGCAGGCTGTCTGTGGGGATCCCATCCTCTGCGAGCAGAAGAAACTAACAAAAGTTACAACACAGTAATAATGGGTGATTTCAATTATCCTGATTTCAACTGGGTCAGTGTCACAGCAGGATATGCTAGGGAGATAACGTTTCTAGATTAAATAAATGACGGCTTCTTGGAGCAGCTGGTATATGACAAGAGGGGAAGCTATTTTGGACCTAGTCCTTGGTGGAACACAGGATGTGGTGCAAGAGATAAGGGTGTTGAGACCACTTGGCAACAGTGATCATAGGATGATCGCATTTGATTTAATAAATGGAGAAAGGCTGGCAAAGAAATCCATAGTATTAACTTTTAACTTTCAAAAAGGGAGACTGATAAAATGAGGAAAATAGTTAACAAAAAATGAAATGGAGCAGGTGCAAAGGTTAAAGCTTTGCATCAAGTATGAGCGCTGTTTAAAAATACTGTCTTGGAAGCCCAGACAAGATGGTGTCATCGAGAGCATTTTGGTTTCCTGGACCACGGGATACTGTTCCAAGGGTTGCAGAGCAGAGATGGCGTCCATCTGTCCAAGAAAGGTAGACTCATCTTCAGTAGTAGACTGCCTAATCTACTGAAGAAGGCTTTAAACTAGATTAGTTGGGGATGGGTGAAGACAGCCCCCAGGTAAGTGAAACGTTAAATACCTTTATGGAAATGGGTAAAAGGGGTAACATATGGAAAGCAGTGTGTTTAAATGCCCGTAGCATGGGAAATAAGATCCCTGATGTTGAAGCTTTGATGGGAGTGCCTGACTTGGATTTAGTGGCAGTTACAGAAACATGGTTCACAGAAAACCATGGCTGGGATGTAACTATACCCGGCTATACTATATTCAGAAAGGACAGGATAGGAAGAAGGGAAGGAAGAGTTGCACTATATGTAAAAAATAATATTAAAGCTTTGGAATTACAGAGCTTAAAAGGGAGAGAGGAGGCACTGTGGTTAAACTAGAAAGAGGGAAAGAGAAATCTACTTGCATTGGCATGATATACAGACCTCCCTCACAAGAGTAAGAAGTGGACAGAGTTAATTGAAGACATATGCAGTATTGCTAGGAAAGGGGAAGTGCTACTGATAGGGGATTTCAATATACCATATGTTGATTGGCACATTCCTGCTGCAGTATCATCTAGAAGTAAGGAGATCCTGGATTCTCTATAGGGAGAACTATTCAGGCAATTAGTAACAGACCCCAAGGGGCCATATTGGACTTGGTGCTTACCAATGGTGAAAGCGTTTCTGATGTTATAGTGGGAGATCATTTTGCATCCAGTGATCACCAGATGGTGTGGTTCAGTATTAGGACTAGGGCAGTTAGAATCCATTCAAAAGCGAGGGTCTTAGACTTTAGGAAAACTAACTTTACCAAGATGTGCCAATACCTTAGGGAGTCGTTAGCGGGATGGGAACAGCTGAGGGATGTAGAAAAACAGTGGTCAAAACTGAAAGGGGATATTTTAAGGGCAACCAACCTTTTTGTTAAAATGGTAAATAAAGGTAAAAGGAAAAGGAGACCACTATGGCTTTTGAAAGAAGTAGCTGAAAGGGTGAACAAAAAGAGGGAGGCCTTCATGAAATACAAGAGATCAAAGAGAGAGGAAGACAGGCAACTATATTTGGAAAAACTCAGAGAAGCTAGCAAAGTTGTCAGGAAAGCAAAGATTCAAAAAGAGGAGGAAATAGCCAATGCAATAAAATGGGATAAGACATTTTTCAGATATGTTAGTGAGAAGAGGAAGGGCAAAAATGGTATTGTCAGAAAGGGTGAAGGGGAGGAATATGTAAAAGATGATGAAGATAAAGCAGAATTGCTTAACAAATACTTTTGTTCTGTGTTCACAGATGAAGAACCAAGAACAGGACCTCAGAAAACACCCACAACAGATCCAGAAGTGAGGGGCGTCGTGAACAATTTTCAGAAGACTGTGGTTGTGAGAAACTAGCTAAACTTAAAGTAGACAAAGCGATGGGACCGGATAGGATACACCCGGATAGGATACACCCTAGAATACTGAGGGAACTTGGGGACGTTCTAGCAGCTCCACTGACTGACCTTTTCAATGCCTTGTTGGAGTCGGGAGTGGTGCCAAAGGACTGGAGAGAGGCTCATGTGGTGCCTTTACACAAAAGCGAAGTAAGGATGTGGTTGAAAACTACAGGCTGGTTAGTTTAACTTCGGTGGTGAGTAAATTATTGGAAACGCTGCTGAAAGAGAAAATAGTGAGGTTTCTGGAGTCCAGCGAATTACAGGATCCGAGGAAGCATGGATTCACCAGACACAGGTCTTGTCAGACAAAGCTGATTGATTTCTTTGACTGGGTGACCAGGGAGTTGGACCGAGGGAGAGCCCTAGATGTGGTGTATTTAGATTTCAGTAAAGCCTTTGACTCCTGAAGATTGGAGAATGGCCAGTGTAACACCAAGTTTTAAAAAGGATTGCAGGGTCAATCCTGGAAACTACAGACCTTTGAACCCGACATTAGTACCAGACAAAATGGTAGAAACCATTGTAAGGAATAAAATTACTGAATATGTAAATAGTCATGGTTTAATGGCAGAAAGCCAACATGCCAAGGAAAGGTTTGTTTTGCTAAGCTGTTATATTTTTTTGAAGGTGTGAATGAACAGGTCTATTTTGTCAAATAAAATGGGAGCTGGTTGATATAGTGTTTCTGGATTTTGAGAAAGCCTTTTACAAGGTTCCTCATGAGAGACCCTTGGCGAAATTAAAAAGTCATGGGATAGGAGGCAGTGTACTGTTGTGGGTCAGGAACTGGTTAAATGATAGAAAGCAGAGATTATGGCTAAACAGCCAATTTTCTCAGTGGAGAAATGAACACCCCAGGGATCTTTGCTGGGTCTGATGTTTTTTAACATATTTATAAATGAACTGGAAACGAACATAAGACATGCCATACTGGGTCAGACCAAGGGTCCATCAAGCCCCAGTATCCTGTTTCCAACAGTGGCTAATCCAGGTCATGAGTACCTAGCAATTTCCCCTAAAAAAGACATACAGGTTCCATAAATGGAAACAACCAGTGAGGTGTTAACATTTATAGATGAGACAAAATTATTCAAAGTTTTTAAAACACAAGAGGACCTTGATAAATTGGAAGACAGGATGTACAAATGGCAGATGAAATTTAATGTGGACAAATGCAAAGCTATGCACCTAGGAAAGAACAACTAAAACTATGATAACAATGCAATATTCCACATTAGAAACCACCACACAAGAAAAAGATTTAGGTGTCATTGTGGATAATATGTTGAAACCCTCCACCCAGTACGCAGCGGCAGCCAAGAATGCAAATAGAATGCTAGGAATGATAAGGAAAGGAATGGAGAATAAAAACAAGAATATTATAATGCCACTGTATCACTCCATGGTGTTGACCATACTTTGAATATTGTGTGCAATTCTGGTCACCATATCTTAAAAATGATATAGCAGAATTAGAAAAGGTACAGAGAAGAGCCACCAAAATAATAAAGGGGATGGAAGGATATCCTTATGAAGAAAGGCTTAAAAGGCTAGGGCTCTTCCACTTGGAAAATAGATGGCTGAGGGGAGATAAGATAGAGGTCTATAAATTAATGAATGGTCATCAAAATGGCAGATGAAAAAAAATGTAAATGTAATAAAATATAAGACAAGGAACTAGGTGGGAGGACAGTATGGACATACATACTACACATTATATTATCCGCCAAGGAATCAAAATGTCTTCCAGTCATCATGTGGTTTTTTTTTTGGGGGGGGGGAGGTTAATTATAAATTTTTATTCCAAAGAGGCACAAACACCCCAAATACAAATACATTCCACATATGGATTATTAGCAGAAGTATCTTTCTAACAACTAAAGAGGGCAGTGTACAAAATATTCAACTGATTTCCCCATTTTTGTGTCACAATACCACTTGCAGCCCTTAGTCCAAAAACAAAATATCAACTTGGATTTACTGTTCCCGCTGTCGTCCTCGGACGAGAGCATGGCAGCCAAGGTATGTCCTTCCTTGCTGCCTGACAAGGCAAAAAGCCCCAAAAAATGCCATTTACCAAAATGGCTAACTGCTAATGTAACATAATACATAACACTGCGTGATGCATAACATTGTATGTATAACATCATAGGGTACATTCAGAGGGCCGAACAGCAGGGTTGTATGCACAACCCGCAAAAAGGCCCTGGATGCTATTCTAAACCCAGTGCTCCTCGCATGTAAGAGGGTTTGTGTAGGAAGCGCTGGATGGGGGCGGGACAGAAGCGGAGAGGGGGCAGAGCGTGGGTGGGCTGAAGCACCAGACATATAGGACCTATTCAAGGTCGAGGTCCTGTACGTGTCCACTGGCAGCCACTTAGATGCTCGGCTTATTCCATCTCAAAGTTTGAATAAGTGCCGGGTGCAGGGGAGATTGGGCACAGCAGCCCCCCAAAGACTTTGCGCTGCTGTGGGAGATGCCCCGCTGCCCGATCCAGGTTCTGGCTGCCCCTGCTGGGGGAAAAGGTATGTTTGTGAGGTTGGGCATTGGGTGTTCCTGCTGGACTTGTTGGTGCCATGGCAACAGGATGCCGCTACACCAGCAGGAGTGTTGGGAGGTCTGGCAGGGCAGCAATTTATATGTCTCCCATGGCAGAATAGGGAGCACGCTGGGCAGTTTAAGTGCCCTGATTCTGCAACCACTGGAACATATAGATTCCATGGTTGCAGAATGAGGTACAATTGGGGCCTGTCCAATTATTGGAAGTCTGGATGGCCCAGATGTGCCCTGCTCAGAATCGGTTTCCATATGTATAACATTGTATGTGTGTGCTCAGCGTGAGGCACAAGACAGTTCTCTAGAAGACAATGGGGAAGGTTTGTGCTCAAGTGAGGCAGGAGGGTGCTCTCTCACCTGACCTTTCACCCCTGGAAGACGTTTGAAGCCAGGGCCATCACTCTTCGTCTCACCACTTCTGTTGACCTTGAAGGTCATAAGTTGTTTTATCAAACATCTGGTTTTTCGCCACCAGTATTCAATACCAGGGCTTGCTGGGGCTTTCTAATCCCAAGCTACCGTCATCCAGACCATCAACAGTAATTTTGCACGCAATATAAAGGCTGGTTTCTTCCTACCCAGATTGAATGATAAGCCTAACAGGAACTCCTGAGGATCCAACAAAAGGGTAGTTCTTAATACATCACCCACCTCATGGGAGACCTGGCCCCAGAACTGATGAATTACCGAGTATGCCCGCCACATATGATCAAAGGAGCCTAGGGCCCCACAGCCTCTAAAATACCTCTCTTCTGACAGTTGTCCTGCCTTGTATAAACTCTGTGGAGTCAAATATGTGCAGTGGAGTATCTGTAACTGGGTCTGTCTCCAGGAAGTCACCAGGGTCCACTGAAATACCCCTTCATGAATTTTATCCCACTGAGTGTCCATTAGGCTTTTCCCAAACCACTCTTGCCATCTGTGCATGTGCAAGGAGGTTTCCTTCTGATGCCTTCCAATAGTCCCTTATACAGCTTAGAGGCAAGTGCTTTCTTGGAGCTCATCCCCCGTAAGGCAGATTCTAGCCAAGTCACATTCCTTGTTAACTGCGCCCCAATGCCAGGCTGCAACAGAAAGAATTGGAGGTTAAAATATTAATAAAAGGGCAAGTGCCACTCCATCTTTGAATCAAATTCCTGCTGTCCCAAACGTTGCCATTTTGTCCACAGCGTTGAGAATCGGACGATCCCATTATCTACTAGATCCCGCAGCAAGGGGGAAAAGTCACACCCAGAGAAAGGTTGGAAGGCCACTGTGTCCAAGAAGATTATCCTGTATATATGTATTTATGTATATATGTAAATGAACTCCCCCATAGCTAAGAAGTGTTAACTCTGTATGATGTGCTTTTCTGACAATCTGTATGTAAACAAAATTTGTACCTGCCTTGATTCGGCAGTTTCACAATAGTAATCCTACCCGCTTCTGATCGCTGGAAGGAGCGGGCTACAAATGCTTGCTAAATAAAATAAAATAAATAAATCCTAGACCACTTACACAGTGGAGTTGGGACCAGACCTTCTCTCACATACCTGTGCCAAACCCTGTGAATTGGTCCCAGGAAGAGGTGATTGTTCACCCCCCTCTTCCATTCAGCAGAGCCGATGACACCAGTCATAACATCCAGCTCTACCCACATGGCTTCGTTTGAGCGGTTATGATGGTCCTTAAAGGCCTGTAATATCACAGCTCGGTGGTATAGACTAAGTCTTGGAAATTTCATCCCTCCCTGCTCCCTTACCTGAAAAAGCCTATCAACTGCTACCATCCTCCCCCCCCCCCTCGCCGCCAAAATCTCAGAAGTTTCCGCTCCCATGTATGAAGAAGAACTGTAACAAGTGCCAAGGGCAATTCTGTAAAGAGGAAATTAAATTTCAGTATAACATTCATCTTCAGGGCTGCTGTCCTCCTCAACCAACTTAGATGCAGTTTGTCCCACCTCCATAGTTCGCCCTCTAGCTGCATCAAAGGGGAGAGGGGTAGTTAAACAGATACAAGTCTTGTGGATCTCTCCCTATATGAATACCAGGATAATTAATTTTTTGGTCTGCCCATTGAAAAGGAAACCCCGGCATGCTTCCTTTTGACAAGCCCCCAAGGTTTAGCACCTCAGTTTTACTGAGGTTTATTTTAAAGCCAGAGGCCACCAAATAGCTGCAGACCTCCTCCAGCAGACATGGGAGAGATTCCAGCAGGATGGACATGAAAAACAAAGTGTCGTCAGCATAGAGAAGAATCTTATGGTCTCTAGTCCCAACCCGGATCGGGTGGATGGCAGTATTCCCTCTCAGCTTAGCAGCAAACGCCTCAATGACTATGGCAAATAGCATAGGTGAGAGTGGGTATCCCTGCTGTGTTCCTCTTTGCAGTTTGAAAACTTCTGAACATTTACCATAATTGTGGCAGAAGGCCCACAGTATAATGCCTTAATCTCCTGGCTAAATCCTGTCCCAAATTGAATTTCTGCAGCCTGGTGAAAAGAAAACCCCACTCCACCCAATCAAATGTTTTTCGGCATCAAGTACAACACACAGCACTGGGTTGTTGTATTTGTTGATTTTTATATTGTGCAACAAATTTTTTGACCTATGGACATTATATGCGATCTACTGCCCTTTAATACAACCTGTTTGGTCAGGGTGAATAACTTCAGCAATAGCCCTTCTATCTGTCACACGAACTCTTTCGCAAATAATTTGGCATCACAATCGATTAGGGCTATTGGGTGATACCTGCTACATAAATTGGAGGGGTTTCCTTCCTTGAGGAGCACTATAATCTTAGCCATATCCATGGAAGATGGAAGGGGGTCTCCCCTAAGTGCAAATGAGAAGATTTGTGCCAGGAATGAAACTGACTCGTCCCGCAGGGCTAGGTAAAATTCCACCAGAAAGCCATTGGCTCCCATAGCCTCACCCCTGGGCAGGGACTTAATAGCTTCCTGTACTTCCATAGAATTTATGGGACGTCTCAATCACTCTGCTTCATCATTCTCTAGGCGAGGCAAGGGTAGCTCAGCCAAATACTTCTCCAGATCCTCTTTTAGCAGCGGGCACTCAGAGGTGTACAATTGTTCATAAAATGCCTGAAATTCCCTACATATTGCACTAATTGGCTCCCTTTCCTACTAAGTAGCTACTAAAGGAGAGGCTCTTTGTTTTTTAAGCTGCTAGGCCAGCAGTCTCCCTGCCTTACTCTCTCTTTCCATATAATGGTGTTTAGTCACCCCGAGTAGCTTATACTCTATGTTTATGGTTTAGGCACTTGATATAAAGCCCTTACTTGCACATCAGAGTGGTTTACATGTATGTATATACTAACAGGTACTTTTTATTCCCTTGTCCTCAAAGGACTCACAATCTAAGTGTACCTGAGGCAATGGAGGGTTAAGTAGCTTGCCCAAGGCCACAAGGAGTGGCCATGGGACTGGAGGCCCCAGTCCCTCCGGCCTGAGGTTACTTGTCTGAACTGAGTCCGGGCCTTTAAAAGGGCCCGCAAAATGCCCTTCTTCCCACCTGTATAATGTTCTTGCTGCAACTGTTCAATCTGCTGTAGCAGTTGAAACTTAACTCTTCCTCTCTCCCATTTTCCTGCATCGCGCATTGTAAAAGCAGCCCCCTAAGAAATGCTTTCCCCCATTCCATAAGATTCTATCTGGGGACCTCCCTGTTATCATTGTTTACCAGGTAATGCTGCCACTCTTCAATAGGGCTTCCTTCTGCAACATAGAGACATTAGATCTCCAGCTCAATCAGTCTGCCTTTATCCCTTAACTTCCTGGTGTCCAGGTGCACGCCACCATCCCATGGTCTGAGATTTCCAGGGGCTGAATCTCCAGCTCACCAATCTGCTTTGGGGATTAAAAAAGAATCCAATTGGGAGAAGGTGTTAGATATGGGGGGAGTAGCAAGTATATTCCCGGCACCCAGGGTTTTGTTCCCTCCAGAGATCTACCAATCCCCAGTGGTTCATATAGTCGCAAAGTTCTTTCCCTTCTCTTTTATGTAGCTTCGCCAAATAGTGAGATCTATCCTGTGCCTCCAGTGTACAGTTCATATCACCTACCACAACCCATACCCCTTTGGCTAACTTCGTGAATTCTTCCAACCAATGATGAAAAAGAGACTTTAGAGCCGTTCGGGGCATAGACATTAAACATTAATTAGGGAAATTTCATTCTGCTTAACCCGCCCAGTGACCCGTACTACTCTACCCTGGGTGCCCCCCCCCCCCGAGGCATAAGACACAAAGGGGACTCGATTATGTATTAAAATCCCCACGCCCCTCTTTTTGGAATTATATGTCCAGTAATACATTTGATCATAACCCCTTGCTTGCAGTTTTTTATGCTCTAGGGCCATCAGGTAGTCTCTTGTAGTAGAGCAAAATCAATCTTGCACAGACTCAGAAGACTGAACACGCGACACCACTTGCAAGGGTGATTTATCCCTCGGTTGTTACTTTAAAACCCTCCATTATTCAATCAGCAAACTTATTGGGCACCTCGCAACTCCCAAAAGTCCAAAGATGCAATCACTTGTCCATGTGTGCTAAATGAGAGTCCAATGCGCCTCATAGCAGAACAAAGACACAGTTGCTGTCCACCACATGACTGGAAGGGAGCTGACGGGGAAGGGGGGTTGGCACTGGGAGTAGAAGTGAGTTGATACCTGCAATAGTATTTGGACGAAGGGGCTGGATAATGGAGACTAGGAGGGAGACTGCCAACGCTGAGGGTAAATGAGGCATTTCCTGTCTCGTGCGAGACAAGAAATGCCTCGTTTACCCTCAGTGACAGCGGGCTCAACTTTAACAAAGCTGCAGGAAAGAAGGGAAACACTGTTCCTTCTCACATCTCTGCAAAGGTGAGCCAGGGTGCTGGTCAGGTAAGTGCAAGGCTGTTCCGGGGCAGCGGGGGGACGTGGAGTGGTTGATTCTGTCGCTGCTGAGAAGCAGGGGCAGCAGCTTGTCCAGCCCATTTTTTTGTTTAAATTTTGAAGGCCGAGTGAAGCCGCCTTTTTGGGGGCATTTTTTACTGCCCCCAAAAGGTGCCTCTTGAGGCCACCACCTCACTCGGCCTCATTATAGAGCCACTCCTCGTCTTATGTTCTACAACGCCCAATGTCTTATATTTGCCTTTTTGAAGTTCTTTTTATATATGGGATACCTTTTTTAGTTCCTTTAGTTTTATTTTTAGTGCCATGTCTTTTAATTTACTTAGGTCATAATTAATTTAATTTAGCTGTATTTATATCCCGCTTTTCACAGTGTCGAAGCAGTCAATTAGGGGATATATTTAACACGAGGGGATATGAGACATACTTACAGGGAACATGGGCAATGGAGGGTTAAGTGGCTTGCCCAAGACCACAAGGAGTGCCTATAGGACTAGAAATCCCAGTCCCTCCGGCCTGAGATTGCTGTCCCCAGGTGGGACTTGAACCCCCGGCCCTCTGGCCTGAAGTACCTTGTCCTAACCACTAGACCGCTCCTCTGTTATGTTGTGCAATATGGGGCTGAACATGAATGAAGGGCTTACAGTTAAGATGGCGCTGTAAACAGACGTGTTTCAAAAGGGCTCCCCGCCATACCCACATGGCAGGAGATTGTTTGCTGAACCACCCACCTAATCAGGATCACATACATAACTAATGATGCCAAAGTCAGTGAAACCGAAGTTGGCGAAAATGATCCAGGACATATGCGCAGCTAAAGTGAAAGCCACAGCGAAGGCCTCAGACTCAGCGAAATAGTCTTCCTCCCCCATGTCTTCTAACACCAGTGAGCTGGACAAGGTGCTACCCGGCAGTAGTGCCATGTTAATGATGGTTCTACAAGAAATTTCAGCCTCTAAAGTTGAGATTATAGAAACCGTACTCAACAAAATTGAAGAGAAATTTGTGTCTAAAGGAGAGAGGCTGGAGCATGTGGAGACTCGCATTGGGGACACGGAGGCTTTCAAAGAAGTCTGGCCACAGATGTGAGCAAATTGAAAAAACAAGCGGCATGGCTCCATGACAAACTGGAGGACCAAGAAAATCATGATAGAAGATCAAATGTAAGAATTTTTGGGATTCTAGAGGGAGAGGTGGCTGATGCCATTGTGTTTGTGAGAGACTTGTTGAAAACTTATTTCCGAGGTTCCTCCTCTTCAGAGGTCTTTGAGATAGATAGATCTCATAGAGAATTAAGGCCATGACCTGAAGATAAAACTCATTCACAAGCTTTTATTGTAAAGCTATTGCTTTACCAGGATCAGTAATTTATTATTAAAGCTGCCCGAAAAACAGGTCATGGTATTCCCAGACTTGGCAGCAGAAACAGTCCACAGACTGAAAGATCTACTGAAATGCAGAGACTCCCTAGCAGCTAAGGGTATTAAAGCTTCCATATGGTACCCTGCTAGGCTTACTTTGGTGGATAATGGAACTCGGCACTTTTTTCATACTCCGGAAGCTGTGTGCAACTATCTTCATATCTTTGAAAGATCTTCGGATGCCCAGTCTACTAGTGGCAGGAGACCATCAAAAAATGGCACACATCCTAACAGACAGCAGGCCGAGCATCTGGCTTAGGGTAAAGTGGGTTTCCTTTTCTCCCTCTTCTCAGGTGGATGTTACAGTTCCCTTGGAGGAGCTAGCTACACTCCCTGGAATGCCGGTGAGCGTATATTGTGAGGTGACAACCGCTCTTCAGAAAGAAGATATCCTGGATGTATCAGGAGGCAGTTGAACTTTATCGCGTGAAGTATGGCAGACACTGACTGTACTAGATTTGCCAGATCTGCATGTGGGAGGGGGGGGGGGGAGATGTGGGAAGGAGGGGGCAGGAAGGGAGCTGACACCTGTGTATGGTACTGAAGGAGGACTGGAAGGTTGCTGACACGTGGGGATGGGACTGGTAGGTGGCTGGATAATGGGGAGGGGCTGGAAGGGGGATTGACAGAGGGTAGGGTGACTGGAAGGAAGCTGATGGGGGAAGGGGAAGGGGGCTGGTGCTGGGAGTAGAAGTGAACTGATACCTGTGATGGTATTTAGACTAGAAGGGGCTGGACAGTGCGGAAGGAGGGGGACTGGAAAGGAATGGACACCAGAAGCAGTCCTGGAACTACAAGGAGGTTGTCATTGGAAGGTACTGGGAGGAGGACTGGAAAGGGGGCTGAAATTGGGGAGTGTTACTGGGACTGGAAATAGGCTGATAGAAGGAAGTGAAGAAAACAAAAGAAGAGATAAGAAATGGCAGATGGACCATAAATCATAGAGAGAGAGCTGAGAAGACAGAAAAGCTGAAGCCTCAGATCGGGATCAACATGATCAGAGAATAAAATGGTCAGACAACAAAAGTAGAAAAAATAATTTTATTTTCATTTTAGTGATTGGACTCAGGGCCGGCCCGTCCATTGAGCAAGAATGTTTTTTGCACAGGGCCCCGCGTTTCAGGGGGCCCCGCGCAAAGAACATTCTGCTTTTTTTTAAAATTACATTTTAAAAAAAAACCTGTCTCTGGCTGCTGCTGCGTCCGTCGCAGCAGCGGCAGAATGGCGTGTCCCGCGGGGCCCCTTCTCCTCATCGAGCCCTCTGCAAGGGCTTTCAGATTCGCGAAGGGCGAGTGCTCCCTCGCGTCTCTGTAAAGCCCGCAGGGGCTAATGGGAAATTTCCCATCTGCCCCTTTAGACGCGAGGGGCTGATGGGAAATTTCCCATTAGCCCCTGCGGGCTTTACAGAGACGCGAGGGAGCACTCTCCCTTCGCGAATCTGAAAGCCCTTGCAGAGGGCTCGACGAGGAGAGGGGGCCCCGCGGGACACGCCATTCTGCCGCTGCTGCGACGGACGCGGCAGCAGCTAGAGCCAGGTTTTTTTTTTTTTTTTTAATTTGCCGGAAGGGAAGGGAAGGGAAGGGGGGGGGGGCTGATGGAGGCTGTCTGGAAATGGGGTGGGGGGGGGTTAGGACGGGAAATGGGCGGGGGGGGGTTAGGACTGGAAATGTGCAAGGGGGGGAGTTAGGACTGGAAATGTGCAAGGGGGGGTTAGGACTGGAAATGTGCAAGGGAGGGGTTAGGACTGAAAATGTGCAAGGGGGGGGAGTTAGGACTGGAAATGTGCAAGGGGGGGGGTTAGGACTGGAAATGTGCAAGGAGGGGGGGGTTAGGACTGGAAATGGGCTGGAGGGGGGGTTAGGACTGGAAATGGGCTAGGGGGGGTTAAGACTGCTATTGGGCTGTGGCTGATGGAGGCTGACTGGAAATGGGCTGGGGGGGGTTAGGACTGGAAATGGGCTGGGGGGGGTTAGGACTGCTAATGGGCTGGGGCTGATGGAGGCTGACTGGAAATGGGGTGAGGGGGGGTTAGGACTGGAAATGGGCTGGGGGGGTTAAGACTGCTAATGGGCTGGGGCTGATGGAGGCTGACTGGAAATGGGCTGGGGGGGGTTAGGACTGGAAATGGGCTGGGGGGTTAAGATTGGTAATGGGCCGGGGGCTGATGGAGGCTGTCTGGAAATGGGGTGATGGGGGGGTTAGGACTGGAAATGGGCTGGGGGGGTTAAGACTGGTAATGGGCTGGGGGTTGATGGAGGCTGACTGGAAATGGGGTGATGGGGGGTTAGGACTGGAAATGGGCTGGGGGGGGGGTTAAGACTGGTAATGGGCTGTGGGCTGATGGGGGCTGTCTGGAAATAGGGTGATGGGGGTTAGGATTGCTAATGGGCTATGGGGGGGGGGGTTAGGACTGCTAATGGGCTATGGGGGCGCTAGGACAGGAAAAGGGCTGATGGGGAGGGGTTAGGACTTGAGGTGGGCTGATGTGGTTAGGACTAGTAATGGGCTGTGGGCTGATGGGGGGGTTAGGACTGGCAATGGGCTATGGGGGCTGACTGGAAATGGGCTGATGGGGTTAAGACTGGAAGTGGGCTGATGGGGGGTTAGGACTGGTAATGGGTTATAGGGGGGGCTTAAACTGAAAATGGGTTGATGGGGGGCTAGGACTGGTAATGGGTTGGGGGATTGCTATGACTGGAAATGGACTGAGTGGACGGGGAGGCTTGAACTGCAAATAGCTGATGGGGAGGGAGCTTGGAATGGAAATGGGCTGTGAGGGAAGGGAGCTAGAACTGAAAATGGGCTGATGGAGCAGCTAGGATAGGACTGGAAATGGGCTGTTGGGGGGAGCTAAGATTGGAAATGGGCTGTGGTGGGGGCTTGAATTGAAATGGACTCATGGAGGGGCTAGAACTGGAAGTAGGCTCATGGGGGGGCTTGGACTGGAATTGGGCTGAGTGGAGGGGAGCTAGGATTTGACATGGGCTGATGGTGGGGCTAGGAAATGACTAGAAATGGGCTGATGGGGGGCTAGGATTGGAAATGAGCTGATGAAGGGACTCAGACTGAAAATGGATGGGGGAGCTAGGACTGGAAATGGGTTGATGGGGGGCTAGGACTGGAAATGGGCTGATGCAGGGACTAGAAGGGAATGGATGCTGGGTGAGACTGGAACTAGAAGGGAGCTGATGTTGGGGGAGGATTAGAATGGGATGGGGCTGGGAGAGTAAAATGGAGAGGGGAAAAATATTTTGTGTGGGAGGGATGAAAAATCTACAATTGGCCGGGTATTGGGAGAGTAAGTGGGGATTGAGGATGGAGGGGTAAAATTTGTGTGGATGAAATAAGAATGAGGAAAGAGCAAAAGGATAAAGATTAGTATGTTAAAGCAGATGTAGAGAGAGAGGATGGAAAGAAAACTAGAAGAGAGAAGAAAGGACAAATGGACAGCAGACGATGGAGAGTTAGCAGAAAACATGAAGAAACCAGAAGAAAGTGGCTGGAGCAATTGCAACTGAAAAAAAATGCACAAAAGGTAGAAATATATCTCTTTATTTTGAATTTATTAACTGGAATATGAAAGCTCTGGGAAATGTGCATCATTAACGTCTGCGCTTTGTTTGGTACAAGAGGAAATTGATTTATAGTTTTATTTCTACAGTGTTGTTGTACATTCCAAGTTTGGCTTTTGGGGTTCCCAGTTTAATTATTGCCTTCCTGTTTCTAAATTGCGATTCCTTGTTTGGTGATGGTCTATGTTCTGCATGTGTAACTGAGCTGAGGTATTCTGTTTATGTAATTCCTATTTGACATTGCCACTTGTTCTCTTTCCCCAGTATTCTCTGAAATGTACTGGTTTAATATTTGCAGTGTTTCCTTTTGATAGGTAGGGTCTGGTGCTTTGTGAGTCCTGGTAATGCTGTCAGGATACAGCGGGTTTGCTATGGGTTCTAAATGGGCAGCGTTTGTAGTAGTTCCTAATGTGCCTGGCGGTTGGCACTGGATTATAGTAATGTAGAAATCTTTTAGTCTTTCTTTATCCATACACTCATTAAGAGACATGTTTACTAAAAGTTAGTGTATGGTAACATTATGCAAATATTTATGCAAATAAGGCCACTTATGCAAATGAGGCCCCGCACCGAGTCTCCGCACATGGCCCCGCACCCCCCTTGGGCCGCCCCTGATTGGACTTCATGCTATCTTTAAATTTTACACAGTATGGGGGGTTGGAGGGGATAAGGGAAGTGGAATTGCACTGGGCTAAACTAAACTAAAGATGGTAATAAAAGGGGCAACAGATAAATATGTAAGGAAAGTAAATAAAAACAAGAGGAGAAGGAAACCCATTTGGTTCTCCAAAGAAGTGGCTGCTCAAATAAAGGCAAAAAACAAAGCTTTCACAAAATTCAAAAGCTTGCAAACAGGAACACAGTAAGGAATACAGGATCAAACTAAAAGAGACAAAAAGAGAAATAAGGAAAAGCAAAATCAAAGGCAGAGGAAAAGATGGCTAAAGATGTGAAGTGTGGCGACAAAGCTTTCTTCAGGTATATTCAGAAAAGGAGGAAAATCAGAGATGGAATTGCAGGACTCAGAAGTGCTGGTAACAGATTTGTGGAAAGTGACATTGAAAAAGCAAAACTGCTAAACAAATACTTCTGCTCTGTTTTTACTAAAGAAGATCCTGGAGATGGACCAGCTGTGACTCCCAAATATAAAAATGGGAATGAAGTAGATACCACACCATTCACTGAAGATGATGTGTTAGAACAACTTGCAAAACTGAAAGTGAACAAGGCCATGGGACCGGATGGGATACATCCCAGGATATTGTAGGGCCGTTAAAGGATGTTTTCAACAGATCCTTGGAAACAGGAGTAGTTCCTCAGGACTGGAGGAGGACGGCTGTGGTACCTCTTCACAAAAGTGGTGACAGGGAAGAAGTGACAAACTACAGGCTGTGAGTCTTACCTCTGTGGCGGGAAAAGTAATGGAGGTGCTTCTGAAAGAGTGAATAGTGGACTTTCTCAAAACCAACAGGTTGCATGATCTGAGGCAACATGGTTTTACCAAAGGACGATCTTGCCAAACAAATCTGATTGAGTTCTTTGACTGGGTGACCAGAGAACTAGATCAGGGGCATGCAATGGATGTCATCTACTTAGATTTCAGCAAAGACTTTGATACTGTTCCTCATAGGAGGCTTATCAATAAACTCAGTAGTTTGGGGATGGGTCCCAAGGTGGTGAACTGGATCAGAAATTGGTTGACTGACAGACGACAGAAGGTGATGGTAAATGGAGCTCACTCGGATGAAAGAAGAGTGATTAGAGGGGAGCCCCAGGGTTTGGCCCTGGTCCCGGCACTGTTCAATGTATTTGTGAGTGATATTGCTGAAGGACTGCATGGAAAAGTCTGTCTTTTTGCAGATGACACAAAAATTTGCAACAGAGTGGACTCCCCTGAGGGAGTGGATAACATGAGGAAAGATCTACAAAAACTGGAAGAATGGTCTAATGCTTGGCAGTTAAGATTTAATGCGAAGAAGTGCAGTGTCATGCACTTGGGAAGCAGAAATCCAAGGGAAATGTACGCGATAGGGGGCGAGAGGTTGGTGTGCACGGACCAGGAGAAGGACCTTGGTATAATTATTTCTGTGGATCTCAAGGTGGCAAAACAGTGCGACAAGGCAGTGGCAAAAGCCAGGAGGATGTTGGGTTGCATACAAAGAGGAATTATCAGCAGAAAGGAAGAGGTACTAATGCCACTGTATAAGTCACTGGTGAGGCCTCACTTGGAATACTGTGTTCAGTTTTGGAGACCGTATCTTGCAAAGGATGTAAAAAGAATGGAAACTGTTCAGAGGAAAGCAACCAAAATGATTTGGGAGCCTGCGTCAGAAGCCTTATGAGAAGAGACTTGGACCTAAGTATGTACACTCTGGAGGAGAAGAGGGACAGGGGAGATATGATTCAGACCTTTAAATGCTAAAAGAAATAATGAACAAACAAACCTCTTCCAAAGACGGGGAAGCAGTAAAACTAGAGGGCATAACATGAAGCTGCAAGGTGCTAAATTGAAAGGCAATGTCAGGAAATACTTTTTCACTGAAAGGGTGGTGGATGCTTGGAATGCCCTCCCAATGGAAGTGTTGGGGGCAAATACAGTGACAGAATTCAAAATGGCATGGGACAGACACAGTGGATCCCTTTATAGCAACAGGATAAAATCAAAATAAGCATAACTATCTCTTATATCTGAACAAATACACAGAGCGGTGGGTTCACCCCTAATACAAAGACATGGGGAGGGGTGGCCTGCACGGAGCGGCAGGTGCACCTACTCTTGCCATCTTATTGGGCAGACTAGATGGACCATACTGGTCTTTATCTGCAGTTATTTACTATGTTACTACGCTCTTCACAAAACACTACAAGGACATAACATGAACTGTCTAAACGAACTCTCTCTCAGCCCAACAAAATGTAAAAATGTAAATATTTCTTGTACACAGCTCACACTGTATATAGCTCACCACAAAATCAAATGTACAAATGTAAATAATTCCTGTACACAGCTCACACTGTATATAGCTCACCACGCAATCAAATGTACAAATGTAAATAATTCCTGTACACAGCTCACACTGTATATAGCTCACCACACAATCAGCTTCACACCACTCACACACACGCCTCCATTTATCACTGCACGCCCACACCCAAGCACCCTGACACTTGATTTGTTTGATGTGTAATCTGCTTTGATTTCAGGATAAAGCGGTATATAAATTATTTTATATAAATAAAAATAAATAAATAAATGTTACTATACAACTGTATCTCTTATTTATTTGATGTTGCACTGCATGCGGAGTCTGGCTTCTTGGAGTTTTAGTTTAATTTTTGTCTACATATTTTTATTTTTACTTTAGCTTGTAGTCACTTATTCTGTTCTTGGTGAGGGTCTGTGTTCTGAGTGTGTAATTGAGGATAGGTGTTCTGTTAACATGGAGTTTGTACATAGGGATCTATACAATTCTATAGTAATTTGGCTTGTTCAGCTTTTCAAATAGCTGTATGGATGTTCTAGGGCCTGCTGCAGTTTTTATAGTGCTGCTTTTCCTGGATAAGGTCCCTTGTATGAGTTTTGGAAGTTTATGCTGGTTTAGTATGGTAGATTTGGCCTTGTAGATCTTAGGTGACTTCTAAAGGGTTTTATGTAAGTTCCCAGTATGCTTGGTACTGGAGAATGTTTGTTTGTTAGTGATATGACCAGAATCAGATTTTTTTATAAATATACTTAGTTCCGTGGGTGAGACTAAGGCTTTCAAACTTTACAATTGCCTGTTTTTTGATAAGCTTTAACTGTTGAATATAGGTTTTTAGGCATCTTCAGCCTGCCTTCATTCCTTGCATAACCTTTAAATCAGATATCTGAGTGTGCCCTCGGTTCATAGAAGGTCTACTGGCCAGGGACACTTAAGTTCCCACCCACCCTACCACTACCCCACCCACCCCAGGGTTGCATTGCCTATATAGTCATCATATACATTGACATCTGTCCTTTAATTAGGTCTTACACCCACTTTTTCTCCTCCAAGGACAGCTGAATCAGAAAGTCGTGTATTCAATGCAATAACTGTGGTGCTTTCATTCTGAGAAGAATCATTTGGAACCTAAGAGCTTGCCCTATATGCCTCAAGTTAGCTGCTATGCATAAAGAATTGACTCTACTAAGGGAAGAATTAGCTACAATTAAACATACCTCCTCTAGGGTACAAACTGAAGAAAATCCACCACCGCTCTCACAAAGGATCAAACAACCCAGGAAGAAATGGATCAGTGGGCTCTGGTAGGTTGCGACCTGTAACACAGACACCTATACATCAAGAGATATCCCTGCATAATGCCTTCTCTGCCTTAGATAATGAGGATGCCCAATTCATGGAAACTGAAGTGCTCTTAAATGAAAGACTTAATGCCATATCTACTGATAATGTACCAAATAGGAAGAAAATAATTACAAAACAGAAAACTGCTACTACTTGGAGATTCCATCATCAGAGGCACCAACTTGGGAACTCAGCTCAAAGAAGAGAGGATGGTCAAATGCCTCCCAGGCTCTTCAGCCAGCAGGAATACAAACCAAATTGTTAGTATAGTTAGTGCAGAAAGTGAGCACTTCAAAACTGATATTGTCATCCACTTGGGTACAAATGACCTGGCTAGAAACAGTGCCTTCTACAGTTCAAAGGGACTTCCAGACTCTTGGAGAGAAACTCAAGCCCACTGCTAACACTATAGCATTCTCAGAAGTTCTAGCTGTTCATGGTAAGGGGGCAGAAAGTCTGCATCGCATAAAGAACTTTAATACATGGCTCCAAACCTGGTGCAAATAAGAAGGATTTAGATACATAGGCAACTGGGGAAACAGATGGATCAACAAGAGATGATACTGTGCTGATGGACTACATCCCTTCATCACAGGGAAAAGGATCCTACAATAAGTGAAAAATTCAGGTAGTATGTGGAAAGGCATTTAAACTAGGGAAAGGGGGTGACGGATGAAGAAGGACAAGTTTAGTATGTCACTCCCAGCAAAAGCAAAACAACATTGGAAACAGCCACACTTTTGAACCACACATCTATGGCAAGTGGGAAGGGGCATGTAGAACAAAATCCATGTAAAAATGCAGGCAAGCCAATCAACAAATGCTGGAAAGCAATTAGCACAAATGCTCGAAGCCTAGCCAACAAAGTTCCTGATCTGGAAGCCCTAATAGTGGAAATGGACTTGGACATTGTGGCTATTACAGAAACATGGTTTAACGAGTCGCAAGAATGGGATATAGCCATAGCTGGCTATAATCTATTTAGAAGAGAGAGAGGGTGGAAAAGGAGGAGGTGTAGCCCTATATGTCAAAAGCAATATTAAAGCTGCTGAAATGCAAGGGACATGAGGTAAAGAAGCACCACCATGGATTGCGTTGGAAAGAGGAGATGGCACTCTCATCCATACTGGTGTGGTCTACAGGCCTCCAACTCAAACCGAAGAAATGGATAGAAAATTGACTGTTGATATTGCAAAGATAGCCATGAAGGAGGAAGTGATCATATTGGGTGACTTTGATCTACTGATGTGGAATGTAGTGTTCCTTTTGCAAATCTCAAAAGAAGTAAAACAATTGTAGATGCCTTCCAGATGCATTACTTAAACAAATGGTGATGGAACCGACCAGGGAGAGCTCGGTGCAGGATTTAGTGCTAACTAACGGAGATAGCGTGTCGAATATCCAGGTGGGTGCCCATGTGAGCAGAAGCGATCATCACACGGAGTGGTTTGAGATAAAAGTCAAAGTAGAATTCAATCACAGCAAGCTCAAAGTCCTAGACTTCAAAAACACTGACTTCAGTAAAATGGCCAAGTACCTGAAGGAGGAGTTGGCAGGGTGGGAGGGAATTAGGGAAGTGGAATTGCAATGGGCTAAACTAAAGGAGGCAATAAAAGGTGCAACAGATACATACGTGAGGAAAGTAAATAAAAGCAAGAGGAAAAGGAAACCTATTTGGTTCTCCAAGAAGTGGCTGCACACAGGGGTGGTTTACCAATGAGCCAACCTGAGGCAATGGCCTCAGGCGGCACTTGAACGGGGACAGCACTCCGGATCTGTTTTAATTTTAGATGCTGCAGCCTCTGGCCTGCCTCTGCTTTCCCGCGAGGGAAGGTGGAGGCAGAACAGAGGCTGCAAAATCTAAAATTAAAACCGAGTAGGAGTGCTGTCGCCGGACAAATCAGCCTGATCGCTTGCAGGAACCCTGCAAGCGATCAGGCTGATTCATCTGGCGGTAGTGGCACTCCGGCTGTTTTTTTTTTTTCTAATTTTGCTGCCTCTAGTCTTCTCTGTCTTCCTGCTGCTTTTTTTTTTTTCTCGCTGCAAGCATTCTTGAGGGAAAAAAGTGGCAGGCAGGGAGGTAGAGGCAGGCCAGAGGCAGCAAAATCTAAAATAAAAACAGCCGGAGTGCCGCCACCAGATGATCGTTTGCAGGAAGAGAAGTGCATGTGGAGGGAGGGGGGACAGGAGGACAAATGCTAGACAAAGAGGAGAAAAGGGGCAAATGCTTGACAAAGGGGAGAGACAGGGGGACAAGTGCTAGACAAAGGGGGGAGACAGGGGGGACATACTGGACAAAGTGGGGAGCCATGGGGAGAAGTGCTATTTAATGGGGAGAGACAGGGGGCAAATGCTGGACAAAGGAGGGAGAAGGGGACTGGTGCTAGACAAAAGGGAGAGACGGGGGCCAAATGCTGGACAACAGGTGAGGGAGCAAGAAGACACCTGCTGGAGGGGGGAAGCAGGGAGACATGTGGGATAATAGAGGGGGAGATAGGAGGACAAATGCTGGACAACACAGAGGGGAAGAAGCACTGGGGAATGGAAGGACAGGGGTGAAGTTGAAAAGCGGTAGGTAGATGATTTAAAAAGGAGGAGATTGAGAACTGGATAGTAAGGAGTAGTGAAATCTGGGTGGCCAGAGAGAGAAATAAATGGAAGAAAGTTGGAAAGAAAAAAAGTATCCAAGATGGAAGGAAGTGAAGAAAACAAAAGGAGAGACAAGAAATGGCAGATGGAGTCGAGACCGTAGAAAGAGAGCTAAGAGAAGACAGAAGAAAGCAGAAGCCTCAGATCGGGACCAGCATGATCAGAGTATAAATTAGACAAAGGTAGAAAAAATAACTTTATTTTCAAATGAGTGATTGGACTTTGCACTATTTTTATATTTTACACAGTACAGGGAAATGAGTCTATTTTATCTCTCTGGTATTGCATTGCATGCAGAGTCTGTCTTCTTGGGCTTTCAGTTTAACTTTTATCTACATATTTTTATTTTCACTTTAGGTTATCAGTTATTCTGTCTTGAAGGATTACAAAAAGGGACTGCTACTTCTGGAGAGAGATCTGCAATTGTAAGTATTACTTCTGGGAATTTTTCTAAATCTTGGGAGAAAAGGAATTCTTTAGATTAAAGCTGATTAATCTGGGAACCCAGCGTATTTGTCAAATCGGTCAGGGCCTAGTAGCAGCAAAGAGTTTTCAGTTTAAATTTAAAACACAGAGGAGAGCTTTTTGGTTAGATTTAGAACCCAAGACTCCCTCTATCCAAGCAAGGGCTGTAGGACTCCCCCTGGAGATTGGTCATAGATTACCTTAGAAGCAAAGGACAAGGTACCGTGTAGCAGCCAGCTTTTAATAAGTCTTTTTCACTCCTTCCCTCCCTCCCCCAACACCCACACACCCCTGGGATAATCATAGCTTTATAGGTGCTTAAATCTCTTAAAGGAAAGGAGGTGCCATATTCATTCTCAGGTGCAGCTGTTTATTCTCATCAGCATACATTAAGGACCTGAGATTAATTAAATTTCAGGTGAACAAAGTACATTAAACGTATTAGGTATAGTTTTATTAGTATAAGTATCCCCAGCAACCCTTAGTAAGTAAAGAACTTAAATATCTAAACACAACCTTAAAATTAAGATGCAGACAGCAGTCCAGCAGTGAGATGTGGGCTTTCCAGTCTTTTGTACTGTCACATGTATGATTTTCTCCCAGTTGGTGAGAGGTCTTACGTGTGCACAAGGTGCAAGGAGCTCTTTGCTCTCAGGGAACGACTCCGATCTCTGGAGGCAAGAGAAGCAGATTTGGAAGACATAAGGAAGATAGAGAGGTACATAGACGAGACCTACAGGGATATAGTCCTGAAGTCCCTCCTCCAGTCTAGCAGCATCCCTGTTGCCATGGAGAAGAGAGGTCACATGACAGGAGAGCATCACTCTGGTGTGGCAGGAAGTGATCCTATAGCTAGGACCTGTCCTCCAGGTGTTGTAAAACCCTCTCGCACTGAGGAAGTTTCTCCAGGGCCATGTGCCTATGAGAGAATAGTTAGCACAGCTGTTATAGTTGGTGATTCGATCATTAGGCATGTAGATAGCTGGGTGGCTGGTGGACGTGAGGATCGCTTGGTAACATGCCTGCCTGGTGCGAAGGTAGCGGCCTCATGTGCCACCTAGACAAGGTCTTATATAGTGCTGGGGAGGAATCTGCTGTCTTGGTACGTGTCGGTACCAATGACATTGGAAAATGTGGTAGGGAGATTCTGGAGGCTAAATTTAGGCTTTTAGATAGGACGTTGAAATCCAGAACTTCCAGGATAGCGTTCTCTGAAATACTTCCCGTTTCACGTGCAGGACCCAAAAGGCAGGCAGAGCTCCGAAGTCTCAATGCGTGGCTGAGTTGATGGTGCAAGGATGAGGGTTTTGGATTTGTTAGGAACTGGGGAACATTCTGGGGAAAGGAGGGGCTCTTCTGAAGGGATGGGCTTCATCTTAACTGGGATGGAACCCATGCTGCTGGCATTAACCTTATAAAAGGAGATAGAGCAGCTTTTAAACTAGATAATAGGGGAGAGCCGACAGGCGCCCAAGAGCGCATGGTTTGGAACAATGTATCCTTGAAAGATGCAACCAAAAAAATGAAGTTAGGACACATCAGCAGCAAGGTTTCTATAAAGACAAAGGTAGCCCAAATGCCCTTGAGTACAGAGCAGACAGAGCTTAAATATTCCAAATTAGCCCTGCCTACCGATAACCAGATTAATATGAATAAAATACTGTCTCTAAAATGCTTGTATGCAAATGCTAGAAGTCTAAAAAAATAAGATGGGAGAGTTAGAATATATAGCACTAAATGAGAAGTTAGATATGTTTGGTATCTCAGAAACATGGTGGAAGGAGGACAACCAGTGGAACACTGTGATACCCGAGTACAAACTATATTGTAATGATAGAGCTGATCAAATTGGTGGAGGGGTTGCACTCGATGAGAGGGCATTGAGTCAGAAAGGATTAAAGTTCTACAGGAAACAAAATTCCCTGTAGAATCTTTATGGATTGAAATTCCATGTAAAAAGGGGAAGGCGATGGCAGTCGGGGTGTACTATTGACCGCCTGGCCAGAATGAACAAATGGATGATGAAATGCTCAAAGAAATTTGCAGATGACACAAAACTGTTTAAAGCTGTTAAAACCCAAGAGGATTGTGGAAAACTGCAGGAGGATCTGGATAAATTGGAAGACTGGGCATCCAAATGGCAGATGAAATTTAATGTGGACAAGTGCAATGTTATGCACCTAGGAAAGAACAACCCACACTATAGTTACACGATGCAAGGCTCCACATTAGAAACCACCACCCAGGAAAAAGATTTAGGAGTCATCGTGGATAACATGTTAAAACCCTCCGCCCAGTGTGCAGCGGCGGCCAAGAAAGCAAATAGAATGCTAGGTATCATAAGGAAAGGGATGGAAAATATAACAAAGGATATTATAATGCCTCTGTATCGCTCCATGGTACGACCGCACCTTGAATATTGTGTGCAATTCTGGTCACCGTATCTCAAAAAGGACATAGCGTTATTAGAAAAAGTACAGAGAAGAGCCACCAAATTGGTGAAGGGGATGGAAGGCTACTCCTATGAAGAGAGGCTAAAAAGGTTAGGGCTCTTTAACCTGGAAAAGAGACGGCTGAGGGGAGATATGATAGAGGTCTATAAATTAATGAATGGAGTGGAACGGATAATAAACGTGGATCAATTGTTTACACTATCAGAATATAGGAAGACTAGGGGACATGTAATGAAGCTACAGGGTAAACTATTTAAGACAAATAAGAGAAAATATTTTTTCACTCAACGTGTAACCAAACTCTGGAATCTGTTACCGGAGGATGTAGTAAGGGCTGTTAGTATAGCTGGGTTTAAAAAAGATTTGGACAAGTTCCTGGAGGAAAGGTCCATAAACCACTATTAAAAAGGGACCCAGGATATCAATGCTTGACCCAGTACAAGCATTGAGGAACCTGTGTCTTTTGGGGATATTGCTAGGTACGTATGACCTAGATTGGCCACTGTTGGAAACAGGATACTGGGCTTGATGGACCTCGGTCTGACCCAGTATGGCATGTCTTATGTTCTTATGAAATCAGGGAAGCTAACAAAAGTTACAGAACGGTAATAATAATGGGTGATTTCAATTACCCTGGTATTGACTGGGTCAGTGTCACAGCAGGACATGTTAGGGAGATAAAGTTTCTAGATGAAATGACTGCTTCTTGGAGCAGCTGGTTCATGAACCGACCAGAGCGGAAGCCATTTTGGACTTAGTCCTTAGTGGAACACCAGATCTGGTGCAAGAGATAAGTGTGGTAGGTCCACTTGGCAATAGTGATCATAGCATGTCACATTTGATTTAATTAATGGAGGAGGGATGGTAAGGAAATCCACAATAGTACCTTTTAACTTTTGAAAGGGAGACTATGATAAAATGAGGAAAATAATTAAAAAGAAAAAATTAAAAGGAGCAGTTGCAAAGGTTAAAGACTTACATCAAGCTTGGGTGTTGTTGAAAAATGCTGTCTTGGAAGCCCAGACCAGCTGTATTCCACGCTTTAAGAAAAGTGGAAGGAAGTCCAAAAATATGCCAGCATGGTTTAAAGGTGAGGTCAGAGAGGCTGTTCTTGTCAAAAAGGCATCTTTCAGGAAATGAAAAAAAGAGCCAAATGCTGAAAACTGGAAACAGCACAAGGACTGGCAAGTTAAATGCAGGGCATTGATTAGGCAGGCAAAGAGAGAATTTGAGAAGAAAGCACAGTTACTTACCTGTAACAGGTGATCTCTGGGAACAGCAGGAATAAGTCTTCACATATGGGTTTCGTCGGTACCGACGGAGCCTGTGCGTGAACGCTCCCCAGCGTCCAATCAGAAAGCCTTTGGGAGCATCCCATAGCCCCTGCATGCTGCCTTCCCGCCTTTCCCAACTGTCTCTCCTCAGTTGAGTTTTAGAGCTGAGACAAAGAGAGAGAGGGAAAGGAAAGAGAGATAGAGAAAGAGACAACTCCTAGGGGAGGTGGGTGGGTTGTGAAGACTTATTCCTGCTGTTCCCAGAGATCACCTGTTACAGGTAAGTAACTGTGCTATCTCCAGGAACAAGCAGGAATGAGTCTTCACATATGAGGACTCCCTAGCTTTAGATGCCAGGGAGAGATCACAGAAGGTGTGTCCCTGGGACAGGGCTGCACTTCCCCACATGGATCTCTGGCATCCCATGAGGGATGGTGGGTAGGAGTTTATTAAGTATGGAACAGGTGTTTAAGAAAAGCCTGACCAAACAAGGCATCCCGGTGGGAGTCCTTGTCCAAGTAGTAATGGGCTGTGAAGGTATGAACTGAGGCCCAAGTGGCTGATCGACAGATGTCGTTAATAGATACAGAGTTGAGATGAGCCAGTGAGGCTGCCATGGCTCTCACATTGTGAGCTGTGACATGGCCCTCCAGAGAAAGGTTCTTGCTCAGATAGGCGAAAGAAATACACTGGGCAATCCAGTTAGATAGTGTTCTCTTGGAGACTGGTAGTCCCAAATGAGAAGGATCAAAAGCAACAAAGAGTTGAGAGGACTTTTTATGTTGCTGTGTCCTCTGTAAGTAAAAAGCCAGAGCTCTTTTACAGTCCAGGGTATGAAGATTCCTCTCTGCACTTGATACATGAGGTCCTGGAAAAAAGACAGGTAGGTAGACCTCTTGGTTGAGGTGAAAAGGCGAGACCACCTTAGGCATAAAGTGTGGATTAGTCCTAAGGACCACCTTGTCATGATGGAACCTTGTATAAGGTGGATTAGCTACGAGTGCTTGCAATTCACTAATACGACGTGCTGATGTGATTGCAATGAGAAAGATAAACTTCAAAGAAAGGTATTTCAAGGAGGTGGTAGCCAAAGGTTCAAAAGGCGGCTTCATAAGTTGACCAAGAACCAAGTTTAAGTCCCATGCCACCGGGGATGGTCTAATGAATACTGTGAATACTAAAGAACCCTATATGTTTATACATAGCTCAGTTTTACACTGTTTTTGTACATAGTTCCACTGTGTGTACATAGTTATAGTTTTATTACCCCCCGTTCCAAGTTTAATTTCCCTGTTATAATGTAAGCACACCAGTGTTTTCTGATTGTGCAGATCTGTTACTTGTAAACCGCACTGAAAACAAATAGCGCGGTATATAAAAATGTTAAATAAATAAATAAATAAATAAATAATGGGAGGCTTTGTTAAAAGGAGGCCTCTCATGAATCTGGCTACAAGAGGATGAGAGGAAATAGGTTGTCCATTTAGAGGCTTAAGGGAAGCTGCAATAGCACTCAGATGGACCCTTACTGAATTTGTCTTAAGTCCTGCATTAGACAGATGAAAGAGATACTCCAGCAAAGATTCCAGAGGTATGGCAAGGGGGTTAAGACCCTTCCCAGAACACCAGATAGTAAACCTTTTCCACTTGAAAGCATAAGAACGTCTAGTGGAAGGTTTTCTGGAAGCATAAAGAACATCTTTCACTTGTTGAGAAAGATGAAGATCCTGGAGATCTAGGCCTTCAGCAACCAAGCCCTGAGATGCAGAGACTGGGGATTGGGATGCCACAACTTTCCATCCTCTTGAGAGAGGAGGTCTGGAGCAGACCCTAACTCCAGGGAGGGAGCTTGAGAGAGATGTAGAAGCAGAGGGTACCACACTTGCCGTGGCCAATGTGGAGCTATGAGAATCATGTGGCCTCTGTCTCTCTGAAGCTTGAACAGGGTTTTGGGAATTAGGGAAATGGGTGGAAAGGCATAGAGGAAGTCTTGACCCCAGTGAAGGAGGAAAGCATCCCTTGCCTGAGCTCCCTGAGCCAGAGTTCTGGAACAGAACCGGGGAAGTTTGGCATTCCACGGACTTGCAAAGAGGTCTATGTCCGGGGTTCCCCAAATTTGAAAAATCTTGGACACCTGGTCCATATGTAGGGACCACTCGTGTGGAAGCAGAACTCGACTGAGCCTGTCTGCCCAAGAGTTTTGAATGCCTGGAAGGTAAACTGCCAGAAGATGAATGTGATGCTCTCTGGTGAGGGCCCACAGTCGCAAAGCTTCATTGCAAAGCGACAGAGAGCCAGTTCCTCCCTGCTTGTTCACATAGAATATGGCTACCTGATTGTCCGTGTGGATAAGGACTGTCTTGTGGCTGAGCAGGGTGTGGAAAACCCGCAGAGCAGGGAAGATTGCTCTGAGTTCCAAGAGATTGATATGTAGACGAGTCTCCTGTGGGGACCAGAAGCCCTGGGTGGAGAGGTCTTGCAGATGAGCTCCCTACCCCATTGGAGAAGCATCTGTTGTAAGAGACTGCTGAAAGGGGGACCCCAGCAACAGGTATTGAGGGACTTCCACCACTGGAGGGACAAAATGAGGCGACTTGTGTTTGCTATTTTGTCTGACAGGCAGCCTAATGCCTGGGTCCATTGGGTGGATAAAGTCCACTGAGCTGCCCTCATGTGAAGGCAAGCATATGGTACCACATGCACGGTGGATGCCATGTGGCCTAGCAACTGTAACATCTCTCGAGCAGTTAGGAGGGGCTTCAACTCTGCTTGAGTAGCTAACTGCATCAAACGAAGACAACGGGCCTGGGGAAGATAGGCCCTTGCCCTTGTGGTATCCAGCAACGCCCCTATAAACTCCAGGGACTGAGTAGGGATTAAATTGGATTTTGTGATGTTTATTACCAGCCCTAAATACTGAAGGATACGCATTGTACAGTTTAGAGAACTCTTGGCCTCTGATTGAGTGGGAGCTCGAATGAGCCAGTCGTCCATGTAAGGGAAGACGAATATTCCCAGGGTGCGCAGAAAAGCAGCTACCACTGCCATGCATTTCGTGAACACCCTTGGTGCAGAGGCCAGACCAAAAGGGAGCACTCTGTATTGATAGTGCTTCTCTTGAAAAAGGAACCGAAGGAACCTTCTGTGAGTTGGATGGATGAGAACATGAGTGTACGCATCCTTGAGATCTAGAAAACAAAGCTAATCCTGACTCTGAAGGTATGGCAGCAGAGTTCCCAGAGAAACCATTTTGAATTTTTCCTGGACTAGGAATCTGTTCAACTTTCTGAGATCTAAGATGGGTCTGAAACCCCCTGTTTTCTTTGGGATAAGAAAATAGGGGGAGTAGAACCCTGTGCCCTGTTGTTGAGAAGGCACTTCCTCTACTGCCTCTTGGGTTAGAAGAGTGGCAACCTCCTGCTCTAATAGGCTGAGGAGGGAGGTTGGAGAATTGAACTGGTGCACTCTTGTGAGAGGGGGCAAGCTGGAAAAATGAAGTTTGTACCCTTCTCTTATGATGGAGAGTGTCCACTGCTCTGCTGTGATTTGCCCCCATCTGGGAGCAAAGTGGCATAGCCTTCCTGGAATGGTGGAGGGCTCTGGTCCTTCTAGAGCCAGAAAGGCTAAGTTCTCTAGCGGAACGTCAAAGGCCCTGAGGGGGCTGAGGTTGCTGGGCTGGAGCAGGCCTAGCAGCCTTTGCTTTGCTCTGTTTGGATGATTGCTGACGTTTGGTAGGGAACTGAGCTGCAGAAGATGCCCGCTGAGCATAAGCAGGATAGAATCTTCCCTTTTTAGAAAAAGGTGTTTTCTTGAATAACCTTTTCTTAGCAGGAGCAGCTGTGGATTTGGATAGTCTATCCAAAGCAGAATTTTCAGCATCCATCTGATTGGCTTTTGCTTGCCAATCCTTACCAAACAGGTTCTCACCTCCTGTACAAGGGATATTTCCCAATTCATCTTGAACCCAGATCTCCAAATCAGATGCTTGAAGCCAAGCAATCCTACGTGCACCTATGGCAATAGCTGAGGCTCTGCTTACGCATTCAAAGGAGTCGAAAGCTGCACGGTTGGAGAATTTGGAGATACCTTGGGCATGTTTGAGCCCAGTGAGAAAGTCCTGCCTTTTATCTTCAGACATAAAAGGACTTAAAGTTTGCAAATGGTCAGTGACCTCTTTTAAGAACATTCCCATGTAGAGACTATAGGAATTAATTCTCGCAGCAAGCATGGAAGCTTGGAAGACTCTTCTTCCAAAAGTATGCAGGGTTCTACATTCACGTCCTGGTGGATTAGAGGCATGTCTTTTTGCACTTCTAATCTTTCTCATTGCAGACTCAACCACAATAGAGTGGTGAGGAAGCTGAGTTTTATGGAAACCAGGACAAGGAGGGACACGATACATGGTATCCAACCTACGAGAATGAGGAGAGGTGGTCAGAGGTGATTCCCACATCCTCAACATGAGATCATACAGAATCTCAAGAATAGGCAAGGTAGCTGCCTCCTTAGGAGTTTTAGGATATTGTAAAATATCTAACTCCTTGGCTCTGGGCTCTGTCTCAGGGGCCACTGTGATAGAGAGGCCCCGAGCCACCTCCCTGATAAAGTCTTGAAAAGACAAGTCCTCTGGAGGAGACATCCTTCGTTTAGGAGCGGACTCCTCCTGTGGAAGAAGCATCACTGCATCGACCGACTCTTCAGAATCCTCAGTCTTCAGAGGAATCGAAGTATCGTCTGTCCGGATGCTCTTGCAAAGCCCGATACCCGTACCGATCGGTATCGGGAATAACCGGTACCGGGGTATCGGTACTGGAGGGCTTCAGAGGACAGAGTACCGGCATAGCGGACACCGATGCCGATGTCGATGGTACCGGGATCGGTACCAATGGTGATGCTAGAGCTGGTACCGGCGGAGTAGTCTGTTGCGGTACCACGGGCGTCGATGCCACAAGGAAAGCCGCCAGACTGCATTCGATGGACAGAATCCTATGATCCATCGACGCTGCCAATGCCTGGAAGTCGGTACCGGTGGAAGCCACCGGTACCCCAGAGCATGGCACCAGGAGATCTGTCGAGGCCACGCCATCGAGATCATCCTGGAACCCCGATGATGATGCTTTAGAGACTGAAGCCACCCGCCGGGGTAATTTTGCCGGTGCAGAATCCTCAAGGGCAATGCCAGAGGCATCTCGATGATTAGAAGGAGTTCTACCCTTCGAGGACTGGCTGGATTTATGTTTAGTTACCTGAGATCCATGAGAGGAAGAAGAAGCCCTGGAAGACGTCGATGCCACCGAAGCCGCATTAGAGGAAAACAGAGTACTGAGCTTGGCAGCTCGGTTCTGCCGACCTCTTTTAGACATCATAGAACAGGACATACAATCTGTTATGGAATGGTCAGGACCTAAACATTTTAGACACCAGTCATGGGTATCGGTGACGGAAATGGTACCGCCACATTTTATGCACTTCTTAAATCCTGAGGCAGGCTTTTCCATATTAAGGAAAAAAGGTTTTGGGCCTAAGGCCCAAAACGCAAGTGCACCTGAAAAAAAAGAACGAAAAAACAAAGGGGTTTTTTTTGTTTTTTTTTACAAGAAGAAAAGAACAAAGACCGGCGGTACCGGTAGAGCGTCGAAGAAGGCAGACGCGACACAAAAGAAATAAAGAAAAAATAAGGAAATTCTTCTGCGGTGACAGGAACACGACCTGCTGGCTCCGTGGAAAAAGAAGAACTGAGGAGAGACAGTTGGGAAAGGCGGGAAGGCAGCACACAGGCGCTGTGGGATGTTCCCAAAGGCTTTCTGATTGGACACTGGGGAGTGTTCCCACGCAGGCTCCGTCGGTACCGACGAAACCCATATGTGAAGACTAATTCCTGCTTGTTCCTGGAGATACTTGCTGTGGATGCAAAAACTCATAATAAAGACTTTTTCAAGTACATTCATAGCAAAAAAAACCTGTGAGAGAGTCAGTTGGACCATTAGATGATAGAGGGGTAAAAGTGGCAGTAAGAGGGGACAAGGTTATAGCAGACAGACTGAATGAATTCTTTGCTTCAATTTTTACTGAGGAAGATGTAGGGATGTTACCCATCACTAAAGTGGTATTTAAAGGTGATGCTGCAGAAGAATTGAAAGAAATGTCGCTATAACGGGAAGATGTATTACAACTATTTGATAAACTGAAGAGAAGCAAATCACCTGGACCAGATGGTATACATCCAAGGGTGTTGAAAGAACTGAAATATGAGATTGAAGACCTGTTCTTAGTAATCTGTGAACAATCAATAAAATCATCTGTAATACCTGAAGATTGGAGGATCGCCAATGTAACGCCAATTTTTAAAAAGGGTTCCAAGGGTGATCCGGAAAACTACAAACCGGTGAGCCTGACGTCAATACCGGGAAAAATGGTAGAAACCATCATAAAGAACAAAATTACTCAGCATGTAGATAGTCATGGCTTAATGGGAGACAGCCAACATGGCTTTAGACAAGGAAGATCTTGTCTTACTAATCTGTTATGTTTTTTTGAAGGTGTGAATAAACAGGTAGACAAAGGTGAGTCAGTTGATATAGTGTATCTGGACTTTCAGAAAGCCTTTGACAAGGTCCCTCATCAGAGACTTTTGGCAAAACTAAAAAGTCATGGCATAGGAGTCAGTGAACTAGTGTGGATCAGGAACTGGTTAAAAGATAGAAAGCAGAGGGTAGGTCTAAATGGTCAATTTTCCCAATGGAGAAAGGTGAATGGTGGAGTACCCCAGGGATCTGTGCTGGGTCCGCTGCTTTTTGACATATTCATAAATGACCTGGAAAAGGGAATAATGAGTGAAGTTATCAAATTTGCAGATGAGACAAAACTATTTAAAGTTGTTAAAACCCATGAGGATTGTGGAAAATTGCAAGAGGATCTTGATAAATTGGAAGACTGGGCATCCAAATGGCAGATGAAATTTAATGTGAATAAGTGCATAGTTATGCACCTAGGAAAGAAAAACCCAAACTATGGTTACACGATGCAAGGTTCCACATTAGGAACCACCACCCAGGAAAAAGATTTAGGTGTCATCGTGGATAACATATTAAAACCCTCCACCCAGTGTGCAGTGGCAGCCAAGAGAGCAAACTAGCCACTATTCTTCCTGTCTCCAAGCTCACAACTCCTTCCCCTAATGACCTAGCAACATATCGCCCAATATCTAGTCTCCCTTTCTTAGCCAAGATCCTTGAGAAGATGGTTTATCAACAGCTTCAAGACCATGTTGATACTCATGCACCTCTGGACCCCTATCAGATTGGTTTCCGACCTCTCCACAATGTAGAATATCTGCTTACATTGCTTCTAGACAAACTCATCAAGGATATAAATAACAGTAAGACGGGCTTCCTCCTCATCTTTCTTGATATAACGGCAGCGTTTGATACTGTATCTCACCCTATCCTTCTCAAAAGGCTTGAGTCCACTGGTTATGTGATACTACACTCATATGGTTTCATTCATATCTTAATGGAAGACAACAACAAGTTAAGATTGGCGCAGCTTTTTCATCTCCATTTCCATTAACACAAGGAGTATCTCAAGGTTCCTTGCTATCTGCTCTTCTCTTTAACCTTTATGTTCAACCTATCTGCGAAGTCAATCAGACACATGGAATTCAATATGCTTTATATGCTGACGACATTATGGTATATACTCAATTAAACTTATGCAAGCCTGACTATGCTCCTATTACCAACTGCCTTCAGTATCTATACTGTTGGCTATCTAACAACAATCTTAAGATTAATTGTAAAAAGACTGAAGCACTTTTTGTCACACATAACAATAACTTTTCTCCCCTTCAGTCCATTGACTTTATTAATGAATCTATTCCAGTCAAAGAGGAGTTAAAATAGCTGGGTGTAATATTAGATATGAACCTAAACGTTCACTCACACGTTGCTAGGACCACTAAGAGTGCTTACTACAAGTTGGCTATTATACGAAGACTAAAGCCTATCTTACATCTTGACATTTCAGGACTGTCTGCCAAGCTATTATAACACCTATACTTGATTACTGTAATTCATTATTCCTTGGTCTACCTACCTCAACAATTCGTCCTCTAAAGATTGTTCAAAATACTGCAGCCCGTATCCTTGCAGGTTCTGCAAAACACCAACACATAACCCCAATCCTGAACCAATTACATTGACTCCCAATCTTTTTAAGAATCAAATTTAAAATGGCCCTCATCATTTTCAAGATTCAACGAAGCCTGGCCCCTAACATCCTCAATGATTTAATAAAGATTAAATCTAACAATAGACCAAGACATAGTCAGATGATCGACTTTATTCAGACCCCTTCTGTGTACTGCAAAACTATGAACTCAACTTCCAGAAGGGCTCTGTCCCTAGCAGCATACTCCCTTTGGAACTCCCTCCCTCAAGATATCACATCTACTTATGATGCCAAAGACTTCAGAATAAGACTGAAAACCTCTCTTTTCACTGATTATTATGGGACTTCACATTTCCTACCCTTACCTTCTATAAAATCCTAACCCAATGTATATGCTATATATAGATCACTCATTTTATTTGAATAAGTTCCCTTGACTCTTATTCTATATCCTCTAACTTTAATCCTTCCCTTCCTTTATTAGTTCCCATTTCTACCAACTTAACCAATATAACCCTCCTTGCATTTATATCTCCATACGGACTTCCACTGTATCTAATTGAAATCTTAAGTATTTTGATATTTGTTTTTTATACCTAATATTTAGATGTTGTTTTTGTTTGGATGTTGATTTTATATCTTTATAAACCACTTTAATTAAAGGATTAGGCAGTATATAAAATCTGTTAAATAAATAGAATGCTAGGTATCATAAGTAAAGGAATGGAAAATAAAACAAAGGATATTATAATGCCTCTGTATCGTTCCATGATGAGACAGCACCTTGAGTATTGTGTGCATTTCTGGTCCCCATATTTTAAAAAGGATATAGCGTTATTAGAAAAGGAACAGAGAAGAGCCACCAAAATTGTAAAGGGGATGGAAGGATACCCCTATGAAGAGAGGCTAAAAAGGTTAGGGGTCTTCAACTTGGAAAAGAGACGGCTGAGGGGAGATATGATAGAGATCTATAAATTAATGAATGGAGTGGAATTTGTAAATGTAGATTGATTGTTTACGTCATCAGACTACAGAAAGACTAGGGGACATGTAATGAAGCTACAGGGTAAAATATTTAAGACTAATAAGATAAAATAACTTTTCATTCAACGTGTAATCAAATTCTGGAATTTGTTACTGGAGGATGTAGTAAACATTGTTAGTGTAGCTGGGTTTAATAAAGGTTTGGACAAGTTCATGGAGGAAAGGTCCCTAAACCATTATTAAAAGGGACCCATGACTGAAGTGGTATTTAAAGGTGATACTTCCAAAGAATTAAAAGAAATATTGATATACTGGGAAGATGTATTACAACTATTTGATAAACTGAAGAGTAGCAAATCACCTGGACTGGATGGTATACATCCAAGGGTGTTGAAAGAACTGAAATATGAGATTGCAGACCTGTTATTAGTAATCTGTGAGCTATCGTTAAAATCATATGTAATACCTGAAGATTGGAGGATCGCCAATGTAACGCCAATATTTGAAAAGGGTTCCAGGGGTGATCCGGGAAACTACAGACCAGTGAGCCTGACGTCAGTACCGGGAAAAATGGTAGAAACCGTCATAAAGAACAAAATTACTCAACATGTAGATAGTCATGGCTTAATGGGAGACAGCCAACATGGCTTTAGACAAGGAAGATCTTGTCTTGCTAATCTGTTATGTTTTTTTGAAGGTGTGAATAAACAGGTAGACAAAGATGAGTCGGTTGATATAGTGTATCTGTACTTTCAGAAAGCCTTTGATTAGGTCCCTCATCAGAGACTTTTGGCAAACTAAAAAGTCATGGGATAGGAGGTGATATATTATTGTGGATCAGGAACTGGTTAAAAGATAGAAAGCAGAGGGTAGGGCTAAATGGCCAGTTTTCCCAATGGAAAAAGGTGAATTGTGGAGTACCGCAGGGATTTGTGCTGGGTCCGCTGCTTTTTGACATATTCATAAATGACCTGGAAAAGGGAATAACGAGTGAGGTTATTAAATTTGCAGATGACACAAAACTATTTTAAGTTGTTAAAACCCAAAAGGATTGTGGAAAATTGCAAGAGGATCTTGATAAATTGGAAGACTGGGCATCCAAATGGCAGATGAAATTTAATGCGGACAAGTGCAAAGTTATGCTCCTAGGAAAGAACAACCCAAACTATGGTTACATGATGCAATGTTCCACATTGCGAACCACCACTCAGGACAAAGATTTAGGCGTCATTGTGGATAACATGTTAAAACCCTCTGCCCAGTGTGCAGCAGTGACCAAGTGAGCAAATAGAATGCTAGGTATCATAAGGAAAGGAATGGAAAATAAAACAAGGGATATTATAACGCCTCTGTAACGTTCCATGGTGCGACCGCTCCTTGAATATTGTGTGCAATTCTGGTTGCCGTATCTTAAAAAGGATATAGTGTTATTAGAAAAGGTACAGAGAAGAGCCACAAAAATGGTAAAGGGGATGAAGGACAGTCCTATGAAGAGAGTCTAAAAAGGTTAGGGCTCTTCAACCTGGAAAAGAGATGGCTGAAGGGAGATATGATTGAGGTCTATAAATTAATGAATGCAGTGGAACGGGTAAACATAGATCGATTGTTTACATCATGAGAATATAAAAAGACTAGGAGATATGCAATGAAGCTAGAGGGTAACCTATTTAAGACTAATAAGAGAAAATATTTTTTCACTCAACGTGTAATCAAACTTTGGAATTTGTTACTGGAGGATGTAGTAAAAGCTGTTTAAAAAAGGTTTGGACAAGTTCCTGGAGAAAAGGTCCATAAACCATTATTAAAAGGGACCCAGGATATCACTGTTTGACCCAATACAAGTCTTTTGGGGAGACTGCTAGGTACGTATGACCTAGATTGGCCACTGTTGGAAACAGGATACTGGGCTTGATGGACCTTGGTCTGACCCAGTATGGCATATCTTATGTTCTTATGTTCCTGAAAGTGCGAATAGTGGACTTCCTCAAAACCAACAGGTTTCATGATCCCCGAGGCAACATGGTTTTACCAAAGGACAACCTTGCCAAACAAAGTCTGATTGAGTTCCTTGACTAGGTGACCAGACAACTAGATCAAGGGCATGTGATGGATGTGATCTACCTAGATTTCAGCAAAGCCTTTGATAGTATTCATCATAGGAGGCTTATAAATAAACTCAACAGCTTGGGAATGGATCCCAAGGTAGTGAACAGGATGAAGAATTGATTGACTGACAGGCGACAGAAGGTGACTGTAAACGGAACACATTCTGATGAAAGGAACGTGATTAGCTGTGTGCCCCAGGGGTTTGGTCCTGGGATTGGTACTGTTCAATATATTTGTGAGTGATTTTGCTGATGGACTGAATGGAAGAGTCTGTCTTTTTGCAGATCACACAAAACTTTCAATAGAGTGGACTCCTCTGAGAGAGTGGAGAACATGAGGAAAGATATGTGTAATGCTTGGCAGTTAAGATTTAATGTGAAGAAGTGCAGTGTCATGCAACTTGGGAAGCAGAAATCCAAGGGAATTGTATGCGATAGGGGGTGAGAGTTTGCTGTGCACGGACCAGGAATAGGAAATCGGAGTGATTATTTCTGAGGATCTCAAGGTGGGGAAAAGTGTGTGACAAGGCAGTGACAAAAGCCAGAAGGATGCTGGGTTGCATACAGAGAGGAATTACCAGCAGAAAGGAAGAGGTGCAAATTCCACTGTACAAGCCACTGGTGAAGCCTCACTTGGAATATTGTGTTCAGTTTTGGAGACCATATCTCCCAAAGGATATAAAAAGGCTGGAAGCAGTTCAGAGGAAGGCAACCAAAATGATTTGGAGCTTGTGTCAGAAGACTTATGAGTAGAGACTTGAAGACTTAAATATGTACACTCTGGAGGAGAGGAGGGACAGGGGAGACCTTTAAATAGTTAAAGAGTATTAATGAACAAATAAACCTCTTCCAAAGACGAGGAAGCTGTAAAACTAGAGGGCATAACGTGAAGCTGCAAGGGGGTAAACTGAAAGGTAATGTCAGGAAATACTTTTTTTTACTGAACAGGTGTGGACGCTTGGAATGTCCTCCCGATGGAAGTGATGGGGGCAAATACAGGACAGAATTCAAAATGGCATGGGGCAGACACAGTGGATCCCTTTATAGCAACAGGATAAAATCAAAACAAACATAACTATCTCTTATATATGAACAAATAGGGGTGACCTACACCCCTAAACAAAGGCATGGGGAGTGGGTGACCTGTAACGGAGCAGCAGGTACACCTACTCTTGCAGCCCTGCTGGGCAGACTAGTTGGACTATACTAGTTTTATCTGCCCTAATATACTATGTTACTATGTCTTACTTCTGCTCTGCACCCTTTGTCGAGGGAGAGGTTTCTGTGGATGCAGAATAGATATTCAAAAAGAAAAAGTGAGAACCATAAAGCAGTTTATAACAGAATAAAATGAGTTATAACTTGGTCTTATAAACTGTGCTGTGGTTCTCATTTTTTCTTTTAGTTCCTTCGTGTGCGAGCATCTTGCATTTCCTTTGTTTTTTATGGAATATATATTCACATTAACACTATGGTGGTCCAGTGTGCAGTTTCAGGAGTTATGTTGGGGTTTATGTTGGAGTGGGAGGTGTTGTTTTGGGGGGTCACAAAGTCCCTCTTGTTTCTCAGAGGATGGGAAATGCTGTGTAGGGGCCACTGAGCCTCTCTTTGTTTTCAGAGGGTGGGAAGTGCTGTTTTGGGGCACCAAGTCACTCTTGTTTTTGGGGAAGTGGGAGATGCTGCATGGATGCTGTTGAGCTCCTCTTGTTCGGCATATTTAGCAGCTTGTTTCCTAGGCTCTGCACTGGTAACATATGAACATAAGAAATGCCAAACATGGTTCAGACTAAGGTCCATCAAGCCCAGTATCCTATTTCCAACAGTGGCGAATCCAGGTCACAAGTAACTGGCAGGTTCCCATAAAAGCACCCAGGTTTCACAGTGCTTGTCCCAGGGCAAGCAGTAGATTTCCCAGGTCCTTTTAAATAATAGTTTATGGACCTTTCCTCCAGGAACTGTCCAAACCTTTTTTAAACCCAGCTACACTAACAGCTTTTACTAAATCCAGCGTTTGATTACGCAGGACCATAGGCTAACTGCAGGGAGGCAGTTATACCCCCTGCATCCTTCACCTCAGGCAGCAGATTGCCTTGAGCCTCCCCTACATAAGACATTGCAAGATAAAAGCAAGAGGTCTGAAAATAAAATTTAAAACTAAAGGGCCCAATTTTTGAAGGCATTTACATTGGTATCTTCCCTAGTTACCCATGTAAATGCCTTATCTGAGATTTTCAAAGGGCACCTACATGGGTAGTGGCCTTCGAAAATCCAGGATAAGTCCCTAACGCACCCAGATGCTATTTGGTACATCAGAGTGTGCTAGGGGTTTCCGGGATGGAGCGGGGGCAGAGGAAAGGGCTAAACGGGTAGCAGCGATTTTCGATACTACTCGCTTAGCCCCTGCGTCTTAAAGATAGGCGTGGAAAAACCTCCTTGCCTATCTTTAAGATGCAGGGGCTAAGCGAGTAGCATTGAAAATTGCTGCTACCCGTTTAGCCTCGGCAGCTGTTGCGGAAGTGAAAATCCAGGATAAGGGAGTTGGCGGGCAGATTATGCGCTGCCGTAACACAGCCTGCCTAATTGAAAATCAGGCCCAAAGTATATAGACAGCACAAATAAATAAAGCTGGGATTAACTCACTGAAGTGATACAGAGATATTGTCAACCCATAGTCGTCCAGCATAGGGTGCCCATATGAAGAAGCCAAAATTGCCACTGCAGGGGATATTTGAATAAAATATGTTAGAGTATATCCGTATCACAAAATTTGTAGCAAAAGTAACATGAAAATATTTAGGAGGCATGAGTGGGGTAGTGTCTTTTAGTTGGTGGAGGGATACTATTCTCAATCAAATATTGCAAAACAGAGGCAAGATGGAGGAAGGTGAGCCAACAGACATCAACATAATAGAAACCCTTCATACAATAAACAATCCACTCAGAGTTAATAGTACTAAACACACGCTCTCAAACAGGACAGTCAGCAAGCTCTTTGGGCGGTATTTAGGTGAGCAGGGCATAGAACAAAGAGGAAGCTACCGAAAATCGGGACAAATCGTACTGTGGCAGGACGCAATAAGGAGCATACATGTAAACTAACTGTACATAATGGCATTGATATCGGTTACATAAAAGGATCAGAGTGGTGCCCTGCGGACACAGGTAGCATGATAATTAAAGAGAGAAGGAAAGAATCACTACAAGTAAAAACAAAATCCATTACCTTCTTTCCATAAAGGCAAGCAGCTGGTCAAGAAACCTCTCTGATGAAGTGCGAGCAATACACTGGTCAGCTCAAATGAAAGCCAACCAATAGACACGACAGCCATATTTAGCCAAGAGATTTGTGCCAAAAAGGCAGACAGTTGCCATGGCAACCCATGAGTCTTGACAACACTACCCTAATAGATAAATCAATTTATATCAAAGTACTTATGGCATAAATGTAGCAGTAAATAAAAAAGTACATTAAAACACACACATATATATATATATATATATATATATATATATATATATATATATATATAAATGAAAAAAAATATATATATATATAAAACCAGGGAACCACCAAGCGGGGAAAAAACAAACATGAGTGGATAAAATGAATAAAAGCCACTATAGAAATGCCATATCAAAAGAGAACCAAAGGGGAGGGGAAGCAGTTCAGTGGCCACGGAATATAATACAATAATCATATAATGAACTGCGTAATCCCAAGCACACTAATGTTAAAATCCAAAAAAGGTATTAAAGCTAAATAAAAAAAAGGGGGGGGGGGTCATAAAAAGGGAGCATTGCATAGGGGAAGATACATAATGAGGGTACTGGATCGAGGTATAGAGGAATTCTCCTAATGTAATACAGTAAAGGAACAGTGATAAAAAAACATTACCTCAGGGAATACGGGTAATAAGGGTACTGGATCAGAGTACAGAGAAATACTCAAGAAATACAGAAACAGTAAAAACAGGTAGGAATATAAATATGAGGGATAATCGGAAAAAGGGGGAAAATTATAAAAATGATTTAAAAAAACAATAAATAAAAGGTTAAAAATCAAAAGTAAAAATGCAGCATGAAAGTTAGGAATAAAAACCTCACATTAAAAAATTATTAAAAGTAAGGGGAGGAAAGAGGGGGAAGGGGGGTAAGGAAGGAGAGGGAGGAGGGGGAGGGGAAGTGAAGGGAAAAGGGGGGAGAAAGGGAAGGAGAGAGAAGGGAGAGAAAGAGGGGGGAAGGGTAAGTTGCCTACATCTTCTTCAGTAAAGACTGAAACAAAGAATTCATTCATTCAGTCTCTACATTATGGCCTTGTCCTCTCTTAGTGCCCCCTTTTACCCCTCTATCATCTAATGGTCCAACTGGCTCTCTCACAGGTGTTTTGCTATAAATGTACTTGAAAAAGATTTTATTAAGCACTTTTGCTTCCACAGCAAGCTTCTTCTCAAATTTTGCCCGTCTTATGAATGCCTTGCATTTAACTTGCTATTGCTTATGTTGATTGCTGTTTTTTTTGTCATTTGGCTCTTTTTTTCCATTTTCTGAAGCATTCTCTCTTAACTATAACATCTCTGACTTCACCGTAAGTCATGCTGACTGTTTAGGCTTCCTTTCACCTTTCTTAAAGTGTGGAATATATCTGTTCTGGGCTTCCAAGACAATATATTTAAATAATGCCCAGGCCTGATATAAACTCTTAATCTTTACAGTTGCTCTTTTCAGTTTTTTTTAACCATTTTCCTCATTTTACCATAAACTCCATTTTGAAAGTTAAATACTAGCACAGTGAATTTTCTTGTTATCCTCCCTCCATTAATTAAATCAAATGTGTTCGTGTTATGATTGCTGTTGCTAAGCGGCCCCAAAGCCTTTATCTCTTGCACTAGATCCACTAAGGAGAAGGTTTAAAATAGCTTCTCCTCAAGTTGGTTCCTGAACCAGCTGCTCGATGAAACAGTCATTTATTTCATCTCAAAACTTTATCTCCCTGTCATGGCCTAATGTAACATTGACCCAGTCAATACTGGGGTAATTGAAATCTCCTATTATTACTGTGTTGTAAACTTTGCTAGCTTCCCTAATTTCTATTAGCATTTCATCATCTGTCTGTTCATTCTGGCCAGGCAGGGAGTAGTACACCCCCACTGCCATTCCCTTCCATGGCATACTTTTATAAGAGCAATTTTATGCACATGTATTGCCACATATGCACTTAAATGACTATTAAATTACTTTTAATATGGGGAGGAGTTCAAGATGGTGCCATGAGTAGTTTTTCCCTAAGTTTTCTTACCTCATGGCTCCCAAGAAGATGGGGAAGGGAGTCGCTTAGTCTTCTAAAGCCGTAGTCCATAATCCCCAACAGCAATGTATTGACAGTCATCTATAGTTGTCCTCCAGAAAGAGTGCTGCAAGTGAGTCCCCTGCTACAGGGACGGCTGTTTGGAGGGCCTTCCTGCTTGAAGGTGTGTCAACTTCAACCCTATGGGCTGATCCCATATTGCCCATGCAACATCGAGGGCTAGTGGATTCCGAATCAGCTAAGAAGAATGTGTCTGCCTCAATGCAAGAGGAGGAATTGGAAACTTCTTTAACCTCCATTTCTGTGCTTAGGAAGATTGAAGTGAGAGGAATGTTGCCAGAGGGTGATACTTCATTTGTGGAGATAATTGCACATACTCTGAGTCAGCCTGAAGAAGTTATATTGCTGATGCAACCCATTATTTATGTATTATATTTATCCCACATCTTTCCAATGGTAGTGAAGTCTGACATGGTTGCTTCTATATCTGTATCTGACTCTTCTGAAATCATAGAAACATAGAAACTTGATGGCAGAAAAAGACCACATTGCCTATCTAGTCTGCCCTTCCATATCAACCACTACAAGTGTCCTTCAAGCAATTTGGGGAATGTTTCTTAAACTGGTTGTTATGGTTTGGTGATGGTCTATTGAGTTGTATATACTGCCAATCTGCAAGCAATCCTAAGTGCACCATCAGCCCACCCCAGGTCTCCCCTCCCCCCCCCCCCCCCCCGTTTGCAGTCCTAACACCCCTCACCCCTATCAGCCCAGGGGAAGGTATAATGGAAGCAAATGTACCAGCTGCTGCTGCTGCCGCCATGGCAGCAGCAGACTCGTGTCCCGCGGGGCCCCGCCACCTGCCTGGCTGAGCCCCCTGATCCACTCTACCCCGATGCCGGATTTCAGAGCCGCAAAGAGGAAATATCCCTCTTGCGGCTCTGTTATGCCCGCCGGGGCTGATGGGACATGGGACATGCCTGTTTCCCATCAGCACTGGCAGCCTTAACAGAGCCGTGAGGGAGAAACACTCCCCTCGTGGCCCGGACTACCTGACCAGCGGGGAGTGACTCAGGGGGCTCTGCCAGGCAGGAGGGGGGCCCCGCGGGACACTGATTCAGCCGCAGGCACAGCAGCAGCGGCAGTAGCCGATCTGTTGTTCATTCATGTTCCCTTGGCTGTTGGGCAGTATGTTGTTTGGGCAGGGCCCTGTGCAAACAACATTCTTGCTCAATGGATGGGCCGGCACGGTGTGCTACCGATATATGCGCCTTCCCCGCCATACGTAGCGGACCCCCTATGTGGTCAGCCAGAACACCTATTGCATGCATCACAATGGGGGGAGGGGGGGGTATAACAAATGTCTCACAGGTCACACCGTGTTTCACCCACAGGCACTCGCCAGGTGCTGCTGGCCATAGCTGAGGAGCCCACCAAGCAAAAACAGCAACACTGCCACACAAATAAGCAGAAAAGAACCAAGCCAAGGAAAATGGGCAGCGAGTTCACACGAATACTTTTATTAATCTTTAAAGCAGTGGCCAAGTATTGGTGTGCGGTTCTGTATCTGCTGAGCCCGCAGCAGAGCATACATTGCCACAGACAGGTGGCGCATGCACATGCCACCACACCCACACCATGTGCCTGGTGTCTGCATGGTGGCATCTGCAGACCCCCCTGCCTCCCCCTCTCCGGCCTCCCCCTTGGTGTCGTCTTCTGCCCCACCTCCGTCCTTCTCCGCCTCCTCATCTTCAGGCATGGCCACCGATGCAGGGGGGCTGAGTGGTTGTGGCCCTGGGGATGATGGCCCCTTGCCAGCATCTGCATCCTCTGTGGGGGGAAACCAGACATTACCACTGTGGTCATGCGTTTGCAACATCATGGAAACACAGTATGTGGCCCCACAGGCTGCTGGACCACTGGGACATGCCATTGCGTGACGCACAGGCTGCAACACTCACCGTCGCCTTGGGCCATCGCCTCCTGCTGCAGACGGTTCAGGAAACACGGGTAGTGCTGGTGCATCTCCTGTCCTTTCTTGCATAGGTCCTCCACCTGGGGGTACAGCAATGTTTGGGACCATTAGGGAACAGACATCTGTGGCCATCGGCTACTGCATATCATACATGGCTGTGAGCAGCGGGGGGTTGCTCCTGCAGTGCCCTGCCTGTCCGATGCTAGCTGTTGCCACGGCCGCCTGCATGTATGGTTTGCCACCTACGTGTCCTGTGTTCTGCCTCCCGGGCACCCCATACCGGCCTGATGGCCTATCCTTGCATGACATGGCATCACCATGGCATGTGTGCCATTGCCATGCTGCAGTTCATGTGCAACGTACCAGCGGTGCTGTATGGTGGCAGTCTACGTACGTGGGGTTACCAAGGAGAGGTGGGACATGTGCCATATCCTGCATATATGCACTGTCTCTGCATGTCTGCTACACCTGTCGACATGACGACCACATGTGGCTATCATATGCTGAGACTGCGTATGCCCGTGACACAGTACGCAATGGTGACGGCGCTGCACATGTGAATCACCATTGTGACATGTACACAGTGGCAGAGGCACCTACCGATGTCCAGGGCCCACCTGGGTGTAGGGCAGTCTTGCACACAACACCCCGCGCACCTACCATAGCACCAGGATTAATGACAGACCTCTGTAATGTGGCCTGTGGCCTCCTGGGGTTAGGGCAGAGCTGCGCACAACAACCTGTGTGCCTACCATAGCACCAGGATTAATGACAGACCTCTGTATTGAGGCCTGTGGCCTCCTGGGGTTAGGGCAGAGCCGCGCACAACAACCTGCGTGCCTACATTGATCACAGGTTGATCCACAGACTGGTCCTTCTCCCATGTTGTGCTTGTATGATGTGTGTTGATTGTTGGCTATTGTGTTGCACTCCTTGCAATGTGTGATCTGTCCCTATGCACTTACTTCACGTGGATAGTCAGCAGCTCTGTTGAAGCGCCTAGTGAGGTGCCCCCAGGCCCTTTTCACCCTGGTGAGGTCCTGGCGCCTTGCTGACCCAGGGAATAGATGCCTCTGGCGGGTGCAGATCAACTGGCCAAGTGGGTGCAGGTCACTATGGCTGAAGGCTGGCTTCCTGGACCTGGACGTCATGTTGTCTTCTGTGCAGGGCTTGATGACACAGTTATGTGACGTCTGCACAGTGAGCCGCAGTAACGCGTGCTACTACATAGGGCATTAGTACGCGTGTTACACTGTGATCTACCCATAGCACAAGCAGTATTACGTGGCAGAACCGGTATATTGTGGGCAATGGTAGTTTACGTTATGGCATTTCACGCTTTCCGCCGTCTAGGCCTAGGGCATGTTTTAAGGTGCCTTAGGTTACAGAGCCTTGGAGGGCACCTTATAATGCATCTTGGGCCATGGCAATCACCTTAGGGTACGGGACTGAGGTGATGATGTTACTGGCTGGAGGCACAGATTGCAGAGATCTGACATTCAACAGCAGAGGGCAGTCAGTCTGCACCTGCTGCACCCCGCAAGGTGTTCCAGCTATGCACATGCTAGCTGCAGACAGTCCGCTAGCCAGTCCATAGTGCATGTTCCCAGGGGAACTATATGCACCCAGAATTGGGATGTACGCACAGACACCAAGCAGGTATCTCAGGGAATGGGCCCCAGAACAGGGGACACGCAAATATCACTTGAAAGAAACACTGTATAGCACTATTTGGAACCTAGACATGCCATGGTCACTGCTCAGAGTGAGAGTGACCTCCTAGCATGACATGCTGTGGCCACCCTGTCCATGTAGGTGGTGGTTGGACACTACAGTGTCCCAGCTATTGCCCTACATCCTGTGCAGATACATCCTGCCCAGTCTGCCCTGTCCGGCCTATACCCACAATACCTTGCTTCTCATTATGCACATTGGCAGGCTAATGCTTGAAACAGTGTAAGCATTGTGAGCCTAGTGAGGGGGTAGGCAGCCACAAAACAATGGGTAGACATACACACACTCCCTCTCCTATTTCAGCATTGTGCAAAGATAGGGGTGGTTGGCAGCCCTGCCCGCCACACTAGTCCTGAGCACAGTGCAGGCATTGCTAAGGTATGCAGGTGCTGGTAGTGGTGCTTTGGTGGTAACTGCTGCTCCGTGCTGGGCCCAACAGCCTGACTCTCCATGAGGCTTTGGATAGTGGAGCCTGTGTGTGTGTGTGTATGTTAGTGTTTGTGCCCCTGTTGGCCAATGCTCTTGGGAGTGCACATATTTATGTTGTATGTGCTATGTGGGGTAAAATGTAGGGACATGGTCTGCAGGAGCCACAGCTGGGACTTGAACCTGTGACCTTCTGCCCCAGGACACACTGGCTGTGTGTACTGCACTATACTGTTGCCACAGAAGCAGGTCAGTCCCTGGGAATACCATAACTGTTCATCAGACAGACCTTATCTGTTGCACTGCACGCCACTCACCTGACGGCTTGGCCTTGGTCTGCTGTGGGCAGATGCCACTGCCCTCTCCACCACCAGCACCCCGCCCCCACCATGCTGACATGCCTATATGCCAGTGGTGCTGGTGGTGTGCAGTCCCAGGCCATCAAGTGTGCAGGTAGGCGGCTGCCTAGGGTGTGGTATCAGGGGTAGGGGTTCCTACATACACAGCCACGCTTCCCCCCTGGTACCGCCTGGCAATGTTATGTTCCTTTTGGGGTTCCTGCTGGGTAATGTCCCCTGGATGGGGCATTGTGGGACACCGACTCCTGGGCATGTTTCACCTTGTTCAGTTGCTGTCTTGCCGATCTCAAGTTTCTGCGTTCCTATGTGCCACCTAGGCATCTGCCTATTCTGCCCTGTGCACCAGCTGCCCCACTGCATGTCCCGCCTGCAGTCCCGTATGCCCCATTTGCAGCCTCACCATAGTGCCCTTTCATATTTGGGCACTATACTGTTGCTGCACATGTAGCACTACTATCACTTTTTGGGGCTCCCTGCCTATGCTGTACATTGCTGACACTGAAATGGTTTCTCTCTCCTGCAAATGTGCATCTAATGACAGGTTTTCACTCACGATAATGTTTGGCCCTTCAGTTCCCCGTGTTAGTGTAGCAGGAGCCTCTCCCCGCCCACTGACCCCTTCTCTCCGCCCTCTCTCCACCCTCTGCGGGACTTACTGCAGCCGGAGACGTTAGCACATGTTAACGTTACTTATCACGCATTAACGTAGCTGCTGCCACATTAGCGCGGTTTAGTAAACATACCCCTTAGTTGCATTAGGCTTTTGCAGCTAACATGGTGTGTTAGTACAAATAGAGCCACGCATTATCTGTCGGGAATATGCATAGCATATCTCCAGCAAATAACTTAGTGAAAAGCAGAAAATATAGCGCAGTAGCATTTTGCGGAAGTAGCTAACGCTACCCATTGAGGTGGCGTTAGTTGCTCCCATGATGTCTGCAAAATGCAAGCTATTGCATGCTGTCAATGCTCACAGTAACTGCACATTACAAACACACCCACTCTCCTCCTACTTGTGTGACTAATTCATGGTCTTCAGACAGCGCAGAGATTTCCTGCATGATCTGCTTTTGGCCCGCATTAACTGTCACTGCAGTGCACTTTTCCTGCATTAACAGCTGCCAGGGCTTGGTAAACATGCCCCACAGACTTTAATAATGAATGATCATTGGGCATGATGATCGATAGGGAGAACCCAGGAAAACCATTCACTGATAAAGGATATGGTGACCGGTACTGGCTCTGTCCGATAGTCCCTTTAACCTTTTTATAAGTTTTTATTGTGGCTAGTAATGTGATTGATCTTTTCACCATGTTATATATTTTTATAGGTCCTGGAGATTTTTTTCATTCGCTAAAACTTAAGGGGGTATATTCAGCAGCAGTGGCTGGGCCAAATAAAATATCTAGCCGCTTCCACTTTAATTAAAACTGGATATTCAGCAGGTTGGCTGGATCCCAGCACTGCTATCCAATTAGTGGTGATATTCAGTTGCTAACTAGTTCAAGTTGGGACAGTCATTCACCTGTTCTAACTTTAGCCAGCTATTTATTTAACAGAATGTATAGACCACCTTTTCCTTAAATCAAGGTGGTTTACATTCGAACTTTAACCGATTACATTGTAACAAGGTGGTTTACATTGAACTCAAGCTGTTTACATTATAACAGTATAGGGGGTGGGGTCATGCAGCATGCAGGAAGCTTAACAAAAATCAAAGCATTAACAGTACATTAGCATAACCTATTTACATATTGCTAAATAGTAGTAGTAATATTGGTGTCAGGTGTCGTGTTCGTTTAAGGTTGATCAGTGGCCTGTGATGATGGGCAGTCAGTGATGCTCTATGTCAGGGGTCTGCAACCTTTAAGACATAAAGAGCCACTTGGACCCGTTTCCGAAGGGAAAAAAAAAACTGGGAGCCGCAAAACCATTGCGACATTTAAAACAAATCTAACACTGCATATATTGTTTCTTACCTTAATGCTATATACGACCCCCTACTTTTCCTGTTAAAATATAGGTGTTTGGCCTATACTCACCGTATAAGACTACCCCTCTTCCTTCGCACACCAAAAAAAATACGCCAGAAAATATAACAACAAGAAGTAACAATATTTGATTTCAAAATTATGATGATTTTGTAGTCAAATCACTAATATGAAATAAAATTATTTTTTCTACCTTTGTTGTCTGACCAATTTATTCTTTGATCATGCTGGTCCCGATCTGAGGCTTCTGCTTTCCTGTCTTCTCTTAGCTCTCTTTCTGTGGTCTATGGTCCATCTGCCAGTTCTTATCTCTTCTTTCGTTTTCTTCACTTCTTTCCATCAGCCTATTTCCAGTCCCAGTAACCCTCCCCAATATCAGCCCCTTTCCAGTCCTCACTCCCAGTACCTTCCAATGTCAACTTGCATTCCCATGATTGCCACTGGTGTCCATTTCCTTCCAGTCCCCCTCCTTCCCCACTGACCAGTCCCTTCTAGTACAAATACCATGGCAGCCCCTCTCAGATCCAGTTCCATTCTCCCATACCCTCATATCAGCCCATTTGTAGCCTTAGCCCCCAGTTATCTTCCAGGGCCAGCAGCTCTATCCTCCCCTCCCCACAATCAGCCCATGCCCAGTCAAAGCCCCCCAATCAGCTCGCTTCCAGTGCTAATCCCCCCTCAACCCCATTACCAGTGCTAGCCTCCCCTAATCAGCCCAATACCAGTCCTACCCCCCATCAGCTCATTACCAGTCCTAGCCTCCCCTAATCAGCTCATTTCCAGTGCTCGTCCCCTCAACCCCATTACCAGTGCTCCATCCCTCCATGTCAGCCCCTCCCTCCCTCCCTCCCTCCCTCCATCCATATCAGCTCCCTCCCGCCATGTCAGCCCGCCTCCCCAATCCCTCCATGTCAGCCCCCTCCATGTCAGCCCCCCTCCCTCCATGTCAGCCCCCTCCATCCCTCCATGTCAGCCCCCCTCCCTCCATCCATATCAGCTCCCTCCCTCCATGTCAGCCCCCCTCCCTCCATTCATCCATCCATCCATATCAGCTCCCTCCCTCCATGTCAGCCCCCATCCCTCCATGTCAGCCCCTCCCTCCATCCATTCATATCTGCTCCCTCCCTCCATGTCAGCCCCCCTCCCTCCATGTCAGCCCCCTCCATCCCTCCATGTCAGCCCCCCTCCCTCCATCCATTCATATCAGCTCCCTCCCTCCATGTCAGCCCCCATCCCTCCATGTCAGCCCCCCTCCCTCCATCCATATCAGCTCCCTCCCTCCATGTCAGCCCCCCTCGATCCATCCCTCCATGTCAGCCCCCCTCCCTCCATGTCAGCCCCCACCATCCCTCCATGTCAGCCCCCCTCCCTCCATGTCAGCCCCCTCCATCCCTCCATGTCAGCCCCCCTCCCTCCATCCATTCATATCTGCTCCCTCCCTCCATGTCAGCCCCCCTCCCTCCATGTCAGCCCCCCTCCCTCCATTCATTCATATCTGCTCCCTCCCTCCATGTCAGCCCCCTCCATCCCTCCATGTCAGCCCCCCTCGATCCATGTCAGCCCCCCTCCCTCCATGTCAGCCCCCTCCATCCCTCCATGTCAGCCCCCCTCCCTCCATCCATTCATATCGGCTCCCTCCCTCCCTCCATGTCAGCCCCCTCCATCCCTCCATGTCAGCCCCCTCCCTCCATCCATTCATATCAGCTCCCTCCCTTCATGTCAGCCCCCCTCCCTCCATGTCAGCCCCCTCCATCCCTCCATGTCAGCCCCCCTCCCTCCATCCATTCATATCTGCTCCCTCCCTCCATGTCAGCCCCTCCCTCCATTCATATCTGCTCCCTCCCTCCATGTCAGCTCCCTCCCTTCTTCTGTAGCCGCGGCTCCCTGCCTCTTACGGAACCGCGGCTGTGCTTTTAAAATCATCTCGGAGCCCTTCCTGTCTTGACGGGCTCCGTGCAGCATTGTCCCGCCTCCAAACTTCCTTTAGAGGCGGGACAATGCTGCACGGAGCCCGTCAAGACAGGAAGGGCTCCGAGATGATTTTAAAAGCACAGCCGCGGTTCCCTAAGAGACAGGGACCCGCGGCTGCAGAAGAAGGGAGGGAGCTGACATGGAGGGAGCCCATAACGCGACGTTTAAAGCGGGCAGTGTGCTCCGGAGCCGCTGCAAAGGTGAGAAAGAGCCGCATGCGGCTCCGGAGCCGCGGGTTGCCGACCCCTGCTCTATGTGATATTTCCAAAATGCTCTATATACAGGAGTTTCTTTAACTTTCTCCTGAATTCCTTTGTATCCCTCATATTTCTAATATCCTCTGGGAAGGAGTTCCATAAGTTTGATGCATATAACGATAGTGCCCTGTTGGATGTGGTCCGTTTGGTTTTGCAGTATTTGTTTGGCATAGTTATTATGTTTTTACACTTTATTCTCGTCAGGTGGCTTCCAGAGTGTCTTTTTATCAGCTCCTGGAGCGACTCAGCTGATCCATTTTGTAGTATTTTAAATATGTTAAGTGTTGCCTTGAACCTGGCACGGCTCCTTATCAGTAGCTAGTGCAATTGGGCCAGTGTCGGTGTTATGTGTTCGTATTTAGCTATTCCAGAGATAATGTGGACAGCTGTGTTCTGGACCATCTACAATGGGTGAGAGGTATGTGCTGGTAGGCCTTGGTAGAGTGAGCTGCAATAGTCCAACACTGGTGTGACTATAGCTTGTAGAACCATACGGAAGTCATTCTGGTTTAGGAGAGGCTTCAGTTTCCAGATGATTTTCAGTTTACGCTATGCCTTCTGTGTTGTTAAGAAACTAAACCTACAGTCCAAATTAACAGATCTAGGTATTTGATTTCACTTTTGACGGCTATGTTTCTGTTCCTTAGGGCTATCATGTTAGGAGGAGTGAAGGTCTTGTTTCTTGTTATGATGAGGGCTTCTGTTTTATCATAATTTATGCTGAGGTTATATGCACTGAGCCATGTGGAAATTTCTGTGAAACATCCTGTTATGTTTATGTAGTCTGGATTTTCAACAGCTGTGTACAACAATGTCATTGGCATATATTTTGTAGTGAATCTTGTGTGTGTTGATGACATCGCAGATTGGCTGAATGTAGAGGTTGAAAAGTAGAGAAGATATTGCTGACCCCTGTGGGACTCAATGCTTTATTGTGAAAGGAGAGGATGTGTCTCGCCCGCATCTGACGTACTGTTGTCTGTTCTCTAAATATCGGAACCATTTCAATGGCCTATCTCCTGTAGGCGTCTCAAAAGTATGGTATGTGATACAGAGTCAAAAGACATGATATGTTGAGGAAAATTAGTATAAAGCCCCTTTTTTAAATTGTATATTCCTCTGATGATGTGGTCAGAGTGCTGTTAGTAGTGTTTCCACACTATGGTTGGGCTTGAATCTATGTTGATGTGGATCTAGGGGTGCATGTGTGCTAATGTGATCCTGCAGTTGTAACTGTACTGTCTTTTCAATGATTTTTGTCATGAAAGGTAAACTTGAAATCGGTTGGTATGCTGCAGGATCTATCTTGTCCAGTTTTGGGCTTTTTAGGATGGGACTGATTGATGCTAGTTTGAGGTGTTGCAGGCATATGTCCCTGTGTGAGGGATGTGTGTATAATTTTGTGAATGAATGGGGTGAGCTCCTCTTTGGCTGACTTTATCCATGCAACTGGACAGAGATCACTTGGTGATGTTATTGTATTCAGAGTAGTTATTGTGTGTGTTACTTGTTTGATTGTTGGTATAGCCCCATATCCCAGCAGGTCCCAGTTGGTTTTCAGTGTTTGTTGATGATGATCTTGCATCTGGCTGTGTGCTATGCTGCTTCTTCATTAGGTGGTCTACTATCCGTTGCAGATGTATATCGGCGTAGTTTTCCTGTGAGGGTTCTTTCGTTAGTGTGTGGACAATTCCAAAGAGTTCTCTTGGTTTATTTATGGCATTCATGATCAGGTTTGTGTTTTATTCTTGTTTACATCTGTTATTGTATTCTTGTTCTGGATTCCTGCAGTACATCTCGGTCCTTTGAATGTCTCCAGAAGAGCGGGACCTAGGCGTGGTTGTCTGATGATCTTAAAGTAGCTAAACAGGTAGAAAAGGCGACAGCAAAAGCTAGAAGGATGCTTGGGTGCATACAGAGAGGAATGTCTAGCAGAAAGGTGGTGTCGCCTCTATAAGTCTTTGGTGCGACCTAATTTGGAGTATTGTGTGTAATTCTGGAGACCGCACCTTCAAAAGGATATAAATAGGATGGAGTCAGTACAGAGGGTGGCTACTAAAATGGTTAATGGTCTTCATTATAATGCATATGAGGACAGACTTAAGGATCTTAATATGTACAACTTAGAGGAAAGGCGGGACAGAGGTGATATGACTGAGACATTTAAATACCTCCGTGGCATAAATGCACAGGGGGAGAGCCTCTTTCAATTGAAAGCAAATTGAACAATGGGGATGGGTAGGCACTTGGACGTCCCCCACTCAGAATGCTATGCACGTCAGGCTGTCCAAGTGCCCTGATTCTTTAGCCATGGGAACATATAGCTCCCACGGTTGCAAAATTGAGTACAACTGGGCCATGTATATTTTCTGCACGTCCAGACAGCCCGGACGTGCAGACCTCTGAATCAGCCTTCACGGGGGGAATATTCAAAGCAATTAACAGGGTTAGCAGACGTGCCCATGTTAATTACATCACCGGGATATTCAGCCACACTAACCCGGTTAGTGCCACTAAGTATATTTATTTATTTAGATAGATTTGTATGCCACGTTTTCCTTCAATCAAGGTGGTCACATCACATCACAATTGGAGGGTTACATTTAACATTAGGGTACGTGTAAACATTTAGACATTACAGTTACTTAGCAGCATTTAGACAGTACAATTGAGGTAACATTTAACATGAAGGTATTTAATAATGTGGTATGATAGGTTTGTGTGTGTGGATAGGATGGGTGTGCGCTTAGTTGGCGGTGGTAGTAGTATATCTGCTTGGGTAGGGGATGTTGCCTGAATGCTCATAGGTTTCTATAAATAAAGCACAGTTACTTACCTGTAACAGGTGATCTCTGGGAACAGCAGGAATAAGTCTTCACATATGGGTACGTCGGTACCGATGGAGCCTGCGCGGGAACTCTCCCCAGTGTCCAAAAAGAAAGCCTTTGGGAGCATCCCACACGCATGCGTGCTGCCTTCCCACCCATTTGCTTCCCTCTCATCAGTTGGGTTTGTAGCTGAGACCAAAGGAGGGAAGTAGACAAATTAGAGAGAGAGAGAAAACTCCTAGGGGAGGTGGGTGAGTTGTGAAGACTTATTCCTGCTGTTCCCAGAGATCTCCTGTTACAGGTAAGTAACAGTGCTATCTCCAGGAATAAGCAGGAATGAGTCTTCACATATGGGGACTCCCAAGCTAGAGATGCCTGGAGGAGGTCCTAGCATGTTGCAAATCTAATAGATGGGCCATGCTATTTCCCAGAACCTCAGGCATCCAAGGGATGGAGGGTAGGAGTTGAATTAAAAAGGGTGTGCTGTGGAACAGCTTGACTAAACAAGGCATCTAGGGGGGGGGGGTCCTTGTGTAGATCATAAATATTAGAGAAATATTGAATTCCAATTTTCTAATGTGGACCTTAGTCAAAAGTATTGCGAAAGTATCTTTTTTTTTTTTGAGGCTAATATGGTCTGGTGCTAAGAGCCAGTACATTATCCTCAAGAAAAATACCTCACTGTGAAGTAGGGGAAATAAATTTTGCAATACAGGCAGAGGTCAGAAGCCTTAATGGCTAGAAACTAATCCCAGAAGAAAAAACTGGGGGAGTTTAATGAGGTTGGACTTTGGATGAGAAGCTAAAGCTTCTGTAGACCAAAGTTTGAAGCTCTTTGTCCTTGGAGCAGAATAAGGCTCTAGGAAGAGAGGAGATAAATCTGACTGGTTTGCAGAAAAAGGATGGGTCTTTAAGACCCCTCTATCCAAATGAAAGAAAGAAACATTTGTAGTAGGTGATGTAGCCTCCAATTTCTTGAAGATCAGTAATGTCTTCCCTAAGTGATGTCACTTAGGATAATGACTTACATGAAGAGCTTCAGATGTAACGTAACCAAAGAGGCTACAGTAAAAGAAGGTAGTTTCTAATTACCATAGAAATTTGGTTGTCCATTTAAACCTTATGGTATGCTGGAACAGCATTCATATGGACAATAACAAATCTTTCAGAGTGAGATATGTGTATTTATATAACATATATATATATATATATATATACATATACACAGAGAGACTCACTCAATAACAAGAAGGGGTAAGACCTGCTTGAGAATATGGATAGAGAACCCCTTACTGGTTACACGTGGGAGAACCATGAAGGTGGTTACATGGAAACCAGTGGAATGTTCCTAGTCAGAAGGATAGGTCTAGATGTCTTTAAATTCTAGACTTTGAATAACCAGATATGGAGATCTACGTGAAGGGGTGCAGAGAAATCCTTAGTCTTAAGAACACAAGTCTGGATCCTTCTATAACTTCAGTATGGAGAAAAAGATGCAATATAAGGGAATACCATATTTGCCTATCTATGAGGGCAATATGAGTATAATGCGTTCTTTGTTCAGCATAAGCTCCAATGAAGTTTTGGAGATTAGAAGGAATACACTAAACAAGGACCGACTGCAGTGAAAAGAATGCATCCCTGTTGGAGAGTTCCACTGGAGATGTGGAACAACTCAGGGAATTAAACAATTCTTTATGCTTTCATGTGATCTAAGCCCTGGTATATTTTCCCTAAAATGAAATTTTAAGGAAGATGGCAGAGTAGGAAAAAACTGGTCATGTGGGAGCATGACTGGGGAAAGCCCTTTAACCATCTGGAAGTTACCCACCAGGAATGGCTCTGACGCTCTCTAGCAAAGGCCCATAGTTGCAGAGCTGTTTGTAGAATTGCAGAGAGCATGTTGTAGGTTGCTTTGGTGAGATCTGGCTGTTTAATTGCCAGTATGCAACCTAATCTATTCTGTGGGAGCCAAAGAATTGAAGATGGCTAAGAATAGTAGACAGGCCGGTTGCCTGCAACGATAAATTGTCCAAGTAGGTTTTGGAACCTCTCTTGGAATTATCTGTTATTAAGGCAGCAGAAGAGGTTAGGTCCTATAGATTGGAAAAGGACAGACAGACATAATTAGAAGTGATAAAACTCAATTATAGTCTGATAAGCTGTCTTAAAAGAAATATTTGAAAAGATTGCAGAGGGAGGAAACTCTGTATGGAAATCACTTACTGGAGTAGGTATTGAAGACAATCCTATGGCTTAAAGGGTAAGCCCTCCATTCAAATAGTATCACTCTTGGAGTGAGGTCTCGAGTAAGAGGGATAGAAAGTAATACAGAGTTGTGAAGACTTACAATTTGGTAAGTCTGTGAAAAAGGTAAAGCTCCCCTGCAGTCAAAAATATGAGATATCCTCGTACAGGACAACTGTCAAGGTAAAGCGCATAGCCATACCTTGGAATTAGTTGTTACTCCTCTATTTGGTTTAAAAGGAGAGGAGAAATCTGTTACCTGTAGGGCATGACTATCTTTAATAGCTCTAAGAGCTAAAAGAATGGATTCCTTTTTGCAAAGGATTCATGCCTAAAGTGGAGTATTGAGACAGTGTATCACTGACCTCTCAGTAAGGATGAGAAGAACTGTAAACGCTTCTGTTGTTAAGAGGTAGCGGTTCTGAAACTCAACAGGAAAAAGAGATTTAATGAATAAAAGATCAGAAACCCTGCGACTGTTTGGTTTGCTGAGCCTTTTGAGGCTTTGGTTTTCTTAGCCTGGCATGATGTTGCCCTTCTTTGGAAACATTTGCATGATGGGTAGAAGATGAATAAAACTTTTTCCCCTTAGGGGGGATAAAGTTTGTTAGGAGACTTTTTATTAGCTTGGATAAAGGAAAGTTTTGACAATCCTCTGCAAGCAATAATATCAGTGTTTAACTGATTAGCTTGGAATAAAGCATCCTTGTTAAAGAGATTTTCACCAGTACAAGGAGTATTTCCCAGCCTTTCTTGTACCCATTTGTCCAAGTCTGAAGCTTGGAGCCAGGCCATACGTCGTGCTCCTATAGCTATAGCAGAAGTTCTGCTAATAGACTCAAAACAGTCCAGGGAAGCACGATTAAGGAATTTAGAGACATTTTGAGCATGACTGACTAATAAGAGAAAGTCTGCTCTTTTATGTTCTTGAAGAAAAGGGATCAAAAGCTTTAAGTTCTTTGTGACCTCTTCAAGAGATAATCCCATATAGAAAATATATGAGATAATTCTTGCTGAAAGCATGGATGCCTGGAAGCATCGACGTCCAAAGGCATCTAAAGTCCTAGACTCATGACCTGGCGGATAAGAAGAGTGCTTCTTTGCACTCTTAATCCGCCTCATTGCTGATTCTACAACAATAGAATGATGAGGAAGTTAAGTCTTTGAAAACCTGGAGAAGGTGGCACCTTGTACGTAGTGTCAAGTGTCTTAGAATGTGGGGATACAGTTAAAGGAGTTTCTCACATTCTTAATAGTAGATCCTGTAAGGTCTGATGCAAAGGAACTATGATAACCTCCTTTGGAATCCAGGGGAATTGCAGGGTCTCAGAATCCCCTGGTAGGGATTCTTTACCAGGTATAGAAATGGCAAGTAACTTTGCCATATCAAGCAGAAAAGCTTGAAAAGAAATCTCCCCTGAGGAGGACCCTCTAAAATGAGGGGCAAAGGCTAGACTTGTTGAAAAATTAGCCTCGGTACCGATGTCATCGGGATTGGAAGACTTGAAAGGATGAAGCATCGGGTTTTCGCTAAAGCGATGTCTTCGGTACCGCCCCAGGCCTGTACCGAGATGAGTCGGTACTGAATCCTCCATGCTAGAGATCGATTCCAGGCTCGGCATCGAAGGAAGCGAGTCTGTCGAAGCAAACATGGATGGTACTGACACCGATGCTGATGTTGATACCGGTACCGAAGCCGATACCGATACTCAAGGAACGGTCTGCAGCAACACCAGCGGTACCGAAGTAACCGAGAGCGCTAGACTACGTTCATCGGTGAGGAGTGTTTCATCCATCACCATAGCCGATGCCGGGGTGTCGGTACCGCTCGAAGCGGCCACAACCCCCGAGCATGGCCCAGGTATGTTCATCGAGGTAAGAACCCTGGGAACAACCTGAAGCCCCGTTAATGCTTTGGAGCCCGAAGACTCCCGCCGGGGCTTTATTGCCAATTTGTCCTCGAGGGCAAGACCGGAGCCATCTCGATGCTTGGAAGGAGATCTACCACTCGAGGACTGGCTAGTCTTTACAGACTTGTTTGGTTACCTGATCCTGTGAAAAAGAAGATATTCTAGCTGGTAACATCGAGTGCGATGTGAACCGGGTATCGAGTTGTGCTTGATCCTGAAGACTTCTTCTGTTTGAGCTCCAGCAGGAAAGACACTCCAGTGGGCAATGGTCAGGACCTAAACATTTTAGACACCAAGTATGAGTGTCTGAAAATATATCTGTACCGCCACACTTTGAGCATTTCTTAAGGATAGTGGCTGGCTTTTCCATAATGGAAGAATAGAGGCCTAGTGGCCTAGAAACAGTCAGGCACTAAGTAGGAAAAATTTCTAAAGAAAAGAAGAAATTCTTTAGTAAAAAGAAAGAAAAGCACCGGCGGTATCGGTGGCGTCGGGGGAAGGCAGATGCGACCACAAAAAAGTAAAAATAAAAAGAAGAATTTTCTGCGGTGACAGGAATACGTCCTGCCTGCTCCGCGGAAAACAGAAAACTGATGAGAGGGAAGCGAATGGGCGGGAAGGCAGCACGCATGCGTGTGGGATGCTCCCAAAGGCTTTCTTTTTGGATGCTGGGGAGCGTTCCCGCACAGGCTCCATCGGTACCGACGTACCCATATGTGAAGACTCATTCCTGCTTGTTCCTGGAGATAAATGTTTTGAGGTCTTTGCGGAAGTCTGTGAGGTCATCTAATGCCCTCAGGCTCATTGGGAGGGAGTTCCATAGTGTGGATGCCAGTAGTGATGGTGCTCTTTTTGAAGTTGTTTGGTTTTGTGATAGCTTGCAGGTGTGCCGATCATGTTGTCATTATTGGTTCTTCTTGGTCTGTTGCTGATGTCTCTTGTTATAAAGTTTTGTAATACATCTGCTGAGAGATGGTGAATGATTTTGAAGATGATCATGATTGTTTTGTATTTAGCTTTTTCCACCATTGGGAGCCAGTGTAGTAGTTGTAGGACGGGAGTGATGTGCTCTGTTCTTGGAGTGTCTGTAATGATGTGTGCTGTGGTGTTTTGTACCATCTGTAGTGGGTGTAGTGTCTGCTGAGGAAGGCCTTGATATAGTGAGTTTCCATAATCAAGCAGTGGTGTAATGAGTGCTTGGCACACTGTGCGGAAGTGGTCTTGACGGAGCATTGGTTTGATTTGTCTGATTATTTTCAGCCGATGATATGCCTTGTTTGCGGTTTTGGTGATGTGGGATTTTAGGTTCAGAGTTCTGTCTAGTGTGATGCCCAGATACTTAACTTCTTCTTTGACTACTATGTGTTTGTCTAGGATGCTGATATAGTTTGTGGAGGTATGAAGGTGGGGTTCCTGGTGACGAACATTGCCTCAGTTTTATCGTAGTTGACTGTTAAGTTGTTGGCTATGAGCCAGTCATTCATGTCTTAGAGGCATTTTGTTATTGTTGTGGTGTTTAGTGCTAGTAGGTTGATTGGAGCGTACACCATGATGTCGTCAGCATATATGTGATAGTGTAGTTTGTGGTGCTTGATGATGATATTGCATATGGGCTGTATGTAGATGTTGAAGAGCATTGATGATAGGGCTGAGCCGTGAGGTATTCCCTGCGTGATGGGGAATTATAGTGATTTCTTTTGGTTGCATTTGACTTGTTGCGTTCGCCCTTCCAAGTATGAAGTAAACCACTTCAGGGTATTCTTGCATAGTCCTATCTGTTGTAGGCATTGCAATAGCTTAGTGTATGACACAGTGTCAAAGGCCGCCGAGATGTCCATGAACACTAGCAGGTAGCTGTTTTTTGTTGTCCATGCCTCTTAGGAGATTGTCAAAGAGGGAGGTGAGTAGTGGTCCACGCCATGTTGGGGCTTAAATCCATGCTGATGTATGTCCAGTGGGGCATTGATATCTATATGGTCCTGAAGTTGCCTTTGCACTGCCTTTTCCACGATTTTAGCAAGGAATGGCAGGCTGGAGATTGGACAGTATGATTTTGGTTCGGATGGGCTCAGATTGCTACTTTTAAATATTGGTCGTATCATTGCGTGCTTTAGGGGTTGCGGCATGTATCCTTGTTGGAGTGAATCTTTGACAATTTTTTGAATGTGGTGAGAGGGCTGACTTTTTGTAGCTTTGATCCAAGTCACTGGGCATGGGTCTGATGGTGAAGTTGTTGTGTTTAGTCCAGATATAATGTCTTCTACTTGCTGCTTTGTTGGTATTTTGAAGCTCTCCCATGTTTGATGTTGCTTTTTTATCATGTGATCATTTGTTTGTGATGAAGTAGAGCATATTTGGTTGGTGTTTGACTTCATGTAGTCTGCATATTTTTGTGGGTCAAGATGGTGGGTGCTGTGTTGCATGTCGTCCTTGGTGAGCTTTTGGACAATGCTAAAAAGTTCTCTTGGTCTATTAGTAGATTTCATGATTAGGTTGGTATGGTGTTGCTGTTTACACTCATTTAATTAGATTGTTATATTCCAGTTGTTTGTCTCTGTATTGGGTTAGGAGGTTGTGTGATTTGTCCCGTCTCCATTTTTTTTCCAGTCTTCTGAGTGTGCGCTTTGCAACTCTGATTTCATGTACCATGGGGCGTTGAATCTCTTGCGTGTTTGTGGTTCTTTGATGATTGGGGGCAGATGCTGCGTTGGATATTATTGTGTTCCATTCTTCTATGTTTAAGTCCAGGGTGTCGTGTTCCTGTTGAAGTTGTGGGGTGATTTCATTTATGAACGAATCTCTGTTAAACGTTTTGAACCGTCTAGTTATTCTTTCATCTTCTTTGTGTTGGGCAGGGTTATTCAGGGTCATGGTGAATTCGATTACATAGTGGTCTGACCAGGGGACTGGCATGATTGTTGGTTTTGTGGTCTTGTTCTGTTCCACTAGTTGCATTGGCATGAAGACCATGTCCAGAGTTGTGCCATGTTGGTGCATTGGGGCATTAATTGTCTGGCAGTATTTTAATGACTCCATGGCTTTTAAGAACGTTGCGGTTTCTCTGGTGGGTGCGGATGTTAAGTTGTAGTCCCCTAGTGCAACGAGGGGTTTGTGTCTTCTGTTATGTGCGCATATCATTTTGATTACTGTGGATAGGTGTTCAGTTGTGGTTCCAGGTGGTCTGTATGTGAGGGAGATGGTTAGGTACTTGTTGGCTATAGTGAGTGTGTTAGAATCGATTGTGTTAGTGGTGGCGATTGTTATGAATCTGTATTCCTTTCTGGTAAGTATTAGTCCTCCTCCTCTCTTTTGTGCTCTGATGCAGTTAAATGCCGAGTATCCTGTTGGGCTTACTTGGTTTAATATGACCTGGTCTGAGTCGTCTAGCCAAGTCTCGGTGATGCATATTTTATCAAGCTTCTTGTCGTGGATTAGGTCAAGGATGGTATTTGGTTTATTCCTGATATATCTGGCATTCAGTAGAGCACCCCTGATGTTTGTTATGATTGGGTTTGTGTGTTCATTATTTGTGTGATGAGAGGGTGTATTATGTGTGGCATTGTATGGTTTGTTGGCTGTATCCTTTGTTTGTTGGCGTTCTTTGGGTATGTGTGATGCTGGTGTGCATCTGGGTTGGGTGGTATGTATGTTGAACAAGGGGATTTGCTTGTTGAGTCTGATGCTATGTGTGCGGGGTGCAAACATGTGGAGGAGTGTGAGGTAGGCCATGAGGTAGTGGGTAATGGAGTGCATTTTGTGACTTGTATTTTACTGACCTGGGATAGAGTTTGTGGTTTAATGACCTGGGCTCAACTTGATTTGTGTCCTATAGGTGTATTTTTTTTGCATTAGTAGTGGTATCTTTACTCTGTGTGTTGTGTTACTTGTGGTTGGTTAGCAGATTAGTTATGAGTTGATTAATAGGCTTATGCAGCGTGAGTTGTTTTCAAAAGCGAACAATGCAATGGGTAGTATGTTCTAGGCAGATAATCTGCAAGCAATGGATTGTCCAGTTAGCAGAATTAGCTTATAAGCAATGGATTGTCTAGGCAAGGCAAGGCAGCAGGGTTAGTTTACAAGTAGTGGATTGCTCAGGCAAGATAACAGCATTAACTTATACAATTAATGGATTGTCCAGACAAGGCAAGGCAGCAGGATTAACTTAGATGATGGCTTGAGACTCGGATATTTGGCCGCTACTTGGTCCGTGCAGTTTGCCGGCCCCGCTCAGGCGCTCGACCCCGATCGGGGGAGCATTGAGATGGCCGCGCGCATGTGTGTGTGGTCCCATCCCGCCAGCGGCGTTCCTTTAATGCTGTTTCCTCTCCGCCTCCCACAGCCCCGATTGGGCTGGAGCCTCCGAGCAGGGGGTTTGCCGGCCCTGCTCAGGCGCTCGACCCCGATCAGGGGAGCATTGAGATGGCCGCGTGTGTGTATGGCCGCGTGTGTGTATATCTGCATGTGCCATCGCTTATGTCCCAAAGCTAGTTGGCGAACATCAGGGCCGGCACCCAGAGATAACTGGGCAGCGGTGATATTCAGCCGCTGCCCAATTATCCCTCAGCGGTGAAAGATAGGCACATTAAATGCTGGCCTAACGTTTGCCACCAAAGATAACTGGGGAGCAGCTGAATATTGCCACTGCCTGGCTAGCTTCACTGCCGTCTGGCTGACCCGAATATGGACCTAGCACTGAAGTAGTAATAGTAATCTCTGGTCTAAAGTTAAGTGGTGACAGCTAGCCACTGCCACTGAATATTGCATCCTATGTTTATAACGGGGGTTTGTCTTACCTCAGATAATAAAGCTTTGGTAAGAGAATTTTATTACCGCAATATGTCTTCAATGATCTGTTTTTGTTTTACAGTATAATGATGGTAGTAGAGAGAGTGAATATCTTACACTTAGTAACATGGCACAGGAATGGTAGTGCTCTGGTTTGTGCAGGGAAGGACAGTAATTTATTATTGCTTGCCTCAGTCTGCAGCTTTTGCTTGTTATAATATTGGAGATGGTCTGCATGTGTGTTTCAGCCATATGGTGGAATCACATTAATTATACTGTCAGACTGCTTTATTGTTCCTTCTTTGCTGGCCTTAGGCTTTTCCCTCCTCTCTCTCTGCTTCTTCACCTCTTACACTCTATGTTCCCTCTTTATCTCTGTCTCTCTTTCCCTCCATCCCAAAGCACAACCAGCAGAGGGATGGAGACTTCCTTTGATCAGCTCTTGGCTCTCTTCCTGGGCCAGTTATGATGTTTGCGCCACTGTGAATAGATCAGAAGTAATTACCAACGCCTGCCAAAGTTCCCCAGCCCTATCCAAATACTCCGACAGGACGGGAGATGCAGCAGTTCAAGGGCAAAGCAATTCATGAATTGTTAACACTCTGCCTTTATTGTTTGCAGGTGCAGAGCACAGAGCAGCCTGGTGTGCTGCTCTCAGGGGAACCGCTGGCAATGTGCTCCCCATCTGTTGCTCTGGGGAGGGTTCATCTCCCAGCCCCAAGTCAGGAAGTTTGGTCGTGCATGGGCGGGGGAGAGCCAGAAGCTGTGTATGGCAAAAGCAAACAGTCTGCATATGCTGCTGTCTCTTAAGAGGACGGCTGCTGAGATATCACACTGTGTACATACTGCCGCTCTCCTTTCAGGCTGCTGCCGCCTGACATGTTACTCCATGTCTCTTATGCAGTGCTAGTCTCCGAGCTCTTGTATCACATCCCAGTCTCCGAGGTAGAACCCTGCATCCCTTACATGCTGCTGATATTTGAAGTGTTCCTGAGGTACTGCTAAGATGGTCAGATGGCCTTTGTTTTAAAGAAATTGTCCTATGAGCTGGATAGGCAATGGTTATCATCTTCAACCTGGCCATATGCAAATAAATTTGACACACTTGGGGCATTTTAGAAAGGACATCTAAGACAGAACGTCTGGGGAAAAAAAGTAGGCACATCCAGGTGCAGACACAATTTCACAAACGTGGATGTGCCTAATATATACATCTGTAGGGGTGTTTGCAGAGACTTCCCCAGAATAGTATTTCAAAACCTAGACATCTAGGAATATCCTAATGGTTAGAGTAATGGGCTTGGACCAGGTAGCCCAGGGTTCACATCCCATTGCTGTTACCCTTGTGATTGTGCAGAGTACTGGGGATGATGGAGGACTATATTCTGAATGTTTTTGTGCCAAAATGAGCACTTTCCCAGTACTTACTTTCACCTGTTGCAGGTCTAAAGTTAGATGTGACTCTGGGCCTCCAGGATGTTTCTTAGATCAGGCAGTGATGTCCAGGTTCCTGGGAATGGCTCAGCCAACTCTTCACCATGCCCCTGTTTGGATTTCCTTATGCTGGGAACAGACCCGGCTTCTAAAATGGCTCTGGAAACGTGACTGTGCTTTGGATGTCTCTATGCCCATTTTCAGACATCTAAAGAATGAATACAGTTTCCAATATAACCCCCATGAGGAGATCTCGTATTTTAGAAATCAGGGTGCAGATTGTGATACATCATTATCGTCCCACTACTCCTTTGTATCTCTCATTCTCATCTGCTCTGTATTTCCTTCTCCATGAGAACATAAGATATGCCATACTGGGTCAGACCAAGGTCCATCAAGCCCAGTATCCTGTTTCCAACAGTGGCCAATCTAGGTCATACGTACCTAGCAGTTTCCCCAAAAGACACAGGTTCCACAATGCTTGTACTGGGTCAAGCATTGATATCCTGGGTCCCTTCTTAATAATGATTTATGGACCTTTCCTCCAGGAACTTGCCCAAACCTTTTTTAAACCCAGCTACACTAACAGCCTTTACTACATCCTCCGGTAACAAATTCCAGAGTTTGATTACACGTTGAGTGAAAAAATATTTTCTTTTATTAGTCTTAAATAGTTTACCCTGTAGCTTCATTGCATGTCCCCTAGTCTTTCTATATTCTGATAACGTAAACAATCGATCTATGTTTACCCGTTCCACTCCGTTCATTAATTTATAGACTTCTATCATATCTCCCCTCAGCCGTCTCTTTTCCAGGTTAAAGAGCCCTAACCTTTTTAGCCTTTCTTCATAGGAGTATCCTTCCATCCCCTTTACCATTTTGGTGGCTCTTCTTTGAATCTTTTCTAATATCGCTATATCCTTTTTAAGATACGGCGACCAGAATTGCACACAATTTTCAAGGTGTGGTCTCACCATGGAACGATATAGAGGCATTATAATATCTTTTGTTTTATTTTCCATTCCTTTCCTTATGATACCTAGCATTCTATTTGCTCTCTTGGCCGCCGCTGCACACTGGGCCGAGGGTTTTAACATGGTATCCACAATGACGCCTAAATCTTTTTCCTGGGTGGTGGTTCCTAATGTGGAACCTTGCATCTTGTAACCATAGTTTGGGTTGTTCTTCACTAGGTGCATAACTTTGCACTTGTCCACATTAAATTTCATCTGCCATTTTGATGCCCAGTCTTCCAATTTATCAAGATCCTCGTGCAATTTTCCACAATCCTCTTGGGTTTTAACAACTTTAAATAGTTTTGTGTCATCTGCAAATTTGATAACCTCACTCTAAATTCCACTTTCCAGGTCGTTTATGAATATGTCAAAAAGCAGCGGACCCAGCACAGATCCCTGGGGTACACCACTATTCACCTTTCTCCATTGGGAAAATTGGCCATTTAGCCCTACCCTCTGCTTTCTATCTTTTAACCAGTCCCTGATCCACAGTAGTACACTGCCTCCTATCCCATGAGTCTTTAGTTTTGCCAAAAGTCTCTGATGAGGGACCTTGTCAAAAGCTTTCTGAAAGTACAGATACACTATTTCAACCGACTCACCTTTGTCCACCTGTTTATTTACACCTTCAAAAAAACGTAACAGATTAGTAAGACAAGATCTTCCTTGTCTAAAGCCATGTTGGCTGTCTCCCATTAGGCCATGACTATCTACATGCTGAGTACTTTTATTCTTTATGATGGTTTCTACCATTTTTCCCGGTACTGACGTCAGGCTCACTGGTCTGTAGTTTCCCGGATCACCCCTGGAATCCTTTTTAAAAATTGGTGTTACATTGGCGATCCTCCAATCTTCAGGTATTAGAGATGATTTTAATGATCTGTGAACTAATAGCAGGTCTGCAATCTCTTATTTCAGTTCCTTCAACACCCTTGGATGTATACCATCCGGCCCAGGTGATTTGCTACTCTTCAGTTTATCTAATACTTGTAATGCATCTTCCCGATGTATCGATATTTCCTTCAATTCTTCCGCACCTTTAAATACAATTTCAGTCATGAGTAACATCCCTACATCTTCCTCAGTAAAGACTGAAGCAAGGAATTCATTCAATCTCTCTGCTATTGCCTTGTCGCCTCTTAGTACCCCTTTAACCCCTCTATCATCTAATGGACCAACTGACTCTCTCACAGGTTTTTTGCTACGAATGTACTTGAAAAAGTCTTTATTTCACGTTTTTGCTTCCGCAGCAAGCTTCTTCTCAAATTCTCCCTTTGCCTGCCTTATCAATGCCTTGCATTTGACTTGCCAGTGCTTGTGCTGTTTCCAGGTTTCGTCGTTTGGCTCTTTTTTCCATTTCCTGAAAGATGCTTATTTGGCAACAACAGCCTCTCTGACCTCACCTTTAAACCATGCTGGCAGTTTTTTGGACTTCCTTCCACTTTTCTTAAAGCGTGGAATACAGCTGGCCTGGGCTTCCAAGATAGTATTTTTCAACAACTGATGTAAGTCTTTAACCTTTGCAACTGCTCCTTTTAGCTTTTTCTTAACTATTTTCCTCATTTTATCATAGTCTCCCTTTCGAAAGTTAAAAGGTAGTACTGTGGATTTCCTTACTATCCCTCCTCCACTAATTACATCAAAGGCGATCATGCTATGATCACTATTGCCAAGTGGCCCCAACACCCTTATCTCTTGCACTAGATCTGGTGTTCCACTAAGGACTAGGTCTAATATGGCTTCCCCTCTGGTTGTTTCATGAACCAGCTGCTCCAAGAAGCAGTCATTTATTTAATCTAGGAACTTTATATCCCTAGCATGTCCTGACGTGACACTGACCCAGTCGATACCGGGGTAATTGAAATCACCCATTATTATTACTGCGCTGTAACTTTTGTTAGCTTCCTTGATTTCTTTGAGCATTTCATCATCCATTTGTTCATTCTGGCCAGGCGGTCGATAGTACACCCCCACTGCCATCGTCTTCCCCTTTTTACATGGAATTTCAATCCATAGAGATTCTACAGCAAATTTTATTTCTTGCAAAACTTTAATCCTTTCTGACTCAGTGCCCTCTCTAACATAGAGCGCAACCCCTCCACCAATTTGATCAGCTCTATCATTACGATATAGTTTGTACCCAGGTATCACAGTGTCCCACTGGTTGTCCTCCTTCCACCATGTCTCTGATATTCCAATCATATCTAACCTTTCATTTAGTGCTATATATTCTAATTCTCCCATCTTATTTTTTAGACTTCTCTCCACCTTCAACCTTTCAAGTTTCTCTTTACCTATCCCACTTCTATATCTCTTTATATTACCCACCTACTATTAATCATTTATATAGTGCTACCAGGCGTACACAGCACTGTGCACAAACGTGATTCTATGTATTCTTTCTACTTCTCTAGATCTTCTTGGCATCATTCAACGTGTCCTTCAGCATCTTGTAGCATTCCAGTTCAAGGCTGGACTTTTCTCTTCAACTCTCATAGGCTTTCCTAAACTTACCTTGTTCTTTCTCTGATAGTTTCTGATCCTATTTCCTTGCATGCATCATTGTAGTACTTCTCCTTGTCTCACCTTGTAGCACGTTGGAAATCTCTGTTAAGTTCTGCGATTACTCTCTCTCTTTCGCCTCTGGTTTTAGCTTCTCTGCATTCTGAGCAATTTTCAGAGTTTCTTTGGTCATCCATTTTGGCCGTGTTTGCTTTTTCATCCTTTGCAGAGACTTTTCCTTCGAGCACAACTTTCTTGATGTCATCCCATAAACTCTTCTGTTACTCTGTCATTTGTATACAAACAGCAAATTGATTTTGCATGTAATCTTTAAATTCATACTTGATACATTCATTAGCGGCCTGCTCTTTTTCAGCTTTACCTTGCACACTAGTAACTGGTGATCTGTAGCAGAGTTTATCTTTTTTAATGTTATTGAGATTTATTGAGCATTTCCCATCTGTACTATGTGTGGAGAAAGAAGATCCTCACATACCAACAAATACAATTAGAGACCAAGAAAACGTGGTGGAGGAAAAAGGAAATGATCTCAGTTGTATTGTCTGCTATAGGTCTGATTAAACAGAACTTTCACATGCACCCTGAATATAATACACCTTATGAACTCCAGAAAGAGGCGATCTTTGGCAAAATGCATGTGTTAAGATGAGCACTAACAGCAAATATGAGAAAAAGAGGTCATTTCCAGTATACCCTGGCTTCAGAGTGCGGTTCATTCCTGTCATTTTATATGCAAAACTAACATTTGGAGATATTATCCTGCAAAGCAAATAGTTTAGTCATAGACATGTATACTGAAAGTTGCATTATCTGCCGGGAAGGCCAATAACGTGGGTTCTTCCTTGCCGGCAATTGGGCCTCCCTGTGCCATGATCAGACACCCCCCCCCCAAATATTGTCAGTGCCAAGGTGCTGCAATCTGTAGTATCGACAATATAAAAAAGAAAAGTGGGCCCCCCCCCCCCCCCGCAGCACTGATCCCACCTGGATAGCTCCCGATCCCTATTGGGAGCTGCCCAAGGGGGATTAGTGCACTCCCCAACTGGCAAAGAGGCCCGGCTAGCCAGAGGCTATGTCCCCCTCCCTCCCCTCTAGTACGGAATCTCAAGGGTGGGAGGGTCCTCCCCTTCTCCCTCTCGCCACCCCTTCCAAAAAAAATCCCAGCTAGCCAGTTAAAAGAATCCTTTAAAACTAAAGTTATTTCCATGACCAAGTAGAGTTAAAATCTAATTTGTACTTGAGGCAGTGGAGGGTGAAGTTACTTGCCCAAAGTCCCAGTAAGATTTAAATGTTCGCTTTTCCCAGTTATCAGCTACTGCTGTATCTACCAGGCTATTCTTCCACACCTCAGGTTGTGAGGATCCTTTATTACGCGGTGCAAAGCCTCAGATACCATAAAAGCCAACCCCCACTTTTGCTGCCTTAATCATGTTCTTCCTACCATCTATTAAAAAATAGCCAGCAATCACAAATCTCTTTCCAGCCTAGCATGTTAACTAGGCTGAACCTTACCAAATTAGTGTCTTGGCATGTTCAAATCACTCTAGCTGTTGTTGCCTGGCATGATCACCTGCCTTGCCATGCTCCTATTTCTACTGGAGCATTTCTTCATTATGGGAGGCGTGCTCTTGGGGCATTTATTAGGATTATTCACTTAGATATTCAAAGGGAAATAGCCACTTTGCTGCCACCATGCATATATTTTCCTTTGGCCTTCGCTATCTGTGGATATTCAACAGTATTATCTAAACAGTGTCGCTGAATATCCTTACACACTACGTTTGCACTATCCAGATAATGCTGAGGGAGTACGTGGGTGGAGCATGGGCGGACCCAGAAGTTATTTGGAGAGCGGCAATATTTAGTTAACAGCAGATAGCAGACTATCTAGCTACCACTGCTGAATATCTGGATTATATCTGAATGCCGCAAAAGGCAATTAAAATTAATGCTGACTACAGTGTTTAAATTTATGTATTTATATTTAGCTCACACCTTTCCAAAAGTAGATTAAAGTGAGTTTCATTCAGGTACAGTAGGCATTTTCCCTGTCCTGGAGGGCCGACAATCTAAGTTTCTACCTGAGGTAGTGAAGGGTTAAGTGACTTGCTCAATATCAGTCAATTCTGTTTAATATTCATAATTATCAGTTGGGCTAGGAGCCAAGAAGTTAATTGAAGGGGCCTCGAAACTGAAGGGCAACTGTTTTGCTTAAATGGCTAATGTAAAAAATTCTGGATCACTAAAAATGTGATGTACTCCTTATAGGTTTATGGCTTGTTTTAGTTAAGTATTCTGAAGATCGGCAGTAGAACACAGTTTAGAGGACCTGCTTATGACATCCATAAAATTGCAGATAGAATTCTCCATTTATCTATACAAGCTATTAAGTGTGCTTTGGTAGTAGCTATGCTTTGGCTTATACTTCACATCTGTGATCAGTATTTTTATGTGTAGATGCCAATCTTCCTCCTCTGCCTGCTTTACACCTTTAAGTGCCTTGCTGGTGCTGCTTTAGCCTTTCTGCAACGTCTTGGAATCTTTTTCCCTCCACGGTACAGAGAAGAAATGATTGCTGTACTTTCTAGCTCCCATTTGCCAAGTTCTGCACCCAGTTACTTCAGAAAGCCCGAACATTGATGCCAGTCCTAATGCTGACCTGTCCACAGAACCTCAATGGCCAAATCTTAGGGAGACAACTCCCTACTTACTGAACACTAGTGCCTCAACTTTTAATCTTCATAGCCTTAGGATCTTACAGCCAATGTTGGCACTTCTTTACTCCTCTCATAATGTCTTGAGGTCTTCCTGCCACTGTTTATTTATTTATTATTTTCACATGTTACAATCCTATTCTCCCAGAAGCTGTGTTTGGGACTGGTCAATAGTAACTCCTTATACTGGGGATCAGTACATATGGTTTATTTTATTTGATATACTGCCCTTTTCAAAGCAGACAAAGGAGTTTATAATTCCAAAAGTCAAAAATAATTTAAAAAGTTGTGAAAAGAACTCTAAAATGTTGACAGAAGAGAAGAAAAGATGATAGTAAAGAGCCATACAGTTGAACAACATACAGAGATTATTCACACACATACATAGAACATCACTTATCCTATGAAGGCCCCAGGAGGGCCCACCAGCCCCTGCTTTGTTAGGCTGTTCAAAGGCTTGTTTGAACAAGTATGTTTCAGACCTGCTTTAAAGTGTATGTATGAACCCTGGAGACAAAGTTGCAACGGGAGATGATTCCATAGTAGTGGTGCCAGTCAGAAAAAATCCAATTTCCTAGTTGATTCAAAATGTGATCTGGCTGGGGAAGGTAAACATATATGATACATTGATACATATACATACATTATTGTAAATAATACCAAGCTATTTAAATGTACATAGTTACCCCAGTTCAACTCCTTGTTACTTCCCTTGTTTTATGTAAACTCAGGAATCAGATATGTTACTGTCCTAGAGTCAAATTGTTAACTGTAAACCGCACTGATAATAAAGAGCGCGGTACAGAAGAGCTGTTAAATAAATAAAATAAATAAATAAATGATTACTATGCATTGAATGCAAAGATCAGATGGGACAATATGGGATGATTAAGGATGACAAATACTCCGGTGCATTTAGGTGGAGCACCCTGTGGGCTATTGTTAAGGCTTTATATTTATTTATTTTTTATTTGTGAGTTTTTCTATACCTCCCCTTCCTGTGATCAAGGGTGGTTTACAATAAAACAAACCAAAATACACAGAACGCAAGATAACAGTGAACCATTTAAATTTAACTTCCAAAAAGTTATATACATGGACAGTATTTACAGTTCAGCTCGGTGATGATCTGTTTGCATGAAGGTTATATACAATAAGGTAGAAACAGAGGTGAGGGAAGGGGTCATGCCACATAATTACTGTTGTTTCAGTGTAATTTTGGAGTCTGCTATGGGGGGAAGTGCATATGTTATTGCTAAGTTGGGTAATTCTCATTACTACTGATTATGTTTCCATAGTGCGCAACAAATAGGTGGGTTTTAAGTTCCTTTCAGAGGGTTTGTAGGCCTTTAATTGCTCTTAATGTGTCAGGTAATGCATTCCAGAGGATAGGTGCTACTGTACATATGTAAATACTCTTATTATGCAGGGCGCGGGCAGGGTCCCGGCGCCCGAGCGTAACAGGGTGCCGGTTAGGCGCGGGACCCTGCAAGCGTGGTGGCGGACGAGAACGCGCGCGCCATGGGGGAGCGTGGCATTTTTTAATTTGATTGGCTCCGCGGGTGCACGTGCCGAGCGGAGCCAATCAGATGGGCCGGTCGGGCATGTGCTCCTGCCGCTGTTGCGAGCCTGGAGCACATGCTGCTGGCTGTCAGCGCGGCGTCTGGTGTGGGCTTCCTCCGTGGCGGATCGAGTGCGGCTTACCGGGAGCGGCGGGGCAGCTCAGACGCGGTGTTCCTGCGGCGGGACGCTGCTTTTCGGACAGGCAAGTTGCCCGGTCGGGGGGACAGTTTTCGGCAGCGGATTTGCTTCCCGGGGGGGGGGGGGGGAGCTGTGGGCATTTGGGTAATTAAAAAAAAACAAAAAAACCCCGAACCCACAAATTTCGTCCTTGGGGCCTGCTGTATTTGGGAATGGCAGGGGGGGTCGTGGGGCGAAGGGGGTGCCGGCAGCCAAGCAGGGGGGGGGGCCTTGCGGGGGCGGCTCGGAGGCCGCGGGCGGGGACTGGAGTTGGGGTAGGGGGGAAGGGGGCTGGTAGGCCAAGGGGAGGGAGGCCTGAATTCGGTCCGGGGGGTTGGGGGGTCCCCTTCCGTGCCTCGGGCTGCGGGTAGAGGCCGCGTGGCTCGGGGACAGCGTGGTGGGAGCAGGCCTATGGTGGATGGGGCTGCCGTGGCCCCGCTGGCCACTCCCTGGGGTAGGGCCCCCGTGCGGAGGGTGCCGTCGGTGGGAGGGGGCAGGCGTTGGCGGGGCGGGAGGGGTCGGTGTGGGGGGTGGGGCTGCCTCCGGGGGCCGTTCGGATGAGCCCTCGCTTGGCGGGGGGGGGGGGGGGCTCTGGGGCTAGCCAGGGGAATGGGGGGCTGGTGATCCCGCTTGGGAGCGTTTTGCCGCCGGGCCCGTCGACCCTTTGGGATCAGTGGGCAGCTGGGGAGCAGGGGTCCTCGCGGGCCGAGTGGGTGGGGGCCTGGCAGCCGTGGTCTCCTGGTTTCTCGCCTCTCTGCCCCCCCTTTTTCTCTCCGCAAGTTCCCTGGTTGTCCGCGCCTCGAGCCGTGCCAGCGGCGGGTGATTCGGGTGGTCCGGCGAACATGGATCCAGTGCCTGGTGCGCTCAGCGGGGCGACGGCGGTGGACGGCGCTGCGCAAGGGACCGGGCTGCAGCCGAGGACGGAGGATCCCCTAGGACGGTTGCCTGCTCCTGCACCTGCTGGTTTGGCGGGAGGTGCTTCGGGTGAGTTGACTGAATCGGAAGGAGCTCTGAGGGGGTTGCGGGCTGCGCGGTCTGGCAAGAGGGGGCGGAAGCGGAAACATGTGTGTCGGCGGAGGCGTGGTTCGGACTCGTCGTCCTCTTCGTCGTCGGAGGATTCGGGGTCCTCAAGCGCCGATGACAGGAGGGTGGCGACCCAGGGGGGCGACGCGTAGGTTGCAGCGGGCTTGGCGGTGTCCTCCGTTGCCTCCCTTTCGGAGCTGTGGGAGGGGGTGCCTCGGAAGTTACGGCGTCGGATCACGTGGAGGCAGTATATTGACATTTTCCGTTTGCTCGAGGGCAGGAAGCGCTCGGGTGATAGTAAGAAGAAGCGGAAAGAGGAGGAAAAGGCTGGTCGGCTTCACCGTGTTTCGCGTAATGTGGTCAATTGGGTCCGGGCCTTTTTGCGATTGGCGAGCGTCTGGGGGCGTCGGTTGCTGGATCAATTTGGTAGTTTATTGGCTTATGCGGACTCGATCTTGGAAGCGTCGCAGGTGCACGAAGGTTGGTCGTGGCTTAATTACGACGAAAAGTTTCGTGACAAGATGGAGGAGAACCGTTTGCTGACCTGGAGTACGCAGGATTTTAGCCTTTGGTTAACGCAAATGTCAGTGAAAGGGGGTGGGGGGGTAGGGGGGTCAAGGCGGGGATGGTGGCGACCGGCGGAGTGAACCGTTCCTTTCGGGGGGAGCCCCCCGCGGGGCAGGCCAGGGCTGCCGTCGGGGGGGGGGGGGCGGAGACGTGTGCTGGAGGTTCAACAGATCCACGTGCCCTTTCCCGGACTGCAAGTTCCGGCATTCGTGCTCCGTTTGTGGGGGGCCCCATTCCGCGTCCAAATGTGTTAAAAAAGGGGGCCCCTCCCTCCCGGGGTCCGGGCCCAAGTAGGCCGGCCGATTCGCGGATTGCGCCCTCGCCTATTCGGGTCCCAGTTTTGCGCAGGTGGCTTCGCGGGTACCCCAAGGTGCATGACAAATTATGTTTGGAGAGGGTTTTCAATTTGGCTTCATTATTCCGGTGCAGGGTCGAGCAGCGGGCACGGTGGCTCGGAATTCCCCCAGTGTGCGGCGCTGGCTAGAGGTGGCCCGGCGGAAGTTGTCTGCCGAGTTGCAGCTTGGCAGGGTGGCGGGGCCGTTCAATGGCCCTCCTTTTCCGGATTTTGTGGTGTCCCCGTTGGGTGTGATGCCCAAGAAGGAACCGGGGAAGTTTCGCCTCATTCATAATTTGTCTGCTCCGATGGGCGCCTCTGTAAATGATCTTATCCCGCGGGAGTTTTGTTCGGTGCGCTATGCCTCCTTCGATAGGGCAGCGGAGCTGGTTGCTAGGTCGAGTCCTGGGGCATTGATGGCCAAGGTGGATTTGGAATCGGCATTCCGCTTGTTGCCCGTCCACCCTTCGTCTTTTCCGTTGTTGGGTTTTCAATTTGATGGTGCGTATTACTATGATAAATGCATGCCGATGGGCTGTTCGGTGTCGTGCACCTACTTTGAAAAGTTTAGTACCTTCTTGCATTGGAAGTTGGTGCAGGAGGTTGGCTGTTCGGGGGTGGTTCATTATCTGGATGATTTTCTGTTTGTGGGGGGGGCCGAGTCTGCGCAGTGTGGTGCTTTATTACGCGGTTTTATTCGTTTGGCAGCCGAACTGGGGGTGCCTTTGGCGGAGGGGAAGACGGTGGGCCCCACGACAACGATAGTGTTCTTGGTCATCGAGTTGGATTCGCTGAGGATGGTGGCGCGGCTCCCCGGTGAGAAGGTGGTGAAACTGCGGGTTCTCGTGGCCAACCTTTTGGCTTCCACGAAAATCACCTTGATAGCCGCGCAGGTTCTTCTTGGTTCCCTCAACTTTGCCTGTAAGGTCATTCCCATGGGGCGGGTGGTTAGTCGGCGGCTGGCAGTGGCGACGGCGGGAGTGCGCAAGCCGCATCATCATATTCGAGTGACGCGGGGAATGCGTGACGATTTGCGCGTTTGGGATGTCTTTTTGCGGGACTTCAATGGGGTGACGGTTCTGCGGGGATCGGCGGTTACCACTGAGGAGTTGCAATTGTACACGGATACCGCCGGGGGAGTAGGATTGGGAATCTATTTTAATGGGGCGTGGTGTGCTGACAGGTGGCCGTGCGAGTGGGTGGCGAACGGCTTGGTTAGCAATATTACTTTCTTGGAGCTCTTCCCGATCTTGGTGGTGCTGGAGTTGTGGCCCGATAGGTTAGCCGACCGCGGGGTGTTGTGGTGGTGTGACAACGAGGCGGTGGTGCATGTGGTTAATCGCTTTTCACCGCGGTGTGGGGCAGTGGCGTCGTTGATGCGCCAGGTCGTGCTCGCGTGTTTGCGCTTAAATGTGCACTTGCGCGCCCGGCACATACCAGGGCGTACTAATGATCTGGCTGATGCTCTTTCCCGTTTGCAGTTGGATCGGTTTCGGGAGTTGGCTCCGGACGCCGACCCGGTTGGGCTGATGGTCCCTTGGCAGTTGTGGAGCGATGGCCTGCTGCGATGAGGTGTCTTCTGCAGAGCTCGGTAGCGGAGAGGACCTGGGAGGCGTATCGGATCGGTTGCGAGCGAGTGCAAGAGTTTTTGGAAGTGCATGGGTGGGCTGGGGGGGTGGTCCCGGATCAGTTGCTGGGGGGGTATGTTAGCTGGGCCAAGGAGCGGGGGGTTTCAAGATTGTCCGTGCGTTGCCATCTGGCGGGTTTCTTGTTTTTTGCCAGGGCGACGGGGTGGGAGGTGTCCGGTCGGGGTTTTTTGGCGCGACGTTTGCTTCAGGGCTGGGAGCGTTCTCAGCCGGGTCCACGCGATCATCGTCGTCCGATTACACACGACCTCCTGGTGCAGCTGTGCGAGGTGCTACCGGCGGTTGCCCGGTCGCCGTATGAGCGCGCGCTCTTTCGTGCGGCTTTCTGTCTGGCGTTTTTTGGTGCCTTTCGCGTCGGGGAGTTGGTGGCCGAGTCGGCGTCGGCGGGTCACGGGACTTGTTTGCTCCGGCGGCACGTGTGGATGGTGCATCCGCGGATGCGCGTGTTGCTGGCTCGGTCCAAGACGGACCAGCGGGATAAGGGGCTTTGTGGACCTCAGGTCTACGGGAGGGCTTACCTGCCCAGTGGCCAACATGCAGGGCTTCCTGGCTCTGCGCCCGGAGGGTAGTGGAGTGCTTTTTATGCATCAGGATGGTAGGGCGTTGACGCGTTTTCAGTTCACGGCGGTTTTGCGGCTCGCGCTGACTCGGTTGGGCGAGGATCCTTGTCTTTTTTCGGCCCATTCTTTTCGCATCGGTGCGGCTACCAGCGTGGCGGCGGCGGGTTGCTCGGGTCTTCAGATACAAAGTATTGGCAGGTGGTGGTCGACGGCGTTCGAGGGGTACGTCTGTCTCTGACCTGGCCATCCCTGGGGGGTGGGGGGGGGGGGTTACTAATGCGGTTGTGTTTTCTCTTCCAGATGGGGAGCCGGGAAAGCTGGTCTGCTGGATTCTGGGCCACTCTTTCATTTACTGGGCTGGCCAGCGAGCGGCGGAGCGCCCCTTTGGGCCAAATCTCGGTCTGGCAGCGGAGGAGGTGGCGATTTCATGGCTGGGCGAGCGGGGTCTGCGGTGGGAGCAGCTGCTGCCTTTGCTCCGTCACCATGGCCGCGTCAGGCAGCATCCAGCGATTCTAATTTTGCATATGGGGGGCAACGATTTAGCTGCGTGGTCCTGCAAGTGGTTGATCAGGGCTGCTAAGAGGGATTTTGAATTGGTGCGTCGCCTGTTTCCTGGCGCCGCATTGGTCTGGTCGGATATTGTTCCGAGGCCAGCGTGCTGAGATCAGCGGCGCTGGTCTCGTGGGCTGACCAAAATCAACCGGCTAATTGGGAGGTGGGTGAGCGATCATGGCGGGTTTCAGGTGCAACACCTCTGGGCGGAGGTGTCCTGCGGGGGGTTGATCATGGGGGATGGCGTTCATTTGTCCCCTGTGGGAACTGATCTGCTCCTGAACGATTGGCAGGAGATGTTGGAGTGTCTCGTGAGGTCCCGGTATCACTGATCGCAGCTTCCAGCAGGGGGGGGGGGGGGCGGCACAGGTGGTGATGGTGCCTGTGCCGGTGGCGGGATCCCGGAGGTTTCCAGGGTCCGGAGCCTTATGCCACTTGGGGTGGGGGTGGGGGCGGGGTGCCCTTGCCCGGATAACCCCTGGAAGACTTTTGCTAGTAATATGGCGAAGTCAGATAGGGGTGGGTGAGCTCGGCCGTTGGGGGGTCCACGGCCGCAACGGAGGCAGGGCCGCTTTGCTAGTAGCATGGCTGGCGGCACACCGCTCCGCTGGGTTGCGAGAGTTATGTATTCTCGGCATTAATGTTAATACGTTTCTGTTGGAAATAAAGCTGCGACCAGTTTGTTACCATGAAAATGTTGTCTGTGGTTTGTACCATAAGGGGGTGTAAGGGGGGGAGGTACGGGAGGAGGGGGGTGGGGGGGGGCTGGGGTTTGGAGCTGGGGAAGCGCCGGGTCCGGCTACCCGGTTATTATGCAGGGCGCGGGCAGGGTCCCGGCGCCCGAGCGTAACCGGGTGCAGGTTAGGCGCGGGACCCTGCAAGCGTGGTGGCGGACGAGGACGCGCGCGGCATGGGGGAGCGTGGCATTTTTTAATTTGATTGGCTCCGCGGGTGCACGTGCCGAGCGGAGCCAATCAGATGGGCCGGTCGGACATGTGCTCCTGCCGCTGTTGCGAGCCTGGAGCACATGCTGCTGGCTGTCGGCGTGGCGTCCCACCCGCCCGCCCTTTCTACTGTGGTTGGGGGGGGGAGATTGAGGGGTGTCGCAGCTGGTGGGGGTGTGTTTTGCGGGATCCCGGAGGTTTCCGGGGTCCGGAGCCTTATGTCACTTGGGGTGGGGGCGGGGTGCCCTTGCCCGGATAACCCCTGGAAGACTTTTGCTAGTAATATGGCGAAGTCGGATAGGGGTGGGTGAGCTCGGCCGTTGGGGGGTCCACGGCCGCAGCGGAGGCGGGGCCGCTTTGCTAGTAGCATTGCTGGCGGCACACCGCTCCGCTGGGTTGCGAGAGTTATGTATTCTTGGCATTAATGTTAATACGTTTCTGTTGGAAATAAAGCTGCGACCAGTTTGTTACCATGAAAATGTTGTCTGTGGTTTATACCATAAGGGGGTGTAAGGGGGGGAGGTACGGGAGGAGGGGGTGGGGGGGGGGCTGGGGAAGCGCCAGGTCCGGCTACCTGGTTACTTGTTGATTTGCTTGTTTTACGAAAATCGTTGGACTGTTATTGTGTTTTGTGTACATCCTCTTCTACTCCTCTCAATATTTGGAATGTTGATAAGCGAGGATAAGTAGGAGGGGGCAATGTTATTTATTTTAAAGGTTATCATTAGCGTTTTATATTGGATCCTACTTGCGATTGGTAGCGAGTGTAGATTATATAGGATGGGAGTAATGTGGTCAGATTTATGCGAGTTGCATATAATACGAGCTGCAACATTCTGGGCAATTTGGAATTGAGTTATTTTCTTTGGTAACCCTTGCAAAATACTGTTACAATAGTTGAAATGCGGCATGATCAACACTTGGAGTATGGAACGGAAATCATGGCTGTCAAGTAGAGGTTTTAGTTGTTGTATCATTTTTAACTTGTAAAATATTGATCTAGTGACTAGTTTTATATGAGACACATGTGCAGGGATTGATCAATGGTAATCCCAAGGTACTTCACTTCATTTTTCACTTCTAGTTGGGCTTCATATAACATGAGAATTGGTGGTATAGTAAGATTTTGGTTTCTGTTAATGTATAGCACTTCAGTTTTATTGTAGTTTATATTTAGGTTATGAGCTTTCAACCATTTTACTGTTTCATTGAGACATGATGTTTAGTGTGAGATTTATTATTATGTCATCCGCATAGATATGGTATCCCACTTTGAATTGTTTAAAGATTTTACAAATAGGTTGAAGGTATAAGTTGAAGAGAAGTGCTGATAGCAAAGATCCTTGCAGTATGCCTTGCTCCTGTTTAGATATTGTTGATGTTAGTAGGCCTAGCTGAACTTGTTGGGACTTGTCAGTTAGATATGATTGAAACCATTGGTACACAGTGTCCTTTAATCCTATTTGTTTCAATATGGAGAGCAATTTATTGTTGTTAATGCTATCAAAGGCTGCAGTGATATCCAAGAATACGAGTACAAAAGCCTGTTTTGGGTTGTCTAGACCTCAAATTAGTTTGTCAAGGAGTGCGAGTATAAGAGTCTCTACTCCATGATATGGTCTAAAGCCATATTAAGAACATAAGAACATAAGATATGCCATACTGGGTCAGACCAAGGTCCATCAAGCCCAGTATCCTGTTTCCAACAGTGGCCAATCTAGGTCATATGTACCTTGCAATATCCCCAAGAGACACAGGTTCCACAATGCTTGTATTGGGTCAAGCATTGATATCCTGGGTCCCTTTTTAATAATGGTTTATGGACCTTTCCACCAGGAACTTGTCCAAACCTTTTTTAAACCCAGCTACACTAACAGCTCTTACTACATCCTCCGGTAACAAATTCCAGAGTTTGATTACACGTTGAGTGAAAAAATATTTTCTCTTATTTGTCTTAAATAGTTTACCCTGTAGCTTCATTACATGCCCCCTAGTCTTTCTATATTCTGACAGTGTAAACAATCGATCTACGTTTACCTGTTCCACTCCATTCATTAATTTATAGACCTCTATCATATCTCCCCTCAGCCGTCTCTTTTCCAGGTTGAAGAGCCCTAACCTTTGTAGCCTCTCTTCATAGGATTATCCTTCCATCCCCTTTACCATTTTGGTGGCTCTTCTCTGTACCTTTTCTAATAACGCTATATCCTTTTTAAGATACGGCGACCAGAATTGCACACAATATTCAAGGTGCGGTTGTACCATGGAACGATACAGAGGCATTATAATATCCTTTGTTTTATTTTCCATTCCTTTCCTTATGATATCTAGCATTCTATTTGCTTTCTTGGCTGCTGCTGCACACTGGGCAGAGGCTTTTAACATGTTATCCACGATGACTCCTAAATCTTTTTCCTGGGTGGTGGTTCCCAATGTTATAGTTATAGTTTCCTTCAGGAAGACTTCCTTATTATTGGTGCTCATCTAGAGGGTAGTACAAGTCAGTGTGGTCTGCAGTTGGATTTGAACAATCTTTTTAATAATTTTGGCCATAAATCGAAGACTGGAAATTGGTTGGTATGAATTAGGATTGCCTTTGTCAATTGTTTTGTTTTTTAGAATTGGGTGGATCATCATGTGTTTCAAGTCTATTGGCATGTATCCTTGTAATGACTGGTTGACTATTGACAGGATGATTGGTGAGATTTCCGATTTAGTTGCCTTAATCCAATTAACAGGATATGGGTCAAGTAGAGAAGTAATAGTGTTGGCTTTAGAGATTATGTTCTTTAGGTATTTTAGGTTGATCATATGAAAATTGTGCCAACTATTCATGTATGGTAGATCATTTTCATCCTGTGCAGGAGGGATCATTTCAGTATCCAGTCATTTTAATTTATTCATATAGTGGTCAGCAAGAGTTTGTGGGTTAATGCTAATACTTTCTTCTGAGTTATGAATATGGGTAAGGGTTTTTATGATCTTTAAAAGCTCTCTTGGGCGATTAAGTGATTTATTAAGAATCATGGTGTGATATTCTTTTTTCCTGTTGATTGCGATTTTGTATGAATGTAGGTTAGTTTATCATTTTCAGATTTAGTTGACCTCCATTTATGTTCTATTTTCCTTAATTTTTGTTTTAATTTTCATAGCTCCTTTGTATACCATATTTCATTGTTTTTTGTTGGTTTTCTGTGGTGTGATATAGGAGACGAGGCAGCATTAGAGATTGAGGAATTCCAGTTTCTTATCATTTCATCTAGGTCAGTTAAAGTAGAGTCAGTTAGTTATAGTTTCCTTCAGGAAGACTTCCTTATTAAAGGGTTTGTATCTCTTTTTCTGAGTTGTTGCGCTTTGAGTTGATTGTGGAGAAGTAGGTACAGGTAATGTAAATTCTATTATAAAAGATCTGTCCAATGAACCTGTAATATTCTTGGAGGAGGGTATTGGCCATTCATTGTGGAGATATTGTGAAGAAATATTAGATCTAGGGTGTCCGTATGATTTGCTGAGGCTTGTGTAGGGTGTAGCGATGGCAGATTGAAGTCTCCTAATAAGATTTGAGGTATTTTTAATGAATGTTTTATTGAATTCATTCTGCAACTGGTAACCAGTGAAGTTGAATTAGAAGCAGGATCACATGATCCTGCCTCCTGGCATATGAGAGAATGTGTGCGTTAGTATTTTGGATAGACAGTAAACTTTTTAGTTCATAGTTGAGTAGACCTGTATAAGCAGCATTGTAATAGTCAGTAAGACTAATGATTAAGCTAAGGACAATGGTAACTTGGATGGAATAGTTCAGAAATGGACAAATGGACCAGAAAACACTGAACTGATCGGCTTTTAGAAGGAAAGTTCTGAATCTAAAGTTACATCCAAATACCTAAGAGTTGAGGTCAGCGCAATTGGTTCTGAATGAACTACTACTAATAATTATTTGTATAGCACTACAAGGTGTACGCAGCACTATACAGATACATGTAAAAGATGGTCCCTTCTCATCAGCGCTTACAATCTAATCAAAATAGACAACACAAAAGTTGAGGACAAGGATATATCTAGGAGAGTGTTAAGTAAACCCATAGCAGACTAAGCAGAACAGGATCCAAAAGCGACTTCGAAGAGGTGAATTTTCAGCCTGGATTTGAAAAGGGCCAAAGATGAAGCCTGACGCACAGACTCAGGTAGTTTGTTCCAGGCATAAGAAGGAGCAAGGTGGAAGGCTCAAAGTCTGGATTGGCAGTAGAACAGAAGGGCACAGATAGAAGGGATCTTCCAGAAGAGCAGAGTTCCTGAGGAGGGGTATAGGGGAAGATAAAAGAAGAAAGGTAGTGAAGAGTGAGAGAATGAATGCACTTATAGGTCAGTAGAAGAAGTTTGAATTGGATATGAAAATGGATAGGGAGCCAGTGAAGTGACATCAGAAGAGGGGTTATATGAGCATATCAACACTGGCGAAAGATGAGCTGTGCATCTGAGTTTTGAACAGATTGAAGGGGAGCGAGATGATTCAGAAGAAGTGACCAGCAAGGAGGAGGTTACAATAGTCTAAATGGGAGGTGATTAAAGAGTGGATAAGTGTCTTAGTAGTGTGTATAGAAAGGAGTGACAAATTTTGCCAGTGTTATAAAAAAGGATGTTTTTGTATTATGGAAAGGGACTGAGGACAAACTGTTAGAATTTTTACAATGGATAAATCTATGTGATGAGCATATTAAATTTACTTCTGTGTATCACAGAACAGTCATCATGTATTTGGATGTGAAAATTCTCCGGGGTGAAACAACATGGATAACGTCAGTCTTTTAAGAAGACAACAGATAGGAATACTTTTTTACACTAGACCAGTAAGCACCCCCGGCAACTAAAGGATAGTCTCCCCCTTTCCCAGTTCTTACGTTTCCGGAGAGGGACTTTAAAAGACTAGCTAAGGATCTCATTCAGGATTTTGTAGTGAGAGGATATCCGTTGAAGATAGTAAAAAGGGCATATCACCGTGCCCTGTATAATCATAGAAGTCTGTTATTAACCCATCGACTAGAGCCTAAAAAAATTATGTGGGATCCTGATAGGATCAATCTGGTGACCGGTTTCTCCCCATTGAGTTATTCCATACAACGTATTCTATACCGACATCGGAATGTTTTAAGGGCTGTCCCTGGGCTGCAGGATAAACAGGTACGGTGTGTGTGGCAGAGAGGGCGAAACCTAAAAGAGTGGCTGAGTCCCGCAGTATTAGCTCCTGTAATACCTGTCCCGAGACAAGGTGGCCATACTAAGTGTGGCAATTGTGATATTTGTGAGATCACATTGGAAATCTCTATTTACACCTATCATGATATTGATTATCCTTTGCGGTATTGTACCTCTTGTGAATCTGAAGCAGTAGTCTACGGGATTCAATGTCCCTGCAGTTTACTCTATGTGGGAAAAACGATTCGTTTGTTGAAAGTTCGCTTATGTGAACATAGGAGCAGGTTAAAGTGCCGTAAGCTTGAGGCCCCCATCGTCTCACATTGCATAGCTGAAGGACATACCTTTAGCTAACTTCGTTGCTTTGTGTTGGATCAGGTGGTGGAGGCAAGAAAGGGGAAGACGTTGGACAAAACTCTTCTTATAAAAGAGCAGCACTGGATACACAAGCTAAATACCGTCATTCCAGCAGGTTTAAATACAGCCATTGATTGGGCGGTATGCATGTAGAAGCTTGTGGTTGTGTTAAATTTGATTCTAATTATCAATAACTTACCAATACTGTTTTATATACAACATCCGGAAGGCCAGGAGGGAACTTAACCCCTTGGGGGTGGTATGTATTACTGAGTGTCCCTGCCTATGTTTTTGAGCGACATATAGGGAGGTTTAAAAGTCAGTTTTAAGCGCGTACTCCGCATGCGCGGCGTTTGAAAGAATTGAACACATTGAGAAAGTAGACGCGGGCAGCATTAATGATGTAAGTGCGGGATTTTAACTGTTTTGGGAAGAGTGGGATTTTTTATTGGTTAGGGATACGTTTGAAAGGGTTTTTGTGCTTTATTTTTAGATCGCTGTGGGAACGCTCTCCTGATCAAACTTGTGATAAGGAAGCTTATCATAGCTCAGGAAGGAGCTATAGGAAAGGTGAAGTGACTCTGAACAAGCAACCTGTCAGTTCTGGTAGAAATAAGAAAACAGAATTTTCTCATAAAAGACTACCAGTCCCAGAATGCACCAGGTTTCCAACAGCCATTAGAGGAGCTGACGTGGGGAAACGTGTGTTCAATCAGGAGGGCTATGAGGTAATCCCTAAGCACTCATCTCAAAGGGCAGGGTCTGATTCAGCACAGCTGCGCTGTGTTAGGGAGGAGCACTCATCTAAGCAGAATAAAGGTAGAGTTTATTCTACAGAGAATCATCCTCAGAATAATCTTCATGATCACCTTGGATATCCTGAGAATCAGCTTGAGCTGGATCCTGAGGATCATCATCATCAGAAGCAGAAGCCAAACCGGACGGACAGAGAGGGAAAGAAACCCTTTGGAAGAAGGAAGAGAAAAGCCTTTGAGAGGTCTAGAAGAGTCCAGAGCAGTACGTATACTGGGAGGCATTCCAAGGGCCAGCATACACCATTGGACTGGGGGAAGCCAGAGGAATGGTGCTGCAGAGCTAGGAATCACCAGACGGTATCTGTGAGAGAGACGGCTGCACGTGGAAGGGACCCTAAGACCCGTGCCAGAAGGTATGTGAAGAGAGATCCAGTGTCCAGGGATCTGGATTGGAAGGCTGGACATAAGAACTGGACTACATACTGGCCAGGCTATATAGAGAGGAACTCTAACAGCAATGGAAGCTCAGGTATGAACACTGATCTATGCCCTAGCTATAACCTTGAAAGACAGCAGGGAAACAAGTATTCTCCTGAAAGTGCTCCATTGGGAGATTCATCTGTGCCAATCCATGATATTGAACCCATGCTTGTTGAAGAAGAGGGAATGATAGCAGATGAAGAATCTGTTTACATGGACTGCTCTCTGTCTAAACTCCTTTGGTGATTTTCTGTTATAAAGTACAGCAACCATCACAAAGAAATACAAACTTGTTCTTTAATCTACTCAGAAAAGCTCCTGTGTAGGTTTTCTAGCCACGCAGTAGAAAGCAAGCCAGCTAAGGGGTTTCAGCTGGATAACTGCTAGCAATTGAGCCTTACCTAATTGCTTGTGAGCTAGGAGAGAATCACTTCTGAATCTATGTGGGAAGATATAAGAAGTTAACCTGAGAAGAACAGTTTATTTCTTTCTTTGTAGCTTTTGGTTTGTTGTTTGATACATGCTAAGAGAATATTAGCTAAGCCTACAGAAAAGATCAGTTTGTTGGCAACCAGGTCTTATTTCTTTTGCTTTAATTGCCTGACAAGTTTAAAGGTTGTTTTCCTGATTTTGATTTTTTCAAGTTTAACACTGAAAGCAAGTAACCTGATTTATGTGCTACCAAGCATATCTGTGTTGGGAGAAATAACCCCATAAATAAATATCTTATTGGCTTTAACACTTGAGCACAACTAAATTATTGTCAGCAGCTGTGTCTGGTGTGAATGAACTGCATTGCCCACAATCCCTTGCAAATCATATAGATATATGCACTTGCCAAGACTGTGAAGATTCTCACCCAGGCAGCCGTCTGACAAACTATAGTCGTGAAACGCCTCGGTGGTGCCCAGGCAGAGCGTTGAGATCAAGATTAGCGTGGGAAGCTCCTGAGTGAATGGCACTGGAGAAATGCACTACTTTTGTTCTGCTTTTGTTTTGCTTACCCATTTAAGAAATAATATCTCCAGTGAATTTTTTGGAGTTGAATAAGCTGTGGAGTTCTAATATTTGGGTAGTGCCAATCATGGAAACCCACTCCGGTTCTGAGATATATGAAAATAGCCGGATGTGGGGGGAGTTTGTTATTAGGAGCACCAGCATGAACAGAGCTAAGTGTAATGGCGATTCCTAAAAAATTGGGGGCTGGTCATTGATGTTCTAATAGTTCACTTAACACAAACGTCAGTCTGTATGGTGAAATAAGTTCTGAGACCAGTTGTTCGTCCATTACATGGGAGTATTTGGCTGTGTCTAGCCTATATTAAAAACTTAAAAATGTATATTTTTTGAATGGAATCTCTTTTCTGTTTGAATTGAACGAAGAATTTTTGATTGAGCTTCAGTTAGCGTTCAGAAAGCGACCAGTATTGGATAAAAAAGGAAGCGACAGGTTTTAGCTAGCTGTTAAATGTGTGTACAGAAAGAGAGAATGGAGTCAAAGATGACCCCAAGGTTGCAAGCTGAGGAAACAGGGAGGATTGTAGTGTTATCCACAGAAATAGAGAAAGGAGGAAAAGGGGAGGTGGGTTTAGGGGGAAAGATGAGGAGCTCAGTTTTGGCCTTGTTCAGTTGTAGACGGTGCTGAGACATCCAGGCAGCAATGTCGGATAAGCAGGCAGAGATCTGGGCCTGGATTCTTGGAGAGATTTCAGGCAGAGAAAGGTAAATCTGAGAGTCACCAGCATGAAAATCATGAGAAGAAATAAGTGCTCCAAGGAACAGAGCGTAGAGGGAGAAAAGGAGAGGTCCCAAGACAGAGCCCTGAGGTACACCAACTGAAAGCGGGATGGCGGTAGAGGAGGAACCACTAGAACATACACTAAAAGTGCAATGGGAGAGGTAAGAAGAAAACTAGGACAGAACAGAGCCCCTTAATCCAAGTGAGGGCAGGGTATCAAAGAGAAGGTGGTGATTAACAGTGTCAAAAACAGCAGAAAGGTCAAGAAGGATGAGAATCGAGTTAGAGGCCTTTGGTTTTGGCAAGGAACAAGTCACTGGAGACTGGCAAGAACCGTTTCTGTGGAATGTAGAGAACGAAAGCCAGATTGCAGTGGGTCTAGAAGGTCTTGAGAGGAAAGAAAGTCAAGGCAGTGGCAGTAAACCGCTCATTCAAGTAATTTTGAAGCAAAGGGGAGGAGAGAGAGAGGTCGATAACTGGAAGGACAGGTAGGATCTAGTGAAAGCTTTTTGAGGAGAGGTGTAACCACAGCATGTTTGAAGGCCACAGGAACAGCTGCAGTGGAAAATGATAGGTTAAGGATATGACAGATGGAAGGGATGATGGCAGAAGAGTTATAGCTTAGTAGATGGGTGGGGATGGGATCACAGGAGCCAGGTAGTCAGTTTGGAGAAGGAGAGAAGATTCGCAGTTTCCTCCTCGGTGATTTCAGAAAAGGAAGAAAGGGTGACCGAAGGTTGAATGAAGAGAATGGGAGATGGTTGGTGCCCCCATTGTATTTGAATTTATCTCATGCATATTCATTAGGGATATCCTAAAAAACCTGACTGGTTTGCTTCCCTCCATGACTAGATTTGGAGACCCCTGGTGTAGATAAAAGCTGAGAGGTTGATGCTCTGAATTAGGGTTACTAGCAGGCTTAGGAAGATGTTGATGAGAGCTGGCAATAATATAGAGCCCTGTGGGACTCCACATGAGAGAGACCGAGCACCAGAGAGGTTATCTTTGACTGAGATGGAGAAAGAGCGATCTGAAAGAAAAGAGTGGAACCAACAGAGTACCTGAGCATGAATGCCAACCGAGTGAAGATGGGATCACAAAAGATCATGGTTTACGAGGTCAAAGGCATATGAGAGAACCAGTGAAATGATTAATGCGAGCTTGCCTGCATCTAGTGTACCATGAACTTCACTGAGGAGGGCGGTGATGATGGCCTCCGTATTATGATTTGGGTGAAAGCCTGATTGTCGTGGATGAAGCACATATGCATGTTTTATGTGATTTGATAGTTGGGAAAAACCACAAATGTTCATTAAACTTAGAAATGAATTGGAGGTTTGAAACCAGCCTATAGGACAGGTCTTCAGGCTCTAAATTGGCCTTTTTCAGGAGCAGGCAAATAACGGCTCATTTCCACCTAGTGGGGACATGATAAATAATCTGTAATAATAAACCATGATTAATAATAGTGCAAGCTTTTGGTAATAGGCTAAGGGCAGCTTCCCCTACTCATGCCGAAGGAATAGGATCCAAGAGACAGATGAATATTTATGCTGCAGTGCATTCCAATTTTCCTTTTAATCTTTCCTGCATCTCTTCTCAGGAATTCTGCTCATCAGGTAAACCACTTCTGTCCTCTTTATCTATACCCTTCTCTTCCACTTTTCTCTCTTTAATTTTTTTAATTTTTTTATTATGCCATACTGGGTCAGACTAAGGTCCATTAAGCCCAGTATCCTGTTTCCAACAGCGCCCATCCAGATCACAAGTAGCTATCAGGTTCCCATAAAAGGTACACAGGTTCCACGTTGCCTATCCTGGTGGATTTTTCTGGTCCTCTTTAATAATGCTTTATGAACTTTTCTTCCAGGTACTTGGCCAAACCTATTTAACACCCAGCTATGCTCCCAGTGTAGGAGTAGCCTAGTAGTTAGAGCACTGGCTTGGTAACAAGAGACAAGGTTTAAGTCCCACTAGCACTCCTTAACTCTCCATTGCTTCAGAAGAAAGGCCTGGCAATGTACTTCCAGTCACGCTGCCAAGAAAATCCAGGAGCTGCTGGGTCACCAGGAATCAGTATTAACTCAAAAGGCACTAAAAAAAACCCCCACTGCCAACTTCAAACTCTGATCCTTCTATCTTGCTGTGCCGTACACTTCTAATAGACTTCCTGAGTCTGTATGTCAACCCCATCTCTGGTTCTATTCAAATCCAGCTAAAA